>CM042398.1:1468405-1595905 GCA_023634145.1 Thymallus thymallus | reverse complement strand
TCCGCCCTGCTGGTCGTCTGTTAAGCAGCTTCCAATGTTGTTTCAGTATGTTTTTCATCAGATTTTAGTCTGTTTTTTTGCAACAGTTGAACTATAATAGTTCAGGATTATGGAGTGCTACTGTTTTACGAAGGTTTTAACGGTCCTTTTATCACTGAGGCACTTTTTATTTTTCTCAGTGCCGAGCGTACACGCGAGCCCTCAATTATTTACAACTGAGCCCTCCGCGGACGCAAACACAGCTTGTGACGTCATCCACTCTGATATTGCCAGGTTACAGACAGTGCATCCCAGTGACTTCTTTGCCATTTCGGGGGATTTTAATCATGCATCTCTCTCTTCAACGCTGCCCACGTTCAAACAGTTCGTGAAGTGCCCAACCAGGAATAATAAAACTCTGGACTTGTTATATGCTAATGTGAAGGATGCATACAACTCCACTGCACTCCCTCCCCTCGGTAGATCAGATCACAACCTTGTCCACCTCACCCCACTCTACAGGCCTATCGTCCAACAGCAGCCTGCGACCACTAGGACCATTAGGAGATGGTCCCCGGAGGCGAATGAGGCCCTACAGGACTTCTTTGAAACAACAGACTGGGATGTGCTCTGTGAGGCTCATGGGGAGGACATCGATGGACTTACTGACTGCATAACAGACTATATCAATTTTTGTGTAGACAACACTGTACCCACCAGGAAGGTACGCTGTTTCCCAAACAATAAACCCTGGGTCACCAGCGACCTGAAGGCCCTGCTGTATGAGAAGAAGAGGGCCTTCAAGGAGGGGGACAGGGATAAATTGAAATGCGTCCAGAGGGAGCTGAAGTTGCGGATTGCTGAGGGGAAGAGAGTGTATAAGGAGAAGATGGAGGACAAGCTGAGGCAGAGCCAGGTGAGAGAGGTGTGGAAGGGTATGAGAAATATCACAGGCTTCAAAAAGTCAAACAGTGGGAAGACGGAGGGGACCCAGGACAGAGCCAATGAGCTGAACCAATTTTTTAACAGGTTCGATACTGGCCCTGGCCACCTCCCCTCCAGCTCCCCAGACCACACACCCTCACGGCTGTCCCACCCCCACTTTGCTCACAACTCCTCTGTTGAGACAATCAGCGACCCCACCTCCGCCCCTGCTCCCCCTGGACTGATCCTCAACACCCCCCTTCCCCCCACCTCCCCACCTGGGCTGGCTTTCACCACCAACCAAGTGAAGAGAGAGCTGGAGAGACTACACCAGTGGAAAGCGGTGGGCCCTGTTGGCATCAGCCCGAGGGTGCTGAGGGTTTGTGCTGACCAACTGTGTGGAATACTCCAGCGTCTTTTCAACCTTAGCCTGAGCCTGGAAAGGGTCACTGTGCTGTGGAAAACATCCTGCTTCGTCCCAGTGCCCAAGAAGGCGCACCCCACTGTCCTGAATACCAACATAAAAGCTGTGATATTTCTCGGGTAAATAAGCTGATCAGGAAGGCTAGCTCTGTCCTGGGGATGAGCCTTGACACTCTAGAGGAGGTGGCGGAGAGACGGATCCTGGCCAAACTGCTGGCCATCATGGACAACATCACCCACCCTCTGCATGCCATGGTTATGATGCAGAGGAACACCTTCAGTCACAGACTGATCCCACCACGGTATTCCAGAGAGCGCTACAGGAGGTCCTTCCTGCCGGCAGCTATTAGACTATATAATGCCTCACCGGGGTGCCGTGCCGTCGGCAACATAGACCTGGAACTGTTGGGGTGTTAGGACCTAGTTTAACAATTATACATCCATCCTGAGTAACTCTGGTCCGTCATCACTCATTCACTCAGGACTTATTTATTAATTCAGGTCTGTATATACATATTCATGTACAGTTGTTATATCATATCACGTGCAATATTGTAAGTAATTCTTGGACTGAACTTACGTAGTCATTCACTCAGGAATGCATATTAGTATCCTGTCAGTTTCACCTTTTCTCATTGCTTTTAGTATATCGAATGTGCAATACGTGCAGTTGTCTGTAATTAAACCCTGCGCACTAAGGACTGTATTTTAAGGGAATTAGTATTATTACCCCAAATTATATCATACACACATTTAGCTATTTAAGTATCTCTTCCTGTCATTTACCTGTACAGTTAATGTAACCATGCAAATATTCACTTAACTGTTCATTTATCCAGTGTCTATTAAGTAAACTATTATTACCCTCGCTCATATCATACGCATTTTTAGCTACTGAAGTATTTCTCTGCCATCGACCTGTATAGTATAGTTAACCATCCAACATCCACCAATGTATAGTGTACATATTCAGCCATACACCCATACTATGCTATGTCTTTTTATAGCTTTTTTTGCACTCCAGATATCTTGTATTTCTATACTTTTTCATACTGCCGCTCTATGTATCATGTACCGTGTATCTGTCTTTTGTGTACTTTCGTTGTGGCATTTTGCACCTGCCCTATGTTTTGTTGTAGCTGTTTGACAAAGAAATTTCCCCCCCGGGGATCAATAAAGTACCTATCTATCTATACGGAGGACTCTAAGAGAGACTGATACGGAGGACTCTAAGAGAGACTGATACGGAGGACTCTAAGAGAGACTGATACGGAGGACTCTAAGAGAGACTGATACGGAGGACTCTAAGAGAGACTGATACGGAGGACTCTAAGAGAGACTGATACGGAGGACTCTAAGAGAGACTGATAGGGAGGACTCTAAGAGAGACTGATATGGAGGACTCTAAGAGAGACTGATATGGAGGACTCTAAGAGAGACTGATATGGAGGACTCTAAGAGAGACTGATATGGAGGACTCTACTCTAAAAGAGAGACTGAGAAGGAACATGTCAGGGTGGGAGGAAGGGAAGGTTAGTCTCATGGATTAGCTGGTAACTAGTAACCATGGTTTCTAACGTCTCATCATGGTAGGCCAACTCTAGCCATTAAAAAGACATCATGAAGCTCATCATAACATTCCGAATACTCATCATGAACACTTGTATGGAGTGGCTGGCGTTCACCTCTTAACACCTTGTATTATACTGTATATCAGTATTAGAATAGTTGACTTGAAATGATGGGTTTGAATTAGACAGAAACCAAAAAGCATGCAGATCAGTTTACACATTTAAATGATAATCATATCATTAATTACATTAACGATGACTATCTACACACACACACACACACACACACACACACAAGGTATATTTATTAATTAGACTTACATGAGACTGGAGTTAGGCCCACAGGAGGTATAGTGAGAGGAGAGGGAGAGGAAGAAGAGGAGGGAGAGGGAGTGAGAGAGAAGGAGAGTGAGAAGATGAGAGAGGTAGAGGGTGATAGGGAAAGGAGGAAGAGGGGGGAGAGGATGAGAGAGTTAGAGGTTGAGATGGAGGGGGAGGGGGAGGGAGAGAACATACACAAAGTTAATGGTAGTAAGGTAGCTGTGTAGGGTCAAACAGAACTAAACAGCAGGGCTGGGCTCCAGGATAGTACGGGGGTACTACAATCGTGGCCAAAGGTTTTGAGACTGACAAGTATTGGTCTCCACAAAGTTTGCTGCTTCAGTGTTCTTAGATCTTTATGTCAGTAGTTACTATGGTAACACTGAAGTATAATTACAAGTATTCCATAAGTGTCAAAGGCTTTCATTGACAATGACATTCAGTTTATGCAAAGAGTCAATATTTGCAGTGTTGACCCTTCTTTTTCAAGACCTCTGCAATCGGCCCTGGCATGCTGTCAATTAACTTCTGGGCCACATCCTGACTGATGGCAGGCCATTCTTGCATAATCAATGCTTGGAGTTTGTCAGAAGTTGTGGGTTTTTGTTTGTCCACCCGCCTCTTGAGGATCGACCACAAGTTCTCAATGGGATTAAAGGTCTGGGGAGTTTCCTGGCCATGGACCCATGTGTTGGTACCACATGGTACCATTCTTTATTCATGGCTGTGTTCTAAGGCAAAATTGTGAGCCCACTCCCTTGGCTGAGAAGAAACCCCACACATGAATGGTCTCAGGATGCTTTACTGTTGGCATGACACAGGACTGATGGTAGCGCTCACCTTGTCTTCTCCGGACAAGGTGTTTTTTCCGGATGATCCAAACAATCGGAAAGGGGATTCATCAGAGAAAATGACTCTACCCCAGTCCTCAGCAGTCCAATCCCTGTACCTTTTGCAGAATATCAGTCTGTCTCTGATGTTTTTCCTGTAGAGAAGTGGCTTCTTTGCTGCCCTTCTTGACACCAGGCCATCCTCCAATAGTCTTCGCGTCACTGTGCGTGCAGATGCACTCACACCTGCCTGCTGCCATTCCTGAGCAAGCTCTGCACTGGTGGTGCCCCGATCCCGCAGCTGAATCAACTTTAGGAGACGGTCCTGGCGCTTGCTAGACTTTCTTGGGCGCCCTGACGCCTTCTTCACAACAATTGAACCTCTCTCCTTGAAGTTCTTGATGATCCGATAAATGGTTGATTTAGGTGCAATCTTACCAGCAGCAATATCCTTGCCTGTGAAGCCCTTTTTGTGCAAAGCAATGATGATGGCAAATGTTTCCTTGCAGGTAACCATGGTTGACAGAGGAAGAACAATGATTTCAAGCACCACCCTCCTTTTAAAGCTTCCAGTCTGTTATTCTGACTCAATCACCATGACAGAGTGATCTCCAGCCTTGTCCTCGTCAACACTCTCACCTGGTCGAGGCAAATTTATGGTGAAATGATTGTCTTTCCACTTCCGTATTATGGCCCCAACAGTGCTCACTGGAACATTCAGAAGCTTAGAAATGCGCCTATAACCAATGCCATCATTATGTTTTGCAACAATTAGGTTGCGAAGGTCTTGAGACAGCTCTTTGCTTTTACCCATCATGAGATGTGTCTTGTGTGACACCTTGGCAATGAGACCTTTTTGTAGGCCATCAGTTGGGACTGAACCAGCTGATATTAATTTGCACTGACAGGGGGCTGGATTGCTTTTTAATTACTGATAGTTTTCAGCTGTTGTCTTGGCTTTCCATGCCTTTTTGAACCTCCCTTTCTTCATGTGTTCAATACTTTTTCCCTGTATCATTTCACATTATTACACATAACTTAATTTCTGAACTTATTTGTTTTGGTTTCTTTGTATGTATGGATTACTTGGGTTGTTACCAACATCTGGTGAAACTTTCATGTCAATAGCACCTTTGGAAATATATTTACTGAGAAAAATGGTGACGTGTTCAATACTTATTTCACCCGCTGTAGATGTTGGACAGACACAGAGCAGTGTGTTGTTGACAGTATTAATGTAACCTGGTTAGACAGGACCACATACAGGACAGTCTAGACTAGACTAGACTAGACTAGACTAGACTAGACTAGACTAGACTAGACTAGACTAGACTAGACTAGACTAGACTAGACTAGACTAGACTAGACTAGACTAGACTAGACTAGACTAGACTAGACTAGACTAGACTAGACTAGACTAGACAAGACAAGACAAGACAAGACAAGACAAGACAAGACAAGACAAGACAAGACAAGACAAGACCAGACCAGACCAGACCAGACCAGACCAGACCAGACCAGACCAGACCAGACCAGACCAGACCAGACCAGACCAGACAGACAGACAGACAGACAGAGGAATAGCAGCTGGCCATCGGAGGTTTCAGCCCCTAATAGTGCTGCGTGTGTGTGTAAGACTCACCCTTGTAGACGTTCAGTGTAATGGTTCTGACTGCGATGCGGACCATGCTCTCTGGGTGGTTGAAGAACTTAATGGCCTCGGTGTACAGGGCAAAATCATTAGTGTGCTGTGTGTGGGAGACAGAGAGGGGGCGCCAGTGAGCTCAGCACAGAGAGACCAGACCCTTAGCCCCTTACTCCCTAGGGGACAAGGCCCTTACCCCCTAGAGGACTAGACCCTTACCCACTACCTCCTAGGGGACTAGGCCCTTACCCCCTAGAGGACTAGACCCTTATCCACTACCTCCTACCTCCTAGGGGACTAGGCCCTTACCTCCTACCTCCTAGGGGACTAGGCCCTTACACCCTACCTCCTAGGGGACTAGGCCCTTACCTCCTACCTCCTAGGGGACTAGGCCCTTACCTCCTACCTCCTAGGGGACTAGGCCCTTACCCCCTACCTCCTAGGGGACTAGGCCCTTACCCCCTACCTCCTAGGGGACTAGGCCCTTACCCCCTACCTCCTAGAGGACTAGACCCTTACCCACTACCTCCTACCTCCTAGGGGACTATGCCCTTACCCCCTAGGGGACTAGGCCCTTACCCCATACCTCCTAGAGGACTAGACCCTTACCCACTACCTCCTACCTCCTAGGGAACTATGCCCTTACCCCCTACCTCCTAGGGGACAAGGCCCTTACCCCCTAGTTAGCTATAGGATAACAACGTGCTGTAGTTAGCTATAGGGTAACAACGTGCTGTAGTTAGCTATAGGGTAACAACGTGCTGTAGTTAGCTATAGGATAACAACGTGCTGTAGTTAGCTATAGGGTAACAACGTGCTGTAGTTAGCTATAGGGTAACAACGTGCTGTAGTTAGCTATAGGGTAACAACGTGCTGTAGTTAGCTATAGGGTAACAACGTGCTGTAGTTAGCTATAGGGTAACAACGTGCTGTAGTTAGCTATAGGGTAACAACGTGCTGTAGTTAGCTATAGGGTAACAACGTGCTGTAGTTAGCTATAGGGTAACAACGTGCTGTAGTTAGCTATAGGGTAACAACGTGCTGTAGTTAGCTATAGGGTAACAACGTGCTGTAGTTAGCTATAGGGTAACAACGTGCTGTAGTTAGCTATAGGGTAACAACGTGCTGTAGTTAGCTATAGGGTAACAACGTGCTGTAGTTAGCTATAGGGTAACAACGTGCTGTAGTTAGCTATATGGTAACAACGTGCTGTAGTTAGCTATAGGGTAACAACGTGCTGTAGTTAGCTATAGGGTAACAACGTGCTGTAGTTAGCTATAGGGTAACAACGTGCCCCCCCCCTCACCTCGTTGTAGAAGAAGTGTACAGTGTGGTTGTTCAGTTTGAGTGACAGGGTCTTGAGGAAGGAGATATAGTAAGCCATGATCTCCTCGTCTGAGAAGTCAAACTTGTGAACGATGATGGAGTTGACGTGGTTGTTGGACAGCAGGTAATCTAGAGGAGGGGACATGAGGGAAAACAGTTACATGATGGAGTTGACGTGGTTGTTGGACAGCAGGTAATCTAGAGGAGGGGACATGAGGGAAAACAGTTACATGATGGAGTTGACGTGGTTGTTGGACAGCAGGTTATCTAGAGGAGGGGACATGAGGGAAAACAGTTACATGATGGAGTTGACGTGGTTGTTGGACAGCAGGTTATCTAGAGGAGGGGACATGAGGGAAAACAGTTACATGATGGAGTTGACGTGGTTGTTGGACAGCAGGTGTGTGTGTGTGTGTAGTGTGTGTATGTGTGTTTATGTGTGTAGTGTGTGTGTGTGTGTGTGTGGTGTGCGTATGTGTGTGTGGTGTGTGTGAGTGGTGTGTGTGAGTGGTGTGTGTGTGTAGTTTATGTAGTGTGTGTGTGTGGTGTGTGTGTGGTGTGTGGTGTGAGTGGTGTGTGTGTGTGTGTGTTTATGTGTGTATGTGTGTTTATGTGTGTAGTGTGTGTGTGTGGTGTGTGTGTGTAGTGTGTGTGTGTGTGTGTAGTGTGTGTAGTGTGTGTGTGTAATGTGTGTGTGGTGTGTGTAGTGTGTGTGTGTAGTGTGTGCGTGTAGTGTGTGTGTGTAGTGTGTGTAGTGTGTGCGTGTAGTGTGTGTAGTGTGTGTGTAGTGTGTGTGTGTAGTGTGTGTGTAGTGTGTGAGTGTGTGTAGTGTGTGTAGTGTGTGTGTGTGTGTGTGTAGTGTGTGTAGTGTGTGTGTGTGTGTGTGTGTAGTGTGTGTGTGTAGTGTGTGTGTAGTGTGTGTGTAGTGTGTGTGTGTAGTGTGTGTGTAGTGTGTGTGTGTGTGTGTAGTGTGTGTGTGTGTGTAGTGTGTGTAGTGTGTGTAGTGTGTGTAGTGTGTGTAGTGTGTGTGTGTGTGTGTGTACTCACAGAGTGACGTCTCATGGCTGATATTCTCAAACAGGATGTTGAGTGTCTGGAGCAGCTGGACACAAACATAACGACCGGACTTCTGACGGAGGATATTCAGGAAGAATGCAAACATATTCTTCTCCAGGAAGAAGCTGACAACAGAGTAGAGTAGAATAAAGTAGAGTATAGTACAATAGAGAGGAGTATAGTAGAATAAAGTAGAGTATAGTACAATAGAGTAGAGTAGAATAAAGTAGAGTATAGTACAATAGAGTAGAGTAGAATAAAGTAGAGTATATTACAATAGAGTAGAGTAGAATAAAGTAGAGTATAGTACAATAGAGAGGAGTAGAATAAAGTAGAGTATAGTAAAATAGAGAGGAGTAGAGTAGAATAAAGTAGAGTATAATACAATAGAGAGGGTTGAGTAGAATACTCTATTGTACTATACTCTACTTTATTCTACTCTACTCCTCTCTATTGTACTATACTCTACTTTAGAGTAGAATAAAGTAGAGTATAGTACAATAGAGAGGAGTAGAATAAAGTAGAGTATAGAATAAAGTAGAGTATAGTACAATAGAGAGGAATAGAGTAGAATAAAGTAGAGTATAGTACAATAGAGAGGAGTAGAGTAGAATAAAGTAGAGTATAGTACAATAGAGAGGAGTAGAGTAGAATAAAGTAGAGTATAGTACAATAGAGAGGAGTAGAGTAGAATAAAGTAGAGTATAGTACAATAGAGAGGAGTAGAGTAGAATAAAGTAGAGTATAGTACAATAGAGTAGAGTAGAATAAAGTAGAGTATAGAATAAAGTAGAGTATAGTACAATAGAGAGGAGTAGAGTAGAATAAAGTAGAGTATAGTACAGTAGAGAGGAGTAGAGTAGAATAAAGTAGAGTATAGTACAGTAGAGAGGAGTAGAGTAGAATAAAGTAGAGTATGGTACAATAGAGAGGAGTAGAGTAGAATAAAGTAGAGTATAGTACAATAGAGAGGAGTAGAGTAGAATAAAGTAGAGTATAGTACAGTAGAGAGGAGTAGAGTAGAATAAAGTAGAGTATAGTACAGTAGAGAGGAGTAGAGTAGAATAAAGTAGAGTATGGTACAATAGAGAGGAGTAGAGTAGAATAAAGTAGAGTATAGTACAATAGAGAGGAGTAGAATAAAGTAGAGTATATTACAATAGAGAGGAGTAGAGTAGAATAAAGTAGAGTATGGTACAATAGAGAGGAGTAGAATAAAGTAGAGTATAGTACAATAGAGAGGAGTAGAATAAAGTAGAGTATAGTACAATAGAGAGGAGTAGAATAAAGTAGAGTATAGTACAAAAGAGAGGAGTAGAATAAAGTAGAGTATGGTACAATAGAGAGGAGTAGAATAAAGTAGAGTATGGTACAATAGAGAGGAGTAGAATAAAGTAGAGTATGGTACAATAGAGAGGAGTAGAATAAAGTAGAGTATGGTACAATAGAGAGGAGTAGAATAAAGTAGAGTATAGTACAATAGAGAGGAGTAGAGTAGAATAAAGTAGAGTATAGTACAATAGAGAGGAGTAGAGTAGAATAAAGTAGAGTATAGAATAAAGTAGAGTATAGTACAATAGAGAGGAGTAGAGTAGAATAAAGTATATAGTACAATAGAGAGGAGTAGAATAAAGTAGAGTATAGTACAATAGAGAGGAGTAGAGTAGAATAAAGTAGAGTATAGTACAATAGAGAAGAATAGAGTAGAATAAAGTAGAGTATGGTACAATAGAGAGGAGTAGAATAAAGTAGAGTATAGTACAATAGAGAGGAGTAGAGTAGAATAAAGTAGAGTATAGTACAATAGAGCGGAGTAGAGTAGAATAAAGTAGAGTATAGTACAATAGAGCGGAGTAGAGTAGAATAAAGTAGAGTATAGTACAATAGAGAGGAATACAGTAGAGTATAGTACAATAGAGAGGAGTAGAGTAGAATACAGTAAAGTATAGTACAATAGAGAGGAGTAGAGTAGAATAAAGTAGAGTATAGTACAAAAGAGAGGAGTAGAATAAAGTAGAGTATAGTACAATAGAGAGGAGTAGAATAAAGTAGAGTATAGTACAATAGAGAGGAGTAGAATAAAGTAGAGTATAGTACAATAGAGAGGAGTAGAATAAAGTAGAGTATAGTACAATAGAGAGGAGTAGAGTAGAATAAAGTACAATAGAGAGGAGTAGAGTAGAATAAAGTAGAGTATAGTACAATAGAGAGGAGTAGAGTAGAATAAAGTAGAGTATAGTACAATAGAGAGGAGTAGAGTAGAATAAAGTAGAGTATCGTACAATAGAGAGGAATAGAGTAGAATAAAGTAGAGTATAGTACAATAGAGAGGAGTAGTGTAGAATAAAGTAGAGTATAGTACAATAGAGAGGAATAGAGTAGAATAAAGTAGAGTATAGTACAATAGAGAGGAATAAAGTAGAGTATAGTAAAATAGAGAGGAATAGAGTAGAATACAGTAGAGTATAGTACAATAGAGAGGAGTAGAGTAGAATACAGTAGAGTATAGTACAATAGAGAGGAGTAGTGTAGAATAAAGTAGAGTGTAGTACAATAGAGAGGAGTAGAGTAGAATAAAGTAGAGTATAGTACAATAGAGAGGAGTAGAGTAGAATAAAGTAGAGTATAGTACAATAGAGAGGAGTAGAGTAGAATAAAGTAGAGTATAGTACAATAGAGAGGAGTAGAGTAGAATAAAGTAGAGTATGGTACAATAGAGAGGAGTAGAGTAGAATAAAGTAGAGTATAGTACAATAGAGAGGAGTAGAGTAGAATAAAGTAGAGTATAGTACAATAGAGAGGAGTAGGGTAGAATAAAGTAGAGTATAGTACAATAGAGAGGAGTAGAGTAGAATAAAGTAGAGTATAGTACAATAGAGAGGAATACAGTAGAGTATAGTACAATAGAGAGGAGTAGAGTAGAATACAGTAAAGTATAGTACAATAGAGAGGAGTAGAGTAGAATAAAGTAGAGTATAGTACAATAGAGAGGAGTAGAATAAAGTAGAGTATAGTACAATAGAGAGGAGTAGAATAAAGTAGAGTATAGTACAATAGAGAGGAGTAGTGTAGAATAAAGTAGAGTATAGTACAATAGAGAGGAGTAGAATAAAGTAGAGTATAGTACAATAGAGAGGAGTAGAGTAGAATAAAGTACAATAGAGAGGAGTAGAGTAGAATAAAGTAGAGTATGGTACAATAGAGAGGAGTAGAGTAGAATAAAGTAGAGTATAGTACAATAGAGAGGAGTAGAGTAGAATAAAGTAGAGTATCGTACAATAGAGAGGAATAGAGTAGAATAAAGTAGAGTATAGTACAATAGAGAGGAGTAGTGTAGAATAAAGTAGAGTATAGTACAATAGAGAGGAATAGAGTAGAATAAAGTAGAGTATAGTACAATAGAGAGGAATAAAGTAGAGTATAGTAAAATAGAGAGGAATAGAGTAGAATACAGTAGAGTATAGTACAATAGAGAGGAGTAGAGTAGAATACAGTAGAGTATAGTACAATAGAGAGGAGTAGTGTAGAATAAAGTAGAGTGTAGTACAATAGAGAGGAGTAGAGTAGAATAAAGTAGAGTATAGTACAATAGAGAGGAGTAGAGTAGAATAAAGTAGAGTATAGTACAATAGAGAGGAGTAGAGTAGAATAAAGTAGAGTATAGTACAATAGAGAGGAGTAGAGTAGAATAAAGTAGAGTATGGTACAATAGAGAGGAGTAGAGTAGAATAAAGTAGAGTATAGTACAATAGAGAGGAGTAGAGTAGAATACAGTAGAGTATAGTACAATAGAGAGGAGTAGGGTAGAATAAAGTAGAGTATAGTACAATAGAGAGGAGTAGAGTAGAATAAAGTAGAGTATAGTACAATAGAGAGGAGTAGAGTAGAATAAAGTAGAGTATAGTACAATAGAGAGGAATACAGTAGAGTATAGTACAATAGAGAGGAGTAGAGTAGAATACAGTAAAGTATAGTACAATAGAGAGGAGTAGAGTAGAATAAAGTAGAGTATAGTACAATAGAGAGGAGTAGAATAAAGTAGAGTATAGTACAATAGAGAGGAGTAGAATAAAGTAGAGTATAGTACAATAGAGAGGAGTAGTGTATAATAAAGTAGAGTATAGTACAATAGAGAGGAGTAGAATAAAGTAGAGTATAGTACAATAGAGAGGAGTAGAGTAGAATAAAGTACAATAGAGAGGAGTAGAGTAGAATAAAGTAGAGTATAGTACAATAGAGAGGAGTAGAGTAGAATAAAGTAGAGTATAGTACAATAGAGAGGAGTAGAGTAGAATAAAGTAGAGTATCGTACAATAGAGAGGAATAGAGTAGAATAAAGTAGAGTATAGTACAATAGAGAGGAGTAGTGTAGAATAAAGTAGAGTATAGTACAATAGAGAGGAATAGAGTAGAATAAAGTAGAGTATAGTACAATAGAGAGGAATAAAGTAGAGTATAGTAAAATAGAGAGGAATAGAGTAGAATACAGTAGAGTATAGTACAATAGAGAGGAGTAGAGTAGAATACAGTAGAGTATAGTACAATAGAGAGGAGTAGTGTAGAATAAAGTAGAGTGTAGTACAATAGAGAGGAGTAGAGTAGAATAAAGTAGAGTATGGTACAATAGAGAGGAGTAGAGTAGAATAAAGTAGAGTATAGTACAATAGAGGAGTAGAGTAGAATAAAGTAGAGTATAGTACAATAGAGAGGAGTAGAGTAGAATAAAGTAGAGTATAGTACAATAGAGAGGAGTAGAGTAGAATAAAGTAGAGTATCGTACAATAGAGAGGAATAGAGTAGAATAAAGTAGAGTATAGTACAATAGAGAGGAGTAGTGTAGAATAAAGTAGAGTATAGTACAATAGAGAGGAATAGAGTAGAATAAAGTAGAGTATAGTACAATAGAGAGGAATAAAGTAGAGTATAGTAAAATAGAGAGGAATAAAGTAGAGTATAGTAAAATAGAGAGGAATAGAGTAGAATACAGTAGAGTATAGTACAATAGAGAGGAGTAGAGTAGAATACAGTAGAGTATAGTACAATAGAGAGGAGTAGTGTAGAATAAAGTAGAGTGTAGTACAATAGAGAGGAGTAGAGTAGAATAAAGTAGAGTATGGTACAATAGAGAGGAGTAGAGTAGAATAAAGTAGAGTATAGTACAATAGAGGAGTAGAGTAGAATAAAGTAGAGTATAGTACAATAGAGAGGAGTAGAGTAGAATAAAGTAGAGTATAGTACAATAGAGAGGAGTAGAGTAGAATAAAGTAGAGTATGGTACAATAGAGAGGAGTAGAGTAGAATAAAGTAGAGTATAGTACAATAGAGAGGAGTAGAGTAGAATACAGTAGAGTATAGTACAATAGAGAGGAGTAGGGTAGAATAAAGTAGAGTATAGTACAATAGAGAGGAGTAGAGTAGAATAAAGTAGAGTATAGTACAGTAGAGAGGAATAGAGCCGTATGTATCAAGTGTCTCAGAGTAGGATTTAGGATCAGCCTTTTAGATCACCATGAATACAATTACAGGGATGGGGGAGACCTGATTCTAGATCAGCACTCCTACTCTGAGACGCTTGACACATATGGCCCCTGCTCGCCCCAGTGATGGGTTAGAGACCGGGTCAGGGGTTAGGGGTCATGGTTAAAGTCTTACTCGAAGACAGAGCTGTCGTTCTGGTCTCCCCAGATGAGTATCTCAGTGATGGAGCGGATGGTCTCAACAAGCAAGTTCCTGTTGCTGTCTGTTACTGTCGTGTTCTTAGTTAGGACATGGTACATATACCTTGAGGGAGGAGATAGGAAGGAGGGAGAAGAGGAAAGGAAGGGAGAGAGGGATGAGAGGAGATTGACAATGTTAGAAAACAGGTTGCTTTTCAGTAAAACGTGCACTGTCAAATTGAACTGGCACACCCACTCTGGAAGACTAGCCTACCAACGCATAGACGGGATGGTGTGTCCTCATCAACTAACGTTAGTAGATCTAGCTGTTATCAAGTAATGACACCCATCATGTAGTTACCTAACGTTAGTAGATCTAGCTGTTATCAAGTAATGACACCCATCATGTAGTTACCTAACGTTAGTAGATCTAGCTGTTATCAAGTAATGACACCCATCATGTAGTTACCTAACGTTAGTAGATCTAGCTGTTATCAAGTAATGACACCCATCATGTAGTTAGCTAACGTTAGTAGATCTAGCTGTTATCAAGTAATGACACCCATCATGTAGTTACCTAACGTTAGTAGATCTAGCTGTTATCAAGTAATGACACCCATCATGTAGTTACCTAACGTTAGTAGATCTAGCTGTTATCAAGTAATGACACCCATCATGTAGTTACCTAACGTTAGTAGATCTAGCTGTTATCAAGTAATGACACCCATCATGTAGTTACCTAACGTTAGTAGATCTAGCTGTTATCAAGTAATGACACCCATCATGTAGTTACCTAACGTTAGTAGATCTAGCTGTTATCAAGTAATGACACCCATCATGTAGTTACCTAACGTTAGTAGATCTAGCTGTTATCAAGTAATGACACCCATCATGTAGTTAGCTAACGTTAGTAGATCTAGCTGTTATCAAGTAATGACACCCATCATGTAGTTACCTAACGTTAGTAGATCTAGCTGTTATCAAGTAATGACACCCATCATGTAGTTACCTAACGTTAGTAGATCTAGCTGTTATCAAGTAATGACACCCATCATGTAGTTAGCTAACGTTAGTAGATCTAGCTGTTATCAAGTAATGACACCCATCATGTAGTTACCTAACGTTAGTAGATCTAGCTGTTATCAAGTAATGACACCCATCATGTAGTTACCTAACGTTAGTAGATCTAGCTGTTATCAAGTAATGACACCCATCATGTAGTTACCTAACGTTAGTAGATCTAGCTGTTATCAAGTAATGACACCCATCATGTAGTTACCTAACGTTAGTAGATCTAGCTGTTATCAAGTAATGACACCCATCATGTAGTTACCTAACGTTAGTAGATCTAGCTGTTATCAAGTAATGACACCCATCATGTAGTTAGCTAACGTTAGTAGATCTAGCTGTTATCAAGTAATGACACCCATCATGTAGTTACCTAACGTTAGTAGATCTAGCTGTTAACAAGTAATGACACCCATCATGTAGTTAGCTAACGTTAGCTAGCTAGGTAGTAGCTGTCATATACAGTATATCTGACATTGTTCACACAGTTCTGACAAGGCAACAACAGTAGGTAGTTTACGTCTTTGTTTACAGTCCTAGCTAGCTAGTAGTAGCCAGATCAGGCATAACTAACTGGGTGAGGTAGCTGGCTATCTTGTTTGCTAGTTAGGAATGGTAACGTAACGATGTAGCTAGTAAACTATCTGGGGTTAGCTGGCTAACTAGCTAGGGATTGTACACTGCCAGTGTAATCATTAGTACAAACAGTTGCGTTTTGCAACGGAAACGAGAATTTCAATTGGACAAATTCAGGCCCCCGTTTAAGTAACGTTAGCTAGTTAGCAATTATGTAACCTTAGCTAGTTAGCAATTATGCTAGGTACTTACTTGAGATGGTCCAGGGAATGAATATTTTTAGTTTTCCCCTGCCCTCCCACCCAACTCCGTGACCGACCGAACATAGTTAAAACCCTTCTGATGCTACTGTCACATTGTTTTAGCTTGTTATATCAATCCATTACGCCCACTATCCCGTACAGATGTCCAATATCTAGCTAACCCAATATATCTAGCTAACCCAATATATCTAGCTAACCCAATATATCTAGATAACAGAATATATTTAGATAACAGAATATATCTAGATAACAGAATATATCTAGATAACAGAATATATCTAGATATAACTGAGTATCTGTGGCTGTAGCCAGAAGGGGCGTTCTGAACAAGGCTAGCGCGGAACGACGCGAGCCGTAACAGGTTTAGTGCCAGGGAGTTGGGACTTGTAGTTTCTTTGTTGATATTCGAAAGGACAATTGTATTCTATGATAGTTACAAAAAACTACAAATCCCTAAAGGTTTTGGGGAAAACTACCAAAAACACGACAGTAAACGTTCAACGATTATTTAATTCAGTGACGTTGACTTGTCTTCGACCGGGAACACCATAGCCAATCAAATACCAACGCGGGGAGCCATCGACGTAAAACGCAACCTACTCCACCGATGAAAAGGCGGGATCAATGTGATCGGTGTTTGAGTTGACCATTCAGAGGACGGTATGCATGTGGTGAACCAATCACATGCTTAGGCTATTGACGTATTGTAGTGTTTTGCCAATAGTATCGGACTGTTTTGATGCAGTTATCGAAAATGTAACGGTGGTCTGATTATCTCATTTATTTCCATCGACAATACATATTATACATATTCCTGTATAATAGAAATCACAATATGGTAATCACAATGACTCAATCTCTGCAGACGCGGCCGAAATGGCCACTCCAAACACACCGTCCATGCTACTGTCAGCCCCTGTCCTTATCTGCTCCTTATCAACATAGCTAGCTGAGCTAAACTTTCCGGTTAAATAGTTTTCTATGACACTCAACTTATGCTCGACTAGATTCAGTGGAATCGCTCCTCAACGAACTACCCTATATGTTTTATCTGGGCCTGTTTTTTGTGAACGTTTTGATCCTATACTATGCCTTTCTGATGGAATACATCGTCCTGAATGTGGGGATAGTGTTTCTACCGGAGGATATGGACCAGGCGCTGGTGGACCTAGGGGTACTATCTGACCCGGCCTCTGTCCCTTACGACACGGACACAGAACTGGATGTGTTCGAGAGCTACCTGGAGTGAGCTTGGCCGAGAGAAGCACCGCTGCACCGGCCTGCACCCCAGGGCGAACTGGACTCCTACCTTGCTGTGAGGAGGATGTGGGGAGAGACTGAGACTGGAAACTCCAACATCCGGTTGCCGGATGAAAAAGTAAGGTACAATTATGATATGATGACAGTTTGCTGCTGCAGTGATGCCAGGGTTGTGATTGAATTGTGTTGGGCCTTCATCTCAACCCTGTAACATCCCTCACTACCATCTGTTGTAGAGGATCACACTGTAACATCCCTCACTACCATCTGTTGTAGAGGATCACACTGTAACATCCCTCACTATCATCTGTTGTAGAGGATCACACTGTAACATCCCTCACTACCATCTGTTGTAGAGGATCACACTGTAACATCCCTCACTACCATCTGTTGTAGAGGATCACACTGTAACATCCCTCACTATCATCTGTTGTAGAGGATCACACTGTAACATCCCTCACTACCATCTGTTGTAGAGGATCACACTGTAACATCCCTCACTACCATCTGTTGTAGAGGATCACACTGTAACATCCCTCACTACCATCTGTTGTAGAGGATCACACTGTAACATCCCTCACTACCATCTGTTGTAGAGGATCACACTGTAACATCCCTCACTATCATCTGTTGTAGAGGATCACACTGTAACATCCCTGACTATCATCTGTTGTAGAGGATCACACTGTAACATCCCTCACTACCATCTGTTGTAGAGGATCACACTGTAACATCCCTCACTACCATCTGTTGTAGAGGATCACACTATAACATCCCTGACTATCATCTGTTGTAGAGGATCACACTGTAACATCCCTGACTATCATCTGTTGTAGAGGATCACACTGTAACATCCCTCACTACCATCTGTTGTAGAGGATCACACTGTAACATCCCTCACTACCATCTGTTGTAGAGGATCACACTGTAACATCCCTGACTATCATCTGTTGTAGAGGATCACACTGTAACATCCCTGACTAGGGTTGCACATTTTGGGGAATATTCAGAGGTGGATATATTTACCATATCATATGGAGAGAGAAACATAAACCTTTTACCTTATCATAAGTAGACATCATTGTAAATGATTAAATCCTTCCAATAGAAATGTTAAAAAACTATTTAGTTACGACCTGAACTTTAATTAAATGAGTTGACTCTTACATGGGATGGTTTCACTGAACAACAAAAGAAAGGGAATATTCAATGATCCATCGCATCACCCTTTCAGGATTCCATGTCTTCTCCCTGGACCTCCTCAATGTCCACCTCTTGAACATCAGACTCTGAGGCCTCATCTTCACTGTCACTTTCCAACCTTGAGGATGGAAAAGCCTCAAATTTGCCTGGATGGCCACCAATGTTTCAACCCTTGTTTTGGTCAGCCTGTTGCATGCTTTGGTGTGTGTGTTCCCAAACAAGGACCAGTTGCGCTCTGAGGGGGCTGATGTTGCATCAGATCCACAAAGTCCCTTCCACCAGGTGGCTGATGAGAGATGTTGGCACGACTGCCATATTGCACCTCCATCCCAAAGCCATTGCTTGGAAGTGTACTTCGCCAGACTGCCAAGAACCTTGCCCTCATCCAGGCCAAGGTGGCGAAACACGGTAGTGATGACACCATAGGCCTTGTTGATCTCTGCACCAGAGAAGATGCTCTTGCCAGGATACTTGGGGTCCAACATGTACGCTGCAGCGTGTATTAAATTCCCCCCCCAGGGGATCAATAAAGTACCTATCTATCTATCTATCTATCTATGGGCTTCAGGCTTTTTGATGACTACTGCTATAGGTTTCAGGAGTTTCAGGCTGCTTACCACTCTCTCCCAAAATACATCATCCAGGTGGATCCTCTTGATGGGGCTGTCCATATCGGCAGACTGTGAAATGGCAATTTTTTTGGAGAGACTCCTTCCCCTCCAGGAGACTGTCAAACATGATGACAACACCACCCCAACGGGTGTTGCTGGGCAGCTTAAATGTGGTCTTATTCTAGATAGATAGATAGATAGATAGATAGATAGATAGATAGATAGATAGATAGATAGATAGATAGATAGATAGATAGATAGATAGATAGATAGATAGATAGATAGATAGATAGATAGATAGATAGGTAGATATGCTCTGTGAGGCTCATGGGGAGGACATCGATGGACTTACTGACTGCATAACAGACTATATTAATTTTTGTGTAGACAACACTGTACCCACCAGGAAGGTACGCTGTTTCCCAAACAATAAACCCTGGGTCACCAGCGACCTGAAGGCCCTGCTGAATGAGAAGAAGAGGGCCTTCAAGGAGGGGGACAAGGACAAATTGAAATGCATCCAGAGGGAGCTGAAGTTGCGGATTGCTGAGGGGAAGAGAGTGTATAAGGAGAAGATGGAGGACAAGCTGAGGCAGAGCCAGGTGAGAGAGGTGTGGAAGGGTATGAGAAATATCACTGGCTTCAAAAAGTCAAACAGTGGGCAGACGGAGGGGACCCAGGACAGAGCCAATGAGCTGAACCAATTTTTTAACAGGTTTGATACTGGCCCTGTCCACCTCCCTTCCAGCTCCCCAGACCACACACCCTCACGGCTGTCCCACCCCCACTTTGCTCACAACACCTCTGCTGAGACAATCAGTGACCCCACCTCCGCCCCTGCTCCCCCTGGACTGATCCTCAACACCCCCCTTCTCCCCACCTCCCCACCTGGGCTGGCTTTCACCACCAACCAAGTGAAGAGAGAGCTGGAGAGACTACATCAGTGGAAAGCGGCGGGCCCTGATGGCATCAGCCCGAGGGTGCTGAGGGTTTGTGCTGACCAACTGTGTGGAATACTCCAGCGTCTTTTCAACCTTAGCCTGAGCCTAGAAAGGGTCCCTGTGCTGTGGAAAACATCCTGCCTGGTCCCAGTGCCCAAGAAGGCACACCCCACTGTCCTGAATGACTTCAGACCTGTAGCGCTAACATGCCACATCATGAAGACCCTGGAAAGGTTAGTCCTCGCTCACCTCAGACCCCTGGTGTGTTCATCAATGGACCCCCTGCAGTTTGCATACCAGCGCAACATCGGGGTGGATGATGCAATCATCTACCTTCTGCAGAGGGCCTACTCTCACCTGGACAACGCAGGTTGCACTGTGAGGGTTATGTTTTTTGACTTCTCCAGTGCCTTCAATATCATTCAGCCCCTGCCACTGGGTGAGAAGATGAGGAGGATAAAAGTGGAAGCACCCTTAGTCTCCTGGGTCACGGAGTACCTGACCGGTAGGTCACAATTTGTGCGACTACAGAGCTGTGTGTCAGAACGGGCAGTTAGCAACACAGGGGGCCCCCAGGGTACGGTCCTGTCCCCCTTCCTGTTCACCCTCTACACCTCAGACTTCAGATATAACTCTGAAACATGCCACCTACAGAAGTTCTCGGATGACTCTGCTATTGTAGGGTGCATCAGGGGTGGGCAGGATGAGGAGTACAGGAGCACAATCAGTGACTTTGTGTTGTGGTGTGAGCAGAACCACCTTCAGCTCAACATCAGCAAAACAAAGGAGATGGTGGTGGACTTCAGGAGAACCAAGGCACAACTGACTGCAGTCCCTATACAGGGGATGGATGTGGAAATGGTTGGGTCATACAAGTTCCTGGGAGTCCATATGGACAACAGGCTGGAATGGGCTGGTAACACCGGGGCCCTGTACAAAAAGGGCCAGAGCCGACTCTACATTCTGAGGAGGCTCAGGTCCTTCAACGTGTGCAGTAAACTACTGCATACCTTCTACCAGTCTACCAGTCTTTTTTGCAGTGGTGTGCTGGGGAGCAAACATCAAAGCCGGTGATGCTTCTCGGGTAAATAAGCTGATCAGGAAGGCTAGCTCTGTCCTGGGGATGAGCCTTGACACTCTAGAGGAGGTGGCGGAGAGACGGATCCTGGCCAAACTGCTGGCCATCATGGACAACGTCACCCACCCTCTGCACGCTATGGTTATGACGCAGAGGAGCACTTTCAGTCACAGACTGATCCCACCACGGTGTGCCAGAGAGCGCTACAGGAGGTCCTTCCTGCCGGCGGCTATTAGACTATATAATGCCTCACCGGGGTGCCGTGCCGTCGGCAACATAGATCTGGAACTGTTGGGGTGCTAGGACCTAGTTTAACAATTATGCATCCATCCGTGAGTAACTCTGGTCCGTCAGCACTCATCCACTCAGGACCTATTTATTCATGCAGGTCTGTACATACATACTCATGTACAGTTGTTATATCATATCACATGCAATATTGTAAGTAATTATTGGACTTAACCTACGTAGGCATTCACTCAGGAATGCATATTAGTATCCTGCCAGTTGCACCTTTTCTCATTGCTTTTAGTATATTGAATGTGCAATACGTGCAGTTATCTGTAATTAAACCCTGCGCACTAAGGACTGTATTTTAAGGGAATTACTATTATTACCCCAAATTATATTATACACACATTTAGCTATTAAAGTATCTCTTCCTGTCATTTACCTGTACAGTTTGTGTAAACATGCAAGTATTCACTTATCTGTAAATATAACTGTATATTTACCTGTACAGTTAATTTAACCATGCAAAATATTCACTTACCTCTTCATTTAGCCAGTCTGTCTATTAAGTAAACTATTATTACCCTCGCTCATATCATACGCATTTTTAGCTACTGAAGTATTTCTCTGCCATCGACCTGTATAGTATAGTTAACCATCCAACATCCACCAATGTATAGTGTACATATTCAGCCAACCACTCATACTATGCAATGTCTTTTTATGGCTTTTTTTTGCACTCCAGATATCTTGTATTTCTATACTTTTTCATACTGCCGCTCTATGTATCATGTACCGTGTATCTGTCTTTTGTGTACTTTCGTTGTGGCATTTTGCACCTGCCCTGTGTTTTGTTGTAGCTGCTTGACAATGAAATTTCCCCCCCGGGGATCAATAAAGTATCTATCTATCTATCTATCTATCTATCTATCTATCTATCTATCTATCTATCTATCTATCTATCTATCTATCTATCTATCTATCTATCTATCTATCTATCTATCTATCTATCTATCTATCTATCTATCTATCTATCGATCGATCGCCTCCTCACATTGACTCTGTACTGGTACCACCTGTATATAGCCTCCTCACATTGACTCTGTACTGGTACCACCTGTATATAGCCTCCTCACATTGACTCTGTACTGGTACCACCTGTATATAGCCTCCTCACATTGACTCTGTACTGGTACCACCTGTATATAGCCTCCTCACATTGACTCTGTACTGGTACCACCTGTATATAGCCTCCTCACATTGACTCTGTACTGGTACCACCTGTATATAGCCTCCTCACATTGACTCTGTACTGGTACCACCTGTATATAGCCTCCTCACATTGACTCTGTACTGGTACCACCTGTATATAGCCTCCTCACATTGACTCTGTACTGGTACCACCTGTATATAGCCTCCTCACATTGACTCTGTACTGGTACCACCTGTATATAGCCTCCTCACATTGACTCTGTACTGGTACACCTGTATATAGCCTCCTCACATTGACTCTGTACTGGTACACCTGTATATAGCCTCCTCACATTGACTCTGTACTGGTACACCTGTATATAACCAACCTGGTAGAGATATAGGGAGGGGCATCCAACGGTCTAGACCTACCTGGTAGAGATATAGGGGAGGGGCATCCAACGGTCTAGACCACAGGTAGGTAGTTCAAAGCATGTAGTTTCCCATAGTCTGACGTAACATTAACACCCAAGTAATGCATGCTTGAATCAGTCAACTTAAATGCCTAGTTGTCTTTTATACTCTTTCCCAGAATCCTTCACCTGTTTCCAACTTCACAATCTCATAGTGACATCATCTGAGCGCAACGTATGTTTGTTGTTGAATGCTGAAAGCTGAACGAAAGCTGAACGAGAACCGTCTCAGTTTATTGTTTCTGTAAAGCTGACAGTGTTTTTTTGTACTTCTGTAGGTTCTGTTGGGCTTAGTTGCTGTGAGCGCTGCTGTCTGTCCCGGGATCCTGCCAGATTCCGCATAGGGGGAGAGACACGGAAGCTTGGTCGCAAAGGGGTCTTCCAAATGGACAATGACCCCAAGCATACTTCCAGAGTTGTGGCAAAATGGCTTAAGGACAACAAAGTCAAGGTATTGGAGCGGCCATCACAAAGCCCTGACCTCAATCCTATAGAGTATTTGTGGGCAGAACTGAAAAAGCGTGTGCGAGCAAGGAGGCCTACAAACCTGACTCAGATACACCAGTTCTGTCAGGAGGAATGGGCCAAAATTCACCCAACTTATTGTGGGAAGCTTGTGGAAGGCTACCCCAAATGTTTGACCCAAGTTAAACAATTTAAAGGCAATGCTACCAAATACTAATTGAGTGTATGTAAACTTCTGACCCACTGGGAATGTGATGAAAGAAATAAAAGCTGAAATAAATTATTCTCTCTACTATTATTCTGACATTTCACATTCTTAAAATAAAGTGGTGATCCTAACTGACCTAAGACGGGGAATTTTTACTAGGATTAAATGTCAGGAATTGTTAAAAACTGAGTTTAAATGTATTTGGCTAAGGTGTAAACTTCTGACTTCAAATGTATATCTACAGCTCTGTAAGATGTCTGTCATAATGTTGACCGTCTGGAAATAGATCATGGTTGCTTGCAGCTCTGTACGATGTCTGCCATAATGTTGACCGTCTGGATAAAGAGAATGCTTGCTTACAGCTCTGTACGATGTCTGTCATGTTGACCGTCTGTCCATAATGTTGACCGTCTGGAAATAGAGAATGCTTGCTTAACAAATGACACCCTATTCCCTTTAAGCAGAGCCCTATGGGCTGAGATATTGTCTGCCTCACTGCCATATAGGGAACAGGGCTCTGGTTAAAGTAGTGGACTATATAGGGAACAGGGGGCCATTTGGGACAGACCCAGATTTGAGTTAATTCCACTGCTTCATTTATCAGGTTGCCGAGTGGTTAGTGTCACGATGTGGTTGAAGGGAACGAGGCGCAGAGCGAGAGTACTGAGCAAACATGTTTTATTTTACTAATAAAACAAAACAAACAAACGAAACACCGTGGCGTTGGGTTAACATGCACACTAACTCAAACAATGATCCACACGCAGGTGGCTGTGTGGTGCACATAAATAGAATCCCCAATTAGAGACAACTCTAGACAGCTGTCTCTAATTGGGGATCACTAACAACCCACTCCTATGATGTGAGGACCTGACTGTGGCCATCCCACTCCCTCTAGTGGGAGTCAGAGGCCTGGCTAGTAACTAGTAAAACCACAGCTACTAGTAAAACCACAGGTACTAGTAAAACCACAGCTACTAGTAAAACCACAGCTACTAGTAAAACCACAGCCACTAGTAAAACCACAGCCACTAGTAAAACCACAGCCACTAGTAAAACCACAGCCACTAGTAAAACCACAGCCACTAGTAAACCACAGCCACTAGTAAAACCACAGCTACTAGTAAGTGCACCCCCTCGTGACAGAATGGACCACCATTTGACCAAGCAGCGCAAGTCGGGAGAGAAGGAGAAAAAGGGAGGACAGCGTCGAAATCGGGGCTCAGAAGGACGTAAAGCCCAAAGCCCAACATTCTTTGGGGGGGGCTATGGGGGTGGTCTGGTTAGGAAGAGGAGGAACCAGTGCCACTCCACATGTGGAATAGGAGGAGGCCGAAGTACCAATGGGGGGCGCAGAGCAAGGAGGAAGATTGCACCACCCCAGTCCGGTACGTCCCGTGCCGGCTCCCCGCACCCGACCTCCAGTGCGTGCGCCCAGCCAGGTGCCTCCAGTGCCGGCTCCACGCACCCGACCTCCGGTGCGCCTCCCCAGTCCGGTACGTCCCGTGCCGGCTCCATGCACTCGACCTCCGGTGCGCCTCCCCAGTCCGGTACGTCCCGTGCCGGCTCCCCGCACCCGACCTCCAGGGCCAGAGCAGTCCGCTCCACCGGTGCCCAGTCCGGGTCCGGTCGTCGGCTCCACTCCCGTGCCAGAGCAGTCCGCTCCACCGGTGCCCAGTCCGGGTCCGGTCGTCTGCTCCTCTCCAGGGCCGGAGCCGTTTACCCCACCAGTGCCCATTCCAGGACAGGTCGTCTGCCCCGCTCCATGGCCGGAGTCGCCTGCCACACCGGTGCCCAGTCCGGGCTCGGTTAATAGCCCTGATCCATGGCCGGAGCCGTTTGTCCCACCGGTGCCCAGTCCGGGCTCGGTTAATAGCCCTGATCCATGGCCGGAGCCGTTTGTCCCACCGGTGCCCAGTCCGGGCCCGGTTATTTGCCCCTCTCCATGGCCGGAGCCGTTTACCCCACCGGGGCCCAGTCCGGGCCCGGTTAATTTCCCCGCTCCATGGCCGGAGTCGCCTGCCACACCGGTGCTCAGTCCGGGCCCGGTTATTTGCCCCGCTCAATGGCCGGAGCCGGTCGCCACACTTTGTTTGTTTGTTTTTGTTTCACCTTTATTTAACCAGGTAGGTCAGTTGAGAACAAGTTCTCATTTGCAACTGCGACCTGGCCAAGACAAAGCAAAGCAGTGCGACAAAAAAACAACACAGAGTTACACATTAAACAAACAGTCAAAAACACAATAGAAAATCTATATACAGAGTGCAAAATGTAGTGCAAAAATGCAGTAAGGTTAGGAGGTAGGACAATAAATAGACTATAGTGGTGAAATAAATTACAGAATTATCATCATTAACACAGGAATGTTAACACTGGTGCCCAGTCCGGGCCCGGTCATCAGGAGAAGGCCAGGGAGGAAGCTGTCTACTTCGCCGGGGCCAGAACCGCCACCGACAAGTTAATTTTCCCTCCCTAAACCCCCCCCCCATGTTTTGTGTTTATTTGTCTTGCGTTCGGGAGTCCGCGCCTTTGGGGGGGGGTACGTAGCCTTGGTCAGAGTCTGACCGCTCTAGGTTTTTGTTTTCTATGTGGTGTTTTGTATTGGATCCCTAATTAGAGGCAGCTCCCCCTGGACTGATCCTCAACACCCCCCTTCTCCCCACCTCCCCACCTGGGCTGGCTTTCACCACCAACCAAGTGAAGAGAGAGCTGGAGAGACTACATCAGTGGAAAGCGGCGGGCCCTGATGGCATCAGCCCAAGGGTGCTTAGGGTCTGTGCTGACCAACTGTGTGGAATACTCCAGCGTCTTTTCAACCTTAGCCTGAGCCTAGAAAGGGTCCCTGTGCTGTGGAAAACATCCTGCCTGGTCCCAGTGCCCAAGAAGGCACACCCCACTGTCCTGAATGACTTCAGACCTGTAGCGCTAACATCACACATCATGAAGACCCTGGAAAGGTTAGTCCTCGCTCACCTCAGACCCCTGGTGTGTACATCACTGGACCCCCTGCAGTTTGCATACCAGCGCAACATCGGGTGGATGATGCAATCATCTACCATCTGCAGAGGGCCTACTCTCACCTGGACAACGCAGGTTGCACTGTGAGGGTTGTGTTTTTTGACTTCTCCAGTGCCTTCAATACCATTCAGCCCCTGCTACTGGGTGAGAAGATAAGGAGGTTGAAAGTGGAAGCACCCTTAGTCTCCTGGGTCACGGACTACCTGACCGGTAGGCCACAATTTGTGCGACTACAGAGCTGTGTGTCAGAACGGGCAGTTAGCAACACAGGGGCCCCCCAGGGAACGTTCCTGTCCCCCTTCCTGTTCACCCTCTACACCTCGGACTTCAGATATAACTCTGAAACATGCCACCTACAGAAGTTCTCGGATGACTCTGCTATTGTAGGGTGCATCAGGGGTGGGCAGGATGAGGAGTACAGGAGCACAATCAGTGACTTTGTGTTGTGGTGTGAGCAGAACCACCTTCAGCTCAACATCAGCAAAACAAAGGAGATGGTGGTGGACTTCAGGAGAACCAAGGCACAACTGACTGCAGTCCCTATACAGGGGATGGATGTGGAAATGGTTGGGTCATACAAGTTCCTGGGAGTCCATATGGACAACAGGCTGGAATGGGCTGGTAACACCGGGGCCCTGTACAAAAAGGGCCAGAGCCGACTCTACTTTCTGAGGAGGCTCAGGTCCTTCAACGTGTGCAGTAAACTACCGCATACCTTTTACCAGTCTGTGGTGGCCAGTGCCATCTTTTTTGCAGTGGTGTGCTGGGGAGCAAACATTAAAGCCGGTGATGCTTCTCGGGTAAATAAGCTGATCAGGAAGGCTAGCTCTGTCCTGGGGATGAGCCTTGACACTCTAGAGGAGGTGGCGGAGAGACGGATCCTGGCCAAACTGCTGGCCATCATGGACAACGTCACCCACCCTCTGCACGCTATGGTTATGACGCAGAGGAGCACTTTCAGTCACAGACTGATCCCACCACGGTGTGCCAGAGAGCGCTACAGGAGGTCCTTCCTGCCGGCGGCTATTAGACTATATAATGCCTCACCGGGGTGCCGTGCCGTCGGCAACATAGATCTGGAACTGTTGGGGTGCTAGGACCTAGTTTAACAATTATGCATCCATCCGTGAGTAACTCTGGTCCGTCAGCACTCATCCACTCAGGACCTATTTATTCATGCAGGTCTGTACATACATACTCATGTACAGTTGTTATATCATATCACATGCAATATTGTAAGTAATTATTGGACTTAACCTACGTAGGCATTCACTCAGGAATGCATATTAGTATCCTGCCAGTTGCACCTTTTCTCATTGCTTTTAGTATATTGAATGTGCAATACGTGCAGTTATCTGTAATTAAACCCTGCGCACTAAGGACTGTATTTTAAGGGAATTACTATTATTACCCCAAATTATATTATACACACATTTAGCTATTAAAGTATCTCTTCCTGTCATTTACCTGTACAGTTTGTGTAAACATGCAAGTATTCACTTATCTGTAAATATAACTGTATATTTACCTGTACAGTTAATTTAACCATGCAAAATATTCACTTACCTCTTCATTTAGCCAGTCTGTCTATTAAGTAAACTATTATTACCCTCGCTCATATCATACGCATTTTTAGCTACTGAAGTATTTCTCTGCCATCGACCTGTATAGTATAGTTAACCATCCAACATCCACCAATGTATAGTGTACATATTCAGCCAACCACCCATACTATGCAATGTCTTTTTATGGCTTTTTTTTGCACTCCAGATATCTTGTATTTCTATACTTTTTCATACTGCCGCTCTATGTATCATGTACCGTGTATCTGTCTTTTGTGTACTTTCGTTGTGGCATTTTGCACCTGCCCTGTGTTTTGTTGTAGCTGCTTGACAATGAAATTTCCCCCCCGGGGATCAATAAAGTATCTATCTATCTATCTATCTATCTATCTATCTATCTATCTATCTATCTATCTATCTATCTATCTATCTATCTATCTATCTATCTATCTATCTATCTATCTATCTATCTATCTATCTATCTATCTATCGCCTCCACACATTGACTATGTACTGGTACCACCTGTATATAGCCTCCTCACATTGACTCTGTACTGGTACCACCTGTATATAGCCTCCTCACATTGACTCTGTACTGGTACCACCTGTATATAGCCTCCTCACATTGACTCTGTACTGGTACCACCTGTATATAGCCTCCTCACATTGACTCTGTACTGGTACTTCCTGTATATAACCTCCTCACATTGACTCTGTACTGGTACCACCTGTATATAGCCTCCTCACATTGACTCTGTACTGGTACACCTGTATATAGCCTCCTCACATTGACTCTGTACTGGTACACCTGTATATAACCAACCTGGTAGAGATATAGGGAGGGGCATCCAACGGTCTAGACCTACCTGGTAGAGATATAGGGGAGGGGCATCCAACGGTCTAGACCACAGGTAGGTAGTTCAAAGCATGTAGTTTCCCATAGTCTGACGTAACATTAACACCCAAGTAATGCATGCTTGAATCAGTCAACTTAAATGCCTAGTTGTCTTTTATACTCTTTCCCAGAATCCTTCACCTGTTTCCAACTTCACAATCTCATAGTGACATCATCTGAGCGCAACGTATGTTTGTTGTTGAATGCTGAAAGCTGAACGAAAGCTGAACGAGAACCGTCTCGGTTTATTGTTTCTGTAAAGCTGACAGTGTTTTTTTGTACTTCTGTAGGTTCTGTTGGGCTTAGTTGCTGTGAGCGCTGCTGTCTGTCCCGGGATCCTGCCAGATTCCGCATAGGGGGAGAGACACGGAAGCTTGGTCGCAAAGGGGTCTTCCAAATGGACAATGACCCCAAGCATACTTCCAGAGTTGTGGCAAAATGGCTTAAGGACAACAAAGTCAAGGTATTGGAGTGGCCATCACAAAGCCCTGACCTCAATCCTATAGAGTGTGGGCAGAACTGAAAAAGCGTGTGCGAGCAAGGAGGCCTACAAACCTGACTCAGATACACCAGTTCTGTCAGGAGGAATGGGCCAAAATTCACCCAACTTATTGTGGGAAGCTTGTGGAAGGCTACCCCAAATGTTTGACCCAAGTTAAACAATTTAAAGGCAATGCTACCAAATACTAATTGAGTGTATGTAAACTTCTGACCCACTGGGAATGTGATGAAAGAAATAAAAGCTGAAATAAATTATTCTCTCTACTATTATTCTGACATTTCACATTCTTAAAATAAAGTGGTGATCCTAACTGACCTAAGACGGGGAATTTTTACTAGGATTAAATGTCAGGAATTGTTAAAAACTGAGTTTAAATGTATTTGGCTAAGGTGTAAACTTCTGACTTCAAATGTATATCTACAGCTCTGTAAGATGTCTGTCATAATGTTGACCGTCTGGAAATAGATCATGGTTGCTTGCAGCTCTGTACGATGTCTGCCATAATGTTGACCGTCTGGATAAAGAGAATGCTTGCTTACAGCTCTGTACGATGTCTGTCATGTTGACCGTCTGTCCATAATGTTGACCGTCTGGAAATAGAGAATGCTTGCTTAACAAATGACACCCTATTCCCTTTAAGCAGAGCCCTATGGGCTGAGATATTGTCTGCCTCACTGCCATATAGGGAACAGGGCTCTGGTTAAAGTAGTGGACTATATAGGGAACAGGGGGCCATTTGGGACAGACCCAGATTTGAGTTAATTCCACTGCTTCATTTATCAGGTTGCCGAGTGGTTAGTGTCACGATGTGGTTGAAGGGAACGAGGCGCAGAGCGAGAGTACTGAGCAAACATGTTTTATTTTACTAATAAAACAAAACAAACAAACGAAACACCGTGGCGTTGGGTTAACATGCACACTAACTCAAACAATGATCCACACGCAGGTGGCTGTGTGGTGCACATAAATAGAATCCCCAATTAGAGACAACTCTAGACAGCTGTCTCTAATTGGGGATCACTAACAACCCACTCCTATGATGTGAGGACCTGACTGTGGCCATCCCACTCCCTCTAGTGGGAGTCAGAGGCCTGGCTAGTAACTAGTAAAACCACAGCTACTAGTAAAACCACAGGTACTAGTAAAACCACAGCTACTAGTAAAACCACAGCTACTAGTAAAACCACAGCCACTAGTAAAACCACAGCCACTAGTAAAACCACAGCCACTAGTAAAACCACAGCCACTAGTAAAACCACAGCCACTAGTAAAACCACAGCTACTAGTAAGTGCACCCCCTCGTGACAGAATGGACCACCATTTGACCAAGCAGCGCAAGTCGGGAGAGAAGGAGAAAAAGGGAGGACAGCGTCGAAATCGGGGCTCAGAAGGACGTAAAGCCCAAAGCCCAACATTCTTTGGGGGGGGCTATGGGGGTGGTCTGGTTAGGAAGAGGAGGAACCAGTGCCACTCCACATGTGGAATAGGAGGAGGCCGAAGTACCAATGGGGGGCGCAGAGCAAGGAGGAAGATTGCACCACCCCAGTCCGGTACGTCCCGTGCCGGCTCCCCGCACCCGACCTCCAGTGCGTGCGCCCAGCCAGGTGCCTCCAGTGCCGGCTCCACGCACCCGACCTCCGGTGCGCCTCCCCAGTCCGGTACGTCCCGTGCCGGCTCCATGCACTCGACCTCCGGTGCGCCTCCCCAGTCCGGTACGTCCCGTGCCGGCTCCCCGCACCCGACCTCCAGGGCCAGAGCAGTCCGCTCCACCGGTGCCCAGTCCGGGTCCGGTCGTCGGCTCCACTCCCGTGCCAGAGCAGTCCGCTCCACCGGTGCCCAGTCCGGGTCCGGTCGTCTGCTCCTCTCCAGGGCCGGAGCCGTTTACCCCACCAGTGCCCATTCCAGGACAGGTCGTCTGCCCCGCTCCATGGCCGGAGTCGCCTGCCACACCGGTGCCCAGTCCGGGCTCGGTTAATAGCCCTGATCCATGGCCGGAGCCGTTTGTCCCACCGGTGCCCAGTCCGGGCTCGGTTAATAGCCCTGATCCATGGCCGGAGCCGTTTGTCCCACCGGTGCCCAGTCCGGGCCCGGTTATTTGCCCCTCTCCATGGCCGGAGCCGTTTACCCCACCGGGGCCCAGTCCGGGCCCGGTTAATTTCCCCGCTCCATGGCCGGAGTCGCCTGCCACACCGGTGCTCAGTCCGGGCCCGGTTATTTGCCCCGCTCAATGGCCGGAGCCGGTCGCCACACTTTGTTTGTTTGTTTTTGTTTCACCTTTATTTAACCAGGTAGGTCAGTTGAGAACAAGTTCTCATTTGCAACTGCGACCTGGCCAAGACAAAGCAAAGCAGTGCGACAAAAAAACAACACAGAGTTACACATTAAACAAACAGTCAAAAACACAATAGAAAATCTATATACAGAGTGCAAAATGTAGTGCAAAAATGCAGTAAGGTTAGGAGGTAGGACAATAAATAGACTATAGTGGTGAAATAAATTACAGAATTATCATCATTAACACAGGAATGTTAACACTGGTGCCCAGTCCGGGCCCGGTCATCAGGAGAAGGCCAGGGAGGAAGCTGTCTACTTCGCCGGGGCCAGAACCGCCACCGACAAGTTAATTTTCCCTCCCTAAACCCCCCCCCCATGTTTTGTGTTTATTTGTCTTGCGTTCGGGAGTCCGCGCCTTTGGGGGGGGGTACGTAGCCTTGGTCAGAGTCTGACCGCTCTAGGTTTTTGTTTTCTATGTGGTGTTTTGTATTGGATCCCTAATTAGAGGCAGCTCCCCCTGGACTGATCCTCAACACCCCCCTTCTCCCCACCTCCCCACCTGGGCTGGCTTTCACCACCAACCAAGTGAAGAGAGAGCTGGAGAGACTACATCAGTGGAAAGCGGCGGGCCCTGATGGCATCAGCCCAAGGGTGCTTAGGGTTTGTGCTGACCAACTGTGTGGAATACTCCAGCAACCCTTCAACCTTAGCCTGAGCCTAGAAAGGGTCCCTGTGCTGTGGAAAACATCCTGCCTGGTCCCAGTGCCCAAGAAGGCACACCCCACTGTCCTGAATGACTTCAGACCTGTAGCGCTAACATCACACATCATGAAGACCCTGGAAAGGTTAGTCCTCGCTCACCTCAGACCCCTGGTGTGTACATCACTGGACCCCCTGCAGTTTGCATACCAGCGCAACATCGGGTGGATGATGCAATCATCTACCATCTGCAGAGGGCCTACTCTCACCTGGACAACGCAGGTTGCACTGTGAGGGTTGTGTTTTTTGACTTCTCCAGTGCCTTCAATACCATTCAGCCCCTGCTACTGGGTGAGAAGATAAGGAGGTTGAAAGTGGAAGCACCCTTAGTCTCCTGGGTCACGGACTACCTGACCGGTAGGCCACAATTTGTGCGACTACAGAGCTGTGTGTCAGAACGGGCAGTTAGCAACACAGGGGCCCCCCAGGGAACGTTCCTGTCCCCCTTCCTGTTCACCCTCTACACCTCGGACTTCAGATATAACTCTGAAACATGCCACCTACAGAAGTTCTCGGATGACTCTGCTATTGTAGGGTGCATCAGGGGTGGGCAGGAGGAGGAGTACAGGAGCACAATCAGTGACTTTGTGTTGTGGTGTGAGCAGAACCACCTTCAGCTCAACATCAGCAAAACAAAGGAGATGGTGGTGGACTTCAGGAGAACCAAGGCACAACTGACTGCAGTCCCTATACAGGGGATGGATGTGGAAATGGTTGGGTCATACAAGTTCCTGGGAGTCCATATGGACAACAGGCTGGAATGGGCTGGTAACACCGGGGCCCTGTACAAAAAGGGCCAGAGCCGACTCTACTTTCTGAGGAGGCTCAGGTCCTTCAACGTGTGCAGTAAACTACCGCATACCTTTTACCAGTCTGTGGTGGCCAGTGCCATCTTTTTTGCAGTGGTGTGCTGGGGAGCAAACATTAAAGCCGGTGATGCTTCTCGGGTAAATAAGCTGATCAGGAAGGCTAGCTCTGTCCTGGGGATGAGCCTTGACACTCTAGAGGAGGTGGCGGAGAGACGGATCCTGGCCAAACTGCTGGCCATCATGGACAACGTCACCCACCCTCTGCACGCTATGGTTATGACGCAGAGGAGCACTTTCAGTCACAGACTGATCCCACCACGGTGTGCCAGAGAGTGCTACAGGAGGTCCTTCCTGCCGGCGGCTATTAGACTATATAATGCCTCATCGAGGTGCCGTGCCGTCGGCAACATAGATCTGGAACTGTTGGGGTGCTAGGACCTAGTTTAACAATTATGCATCCATCCGTGAGTAACTCTGGTCCGTCAGCACTCATTCACTCAGGACCTATTTATTCATTCAGGTCTGTATATATATACACTCAGTTGTTATATCATATCACGTGCAATATTGCTAGTAATTCTTGGACCTAACTTACGTAGGCATTCACTCAGGAATGCATATTAGTATCCTGTCAGTTGCACCTTTTCTCATTGCTTTTAGTATATCGAATGTGCAATACGTGCAGTTGTCTGTAATTAAACCCTGCGCACTAAGGACTGTATTTTAAGGGAATTACTATTATTACCCCAAATGATATCATACACACATTTAGCTATTAAAGTATCTCTTCCTGTCATTTACCTGTACAGTTTATGTAACCATGAAAAATATTCACTTACCTGTTCATTTAGCCAGTCTGTCTATTAAGTAAACTATTATTACCCTCGCTCATATCATACGCATTTTTAGCTACTGAAGTATTTCTCTGCCATCGACCTGTATAGTATAGTTAACCATCCAACATCCACCAATGTATAGTGTACATATTCAGCCATCCACTCATACTATGCAATGTCTTTTTATAGCTTTTTTTGCACTCCAGATATCTTGTATTTCTATACTTTTTCATACTGCCGCTCTATGTATCATGTATCGTGTATCTGGTCCATTATGTTTGAAGGTTCCTCACCCTAGGTGTGGTCCATTATGTTTGAAGGTTCCTCACCCTAGGTGTGGTCCATTATGTTTGAAGGTTCCTCACCCTAGGTGTGGTCCATTATGTTTGAAGGTTCCTCACCCTAGGTGTGGTCCATTATGTCCATGTCAGTGAAGTAAGTGCGTTGTTCTTTTTGCATAGTTTGTAACTGAGTGAATACTCTATTAAAGTAAAGCCTTGGTCTCTTAACACCCACTCGTGACCAAATGGACCACCACAGTGGAACATGTTGTTATACTGTCAGTTATATGATACACAGAGAGAAAGACTGTTTGAAGGAGTAAGGAGAGTGGGATGGAGATGGGGGTTAGATGGTATTTTGGGAAGGGGAGATGGAAGCAGTGAGGTAGATGGGGACATTATATATTTTAGTAGGGAGACTGGTCTGACAATAAGAATATACGTGTAAATTGCCATAGATGACCACACTCCTAAACAGTAGGGGGCGGTATATGCAAATGATAGTTAGTTGCAATCCGCCAAGAAGCCCGAAGAACAAGAAGTTCTTAAGAAGCTAGTGCAGAGCTCAAGCGCACAGCAGACCCACTGGGCAAAAAACTGGTTGTTTCCATGTCATTTCAACCAAAAAAAAACACTGTGATGATGTTGAATCAACGTGGAAAACGGATTGGATGTCATCAACATAAGGGCATTTCATATTTTTTCCTAAATCCAATGACGTGGTGACATTTGTTGTTGATTTCACGTTGAACTGACGTTAGTTGACAACTCAACCACATGTAAATCAATACTAGACGTTGAATTGACGTCTGTGCCCAGTGGGGTTGGAGGCAGCCAGCGAGCAGCGTCCATCCTTCCATCCTTCCAGCAGTCAGCCCCCTCTACAGAGCGCACACACTCACACGCACGTACTCACGCACACAAACTCGTTGGAGTCTGTTCTACGGTGTGCGTGGCGTGCAGGGCAGCTCGGCTCGCTGCTGGCGGCTGGGATAGGAGGAGGAGGAGGAGGAGGAGAAAGCAGAGCAGCGGAGAAGAGGAGAGGCAAAAGGAGTACATTCCACTGGAAGATGTTGGACTGGGATATTAGTACCGCGGCGGACCAGGAACACGGTACACAATGAGTCCTATTGGATTACAGTGATTGTGCTGCTCAGGGTTAATATTCTAGACCCCAGGGAGGAAGGAAAGCAGGAATAAGCGTCTGTCTTCAGTGGGTTGACTTCCAGAGGGGGGACCGACTGGGCTGTTGTAATGTCACCTCATCACCCCGCTGTTCTGGAGCTGTGTGAAAGGGAGAGGCTGTAAGTATGTTCATCTGTATGTCTGTCTGTCTGTCAGTCTCCATGTCCCCCTGTCTGTCTGTCCCCCTGTCTGTCCCCCGGTCTGTCTGTCCCCCGGTCTGTCCCCCGGTCTGTCTGTCCCCCGGTCTGTCTGTCCCCCGGTCTGTCTGTCCCCCTGTCTGTCTGTTAATGTAGCGATAGGCTGCCCCATTTTACGCATAGCTTTGCCTTGCCGTGCCTTGACTCTCCAAAGTGCAGCAAGCACTAGGCTGTGTGTGTGTGTGTGTGTGTGTGTGTGTGTGTGTGTGTGTGTGTGTGTGTGTGTGAGAGAGAGCTTTAGGACGTGAAGGAAGGCTCAGATCTTTTCATCTTATGTTGGATTTCATTGTGATCAACTTTGCTTCAGAACCAACCCCCAGCCTGTAGGTTGCCATGGGAGCACAGGGGTACCATTACCCAAAACCACTTTTGTCCTGGTTAGGTTACATATCAACCTATAAACCATTCTACCCCTATCTTGATACATATAATCCTACCACCCAAATATAACCCCCTCTACCCCTGCTAAATATCATCCTACCAAACAAATATAACCTTCTCTACCCCTGCTAAATATCATCCTACCACCCCAGTACAACCCCCTCTACCCCTGCTAAATATCATCCTACCACCCAAATATAACCCCCTCTACCCCTGCTAAATATCATCCTACCACCCCAATACAACCCCCTCTACCCCCTGCTAAATATCATCCTACCAAACAAATATAACCCCCTCTACCCCCTGCTAAATATCATCCTACCACCCCAGTACAACCCCCTCTACCCCCTGCTAAATATCATCCTACCACCCCAATACAACCCCCTCTACCCCCTGCTAAATATCATCCTACCACCCCAATATAACCCCCTCTACCCCCTGCTAAATATCATCCTACCAAACAAATATAACCTTCTCTACCCCTGCTAAATATCATCCTACCACCCCAGTACAACCCCCTCTACCCCTGCTAAATATCATCCTACCACCCCAGTACAACCCCCTCTACCCCCTGCTAAATATCATCCTAACACCCCAATACAACCCCCTCTACCCCCTGCTAAATATCATCCTACCACCCCAATATAACCCCCTCTACCCCCTGCTAAATATCATCCTACCAAACAAATATAACCTTCTCTACCCCTGCTAAATATCATCCTACCACCCAAATATAACCCCCTCTACCCCCTGCTAAATATCATCCTACCAAACAAATATAACCTTCTCTACCCCTGCTAAATATCATCCTACCACCCAAATATAACCCCCTCTACCCCTGCTAAATATCATCCTACCAAACAAATATAACCTTCTCTACCCCTGCTAAATATCATCCTACCAAACAAATATAACCCCCTCTACCCCCTGCTAAATATCATCCTACCACCCCAATATAACCCCCTCTACCCCCTGCTAAATATCATCCTACCACCCAAATACAACCCCCTCTACCCCTGCTAAATATCATCCTACCAAACAAATATAACCTTCTCTACCCCTGCTAAATATAATCCTACCACCCCAATATAACCCCCTCTACCCCTGCTAAATATCATCCTACCACCCCAGTGCAACCCCCTCTACCCCTGCTAAATATCATCCTACCACCCCAATATAACCCCCTCTACCCCTGCTAAATATCATCCTACCACCCCAGTGCAACCCCCTCTACCCCTGCTAAATATCATCCTACCACCCCAATATAACCCCCTCTACCCCTGCTAAATATCATCCTACCACCCCAATATAACCCCCTCTACCCCTGCTAAATATCATCCTACCACCCCAGTACAACCCCCTCTACCCCTGCTAAATATCATCCTACCACCCCAATACAACCCCCTCTACCCCTGCTAAATATCATCCTACCACCCCAGTACAACCCCCTCTACCCCCTGCTAAATATCATCCTACCACCCCAGTACAACCCCCTCTACCCCCTGCTAAATATCATCCTACCACCCCAATATAACCCCCTCTACCCCTGCTAAATATCATCCTACCACCCCAGTACAACCCCCTCTACCCCCTGCTAAATATCATCCTACCACCCCAATATAACCCCCTCTACCCCCTGCTAAATATCATCCTACCACCCCAATATAACCCCCTCTACCCCCTGCTAAATATCATCCTACCACCCCAATACAACCCCCTCTACCCCTGCTAAATATCATCCTACCACCCCAGTACAACCCCCTCTACCCCTGCTAAATATCATCCTACCACCCAAATATAACCCCCTCTACCCCCTGCTAAATATCATCCTACCACCCCAATACAACCCCCTCTACCCCCTGCTAAATATCATCCTACCACCCCAGTACAACCCCCTCTACCCCTAAATATCTAGTTGTGGTTTTAAGAATGCAACCCAATACAGATGTAAGATTTTAATTAGATCACACAATGATATGCAACTTGTAGTGTATTTGAGTTTTAAAAAGGCTTCTAAAGTTATTAATTTCCACTTTGAAAATTCTGACTTGATTTGCACTAAAGAAAAATGTATCCACCACTTCATTCACAATAATTCACATTTCCAGGAATATTTTCCTGCTGTAGAAAATTAGCTCAAAATAAGATCCTACATCTGTAACTGGTGGAAAATACAGAATCGTTGTTCAGTTTCGGTACTCTTGTGGGGAGTGTGAGTGTGAGTGTGAGTGTGTGTGTGTGTGTGTGTGTGTGTGTGCCTCGTGTCATGATCATGTGAGCGGCGAGCGAGACGAGAGTCTCTCTGAAGGCTAAACAGCGCACGCGAGCCCGGTAAAAAGGCAAGCACGCTCTATAGCTGCCTGCCCTGGATCCCGCCGCTGTCTAGAGCTCCCTGGATCCCGCCGCTGTCTAGAGCTCCCTGGATCCCGCCGCTGTCTAGAGCTCCCTGGATCCCGCCGCTGTCTAGAGCTCCCTGGATCCCGCCGCTGTCTAGAGCTCCCTGGATCCCGCCGCTGTCTAGAGCTCCCTGGATCCCGCCGCTGTCTAGAGCTCCCTGGATCCCGCCGCTGTCTAGAGCTCCCTGGATCCCGCCGCTGTCTAGAGCTCCCTGGATCCCGCCGCTGTCTAGAGCTCCCTGGATCCCGCCGCTGTCTAGAGCTCCCTGGATCCCGCCGCTGTCTAGAGCTCCCTGGATCCCGCCGCTGTCTAGAGCTCCCTGGATCCCGCCGCTGTCTAGAGCTCCCTGGGGGTTGTGCAGAAAGCAGCCCCTCTAATGAAGGATGGAAGAGATGTTAAAACAGCTGTTACAGGGTTACACGTCTTCCCTCCTTGGCTCTTATCGTCGACACTGCGGGTTTCTGCTGTCCTCCATCTCCATTCAGCCTTAGAACTGTACATCCTTTGTGTCTCGGTGGTCCAGCTAGGCTACAGGCTCTGAATGACCGACTGAGGCAAAATACTGTTGAATTATATTGAATTCAACCATTATAGTTTTAGATTCATTGGAAGGATAATGATATCTGATCAGTCACAGCCGAGGTCCTATTAACACGGAAAGCCATGCTTGCTTTCCCCTGGTGTTGGTGCTAGCGAGCTAACAGGCTAGGCAGTGCTAGGTGTCAGTGTCAACAGCCAATAAAGTAGGAGATGGAAACTATAGTGAGCTTCGATTGGTCAATAGCAACGCGATGTGGCAGAGTATTTGTGGCCCTAACATGGACGTGTGTTCCTCAGGCCCTAACATGAACGTGTGTCTGTTCCTCAAACCCTAACATGGATGTGTGTTCCTCAAACCCTAACATGGACGTGTGTTCCTCAGTATTAACTAACCTTCAAACAAGCTTCAATGCCATACAACACTCCTTCCATGGCCTCCAACTGCTCTTAAATGCTAGTAAAACTAATTGCATGCTTTTCTATCGAACGCTGCCCGCACCCGCCCACCGGACTATCATCACTACTCTCGACATGGTCTGACTTAGAATATGTGGACACCTACAAATACCTAGGCGTCTGGTTAGACTGTAAACTCAACTTCCAGACTCGCATCAACCATCTCCGATCCAAAATTAAATCTAGAATCGGCTTCCTATTTCGCAACAAAGCCTCCTTCACTCATGCTGCCAAACATGCCCTCGTAAAACTGACTATCCTATCGATCCTTGACTTCGGCGATGTCATTTACAAACTAGCCTCCAACACTCTACTCAGCAAATTGGATGTAGTCTATCACAGTGCCATCCGTTTTGTTACCAAAGCCCCATACACTACCCACCACTGCAACGTGTATGCTCTCGTTGGCTGGCCCTCACTACATATTAGTCGCCAAACCCACTGGCTCCATGTCATCTATAAGTCTTTGCTAGGTAAATCCCCGCCTTATCTCAGCTCGCGAGTCACCATAGCAACACCCACCCGTAGCATGCGCTCCAGCAGGTATATTTCACTGGTCATCCCCAAAGCCAACACCTCCTTTGGCCGCCATTCCTTCCTGTTCTCTGCTGCCAATGACTGGAACGAATTGCAAAAATCCTTGAAGCTAGAGGTTCCTATCTCCCTCACTAACTTTAAGCATCAGCTGTCAGAGCTGCTTATCGATCACTGCACCTGTATATAGCCCTTCTGTAAATAGCCCACCCTACTACCTCATCCCCATATTTATTTTATTATTTTTGCTAATTTACACTCCAGTATCTCTATTTGAACATCATCATCTGCACATCCATCATTCCAGTGTTAATGATAATTCTGTAATTTATTTCACCACTATAGTCTATTTATTGTCCTACCTTCCTAACCTTACTGCATTTTGCACTCTGTATATAGATTCTCTATTGTGTTATTGACTGTATGTTTGTTTACTGTGTATCTCTGTGTTGTTTTTTGTAGTACTGCTTTGCTTTGTCTTGGCCAGGTCACAGTTGTAAATGAGAACTAGTTCTCAACTGACCTACCTGGTTAAATAAAGGTGATCTAAATAAATAAAATAAAAATGTGGATAAAGTTCGGCAACTTTGGTCCCGCAGTGTTCACATCACTTGCCCCTGCTCACATTGCCCAACGGTCCCCACTTCGCGTCCTTCATTGAAAGTGATTGGGTTTCTTTTGTTTCAACACCCCAAACGTGCTATATGGATCTCTTGTGTCAGGATCTATCACGCCTGCGAGTCCTTTTCACCGCGCACGCCAACTGTCAGCTTGACTAGCTGGAGAGAGTGAGTGAGCGTGCTACGTTCTGCAGAGCGGAGGCTGCAGGCCCGGGCCCCGCCAGTAGGGGTCACCGGTGTATTGCGGTGGATCCAGTACAGTTAAAGAGAAGTCAACATGAATTTACATCTCTTTTTCCCCTTCCTCCCTTCCATGCTCCGGAGCCAGTCACGTTGTAGAGGCACAGTTCTTACATCTGACTGCGTCTCCGCTCGCATAATGGAGAGGGAGGGAAAGACAGAAACAGAGAGAGAGAGAGAGAGAGAGAGAGGTATTGATGTTTTAACAGTGTGAATCAGCCATGCCCCTGGCCTATAGCAGAGAGAGAACACCTATTCAACATACATCCAGTAATGACTTTAGCCTGTGTGCTGCGTGGACAGGTGTGTTGGACTCAGGTGCACACACACACACACACACACACACACACAGATTCCATATTCAGTCATCCTAAAGAGATGTATGGACGTGTGTTCCTCAGACCCTAACATGGACGTGTGTTCCTCAGACCCTAACATGGACGTGTGTTCCTCAGGCCCTAACACGAACGTGTGTCTGTTCCTCAGGCCCTAACACGAACGTGTGTCTGTTCCTCAGACCCTAACACGGACGTGTGTCTGTTCCTCAGGCCCTAACACGGACGTGTGTTCCTCAGACCCTCACACGGACCCGTCAGTCAGACTACTCTGAGCAGAGAGAGAGAGAGAGACAGAGAGGTGGTTGTATGGAGAGAGGGAGAAAGAGAGTGTAGGGGATTGAGAGAGGAAGAGAGGGATGGAAAGGGAGAAAGAGAGGAAGTGCGGGATGGAGAGGAGTGAGGAAGAGCTGCACACCTGGCAGGGCTGCTGCTGCTGCTGCAGTGGCCGGAATAGAGAGAGGGATGGAGAGAGAGAGGAAGTGAGATGGATGGAGAGAATCTCAGAGAGAGAGGAAGTGGGATGGATGGAGAGAGGGAGAGAATCTCAGAGAGAGAGAGAGAGGAAGTGGGATGGATGGAGAGAGGGAGAGAATCTCAGAGGAAGTGGGATGGATGGATGGAGAGAGGGAGAGAATCTCAGAGAGAGAGAGAGGAAGTGGGATGGATGGAGAGAGGGAGAGAATCTCAGAGGAAGTGGGATGGATGGATGGATGGAGAGAGGGAGATAATCTCAGAGAGAGAGAGAGGAAGTGGGATGGATGGATGGAGAGAGGGAGAGAATCTCAGAGAGAGAGAGAGGAAGTGGGATGGATGGAGAGAGGGAGAGAATCTCAGAGGAAGTGGGATGGATGGATGGAGAGAGGGAGAGAATCTCAGAGAGAGAGAGAGGAAGTGGGATGGATGGATGGAGAGAGGGAGAGAATCTCAGAGAGAGAGAGAGGAAGTGAGATGGATGGAGAGAGGGAGAGAATCTCAGAGAGAGAGAGAGGAAGTGAGATGGATGGAGAGAGGGAGAGAATCTCAGAGAGAGAGAGAGGAAGTGAGATGGATGGAGAGAGGGAGAGAATCTCAGAGAGAGAGAGAGAGAATCTCAGAGAGAGAGAGAGGAAGTGAGATGGATGGAGAGAGGGAGAGAATCTCAGAGAGAGAGAGAGGAAGTGGGATGGATGGATGGAGAGAGGGAGAGAATCTCAGAGAGAGAGAGAGGAAGTGGGATGGATGGATGAAGAGAGGGAGAGAATCTCAGAGAGAGAGAGAGGAAGTGGGATGGATGGATGGAGAGAGGAAGAGAAGGTGGTCAGCTGGATATCAGAATCCCTCCACCACAGCAGTTTAACCATACGTTTCCATTCACACAGGCTAACATTACAATTTAACCTATCCATTTAACATAACCATATTCACATAACATACCAATGTAACCATTCATATTCACATAAGATACCAATGTAACCATTCATATTCACATAACATACCAATGTAACCCTACATATTCACATAACATACCAATGTAACCCTACATATTCACATAACATACCAATGTAACCCTACATATTCACATAACATACCAATGTAACCATTCATATTCACATAACATACCAATGTAACCCTACATATTCACATAACATACCAATGTAACCCTACATATTCACATAACATACCAATGTAACCCTACATATTCACATAACATACCAATGTAACCCTACATATTCACATAGCATACCAATGTAACCCTACATATTCACATAGAATACCAATGTAACCCTACATATTCACATAACATACCAATGTAACCCTACAGTCGTGGTCAAAAGTTTTGAGACTGACAAGTATTGGTCTCCACAAAGTTTGCTGCTTCAGTGTTCTTAGATCGTTATGTCAGTAGTTACTATGGTAACACTGAAGTATAATTACAAGTATTCCATAAGTGTCAAAGGCTTTCATTGACAATGACATTCAGTTTATGCAAAGAGTCAATATTTGCAGTGTTGACCCTTCTTTTTCAAGACCTCTGCAATCTGCCCTGGCATGCTGTCAATTAACTTCTGGGCCACATCCTGACTGATGGCAGGCCATTCTTGCATAATCAATGCTTGGAGTTTGTCAGAAGTTGTGGGTTTTTGTTTGTCCACCCGCCTCTTGAGGATCGACCACAAGTTCTCAATGGGATTAAGGTCTGGGGAGTGTCCTGGCCATGGACCCAAAATGTTGATGTTTTGTTCCCCGAGACACTTAGTTATCACTTTTGCCTTCTGGCAAGGTGCTCCATCATGCTGGAAAAGGCATTGGTCGTCACCAAACTGTTCTTAGATGGTTGGGAGAAGTTGCTCTCTGAGGATGTGTTGGAACCATTCTTTATTCATGGCTGTGTTCTTAGGCAAAATTGTGAGTGATCCCACTCCCTTGGCTGAGAAGCAACCCCACACATGAATGGTCTGAGGATGCTTTACTGTTGGCATGACACAGGACTGATGGTAGCGCTCACATTGTCTTCTCCGGACAAGGTGTTTTCCGGATGGCCCAAACAATCGTAAAGGGGATTCATCAGAGAAAATGACTCTACCCCAGTCCTCAGCAGTCCAATCCCTGTACCTTTTGCAGAATCAGTCTCTCTCTGATGTTTTTCCTGGAGAGAAGTGGCTTCTTTGCTGCCCTTCTTGACACCAGGCCATCCTCCAAAATCTTTGCCTCACTGTGCGTGCAGATGCACTCACACCTGCCTGCTGCCATTCCTGAGCAAGCTCTGCACTGGTGGTGCCCCGATCGCGCAGCTGAATCAACATTAGGAGACGGTCCTGGCGCTCGCTGGACTTTCTTGGGCGCCCTGACGCCTTCTTCACAACAATTGAACTTCTCTCCTTGGAGTTCTTGATGATCCGATAAATGGTTGATTTAGGTGCAATCTTACCAGCAGCAATATCCTTGCCTGTGAAGCCCTTTTTGTGCAAAGCAATGATGACGGCACGTGTTTCCTTGCAGGTAACCATGGTTGACAGAGGAAGAACAATGATTTCAAGCACCACCCTCCTTTTAAAGCTTCCAGTCTGTTATTCTGACTCAATCAGCATGACAGAGTGATCTCCAGCCTTGTCCTCATCAACACTCTCACCTGTGTTAACGAGACAATCACTGACATGATGGCAGCTGGTCCTTTTGTGGGAGGGCTGAAATGCAGTGGAAATGTTTTTTGGGGATTAAGTTCATTTTTAAGGCAAACTTTGCAATTAATTGCAATTCATCTGATCACTCTTCATGACATTCTGGAGTATATGCAAATTGCCATCGTCAACACTGAGGCAGCAAACTTTGTGGAGACCAATACTTGTGTTATTCTCAAAACTTTTGACCACGACTGTACATATTCACATGACATACCAATGTAACCATACATATTCACATAACATACCAATGTAACCATTCATATTCACATAACATACCAATGTAACCATTCATATTCACATAACATACCAATGTAACCCTACATATTCACATAGAATACCAATGTAACCCTACATATTCACATAGCATACCAATGTAACCCTACATATTCACATAGAATACCAATGTAACCCTACATATTCACATAGCATACCAATGTAACCCTACATATTCACATAGCATACCAATGTAACCCTACATATTCACATAGCATACCAATGTAACCCTACATATTCACATAACATACCAATGTAACCCTACATATTCACATAGAATACCAATGTAACCCTACATATTCACATAGCATACCAATGTAACCCTACATATTCACATAGAATACCAATGTAACCCTACATATTCACATAGCATACCCATCTACGCTGAGTGTACAAAACATTAAGAACACCTTCCTAATATTGAGTTTTGCCCTCAGAACAGCCTCAATTCGTCGGGGCATGAAAGTGTCCACAGGGATGCTGGCCCATGTTGACCCCAATGCTTCCCACAGTTGGCTGGATGTCTTTTGGGTGGTGGACCATTCTTGATACACGGGAAACTGTTGGGTGTGAAAAACCTAGCAGCGATGCAGTTCTTGACACAAACCCGGTGCGCCTGGCACATACTACCATACCCCGTTCAAATACACTTAAATCTTTTGTCTTCCCCGTTCACCCTCTGAATGGCACACATACACAATCCATGTCTCAACTGTCTCAGGACTTAAACATCCTTCTTTAACCTGACTCCTCCCCTTCATCTACACTGATTGTGGATTTAACAAGTGATATCAATAATTGATCCTAGCTTTCACCTGGGTTCACCTGGTCAGTCTATGTCATGGAAAGAGCAGATGTTCTAAGCAGGTGTTCTTAATATTGTATAACCACATTCAATTATACCACACCACACCTCACCACACCTCATCACACCACACCTCATCACACCTCACCACACCTCATCACATCACACCACACCTCACCACACCACACCACACCTCATCACACCTCACCTCACCACACCACACCTCATCACACTTCATCACAACTCACCTCACCACATCACACCTCACCTCATCACACCACATCACACCTCATCACACCTCATCACAACTCACCACATCACACCTCACCTCACCTCATCACACCTCATCACAACTCACCTCACCACATCACACCTCACCACACCACACCTCACCACATCACACCACACTTCACCACATCACACCTCACCACACACCACACCACACCACACTACACCTCACCACACCACACCTCATCACACCTCATCACAACTCACCTCACCACATCACACCTCACCTCATCACACCACATCACACCTCATCACACCTCATCACAACTCACCTCACCACATCACACCTCACCTCATCACACAACATCACACCTCATCACACCACATCACACCTCACCTCACCTCATCACACCTCATCACAACTCACCTCACCACATCACACCACACCACACCTCACCACATCACACCACACTTCACCACATCACACCTCACCACATCACACCTCACCTCATCACACCTCACCTCACCACACCACACCTCATCACACTTCATCACAACTCACCTCACCACATCACACCTCACCTCATCACACCACATCACACCTCATCACACCTCATCACAACTCACCACATCACACCTCACCTCACCTCATCACACCTCATCACAACTCACCTCACCACATCACACCTCACCACACCACACCTCACCACATCACACCACACTTCACCACATCACACCTCACCACACACCACACCACACCACACTACACCTCACCACACCACACCTCATCACACCTCATCACAACTCACCTCACCACATCACACCTCACCTCATCACACCACATCACACCTCATCACACCTCACCACATCACATCTCACCTCATCACACCTCACCTCATCACACCTCACCACACCACATCACACCTCATCACACCTCATCACAACTCACCTCACCACATCACACCACACCACATCACACCACACTTCACCACATCACACCTCACCACATCACACCTCACCTCACCTCATCACACCTCATCACAACTCACCTCACCACATCACACCTCACCACACCACACCTCACCACATCACACCACACTTCACCACATCACACCTCACCACACACCACACCACACCACACTACACCTCACCACACCACACCTCATCACACCTCATCACAACTCACCTCACCACATCACACCTCACCTCATCACACCACATCACACCTCATCACACCTCATCACACCTCACCTCACCTCATCACACCTCATCACAACTCACCTCACCACATCACACCACACCACACCTCACCACATCACACCACACTTCACCACATCACACCTCACCACATCACACCTCACCTCATCACACCTCACCTCATCACACCTCACCACACCACATCACACCTCATCACACCTCATCACAACTCACCTCACCACATCACACCACACCACATCACACCACACTTCACCACATCACACCTCACCACATCACACCTCACCTCATCACACCTCACCTCATCACACCTCACCTCATCACACCTCACCACACCACATCACACCTCATCACACCTCATCACACCTCACCTCACCACATCACACCTCACCTCATCACACCACACCTCATCACACCTCACCTCATCACACCTCACCTCATCACACCTCATCACATCACACCTCACTACATCTCATCACACCTCATCACACTACATCACACCACACCACATCACACCTCATCACACCTCATCACACCTCATCACATCACACCTCACTACATCTCATCACACCTCACCACACTACATCACACCACACCTCATCATCTGTATTGGCTCCGCCCTGCTGGTCGTCTGTTAAGCAGCTCCCAATGTTAGTTTGTTAATTGTTGTTTTAGTCCGTTTCTGCAACAGTTGAACTATAATAGTTCAGGATTATGGATTTCTGAAGGTTTTATCACTGAGGGACTTTTTATTTTCTCAGGGCCGAACGTACAGTGGGGAGAACAAGTATTTGATACACTGTCGATTTTGCAGGTTTTCCTACTTACAAAGCATGTAGAAGTCTGTAATTTTTATCATAGGTACACTTCAACTGTGAGAGTGGAATCTAAAACAAAAATCCAGAAAATCACATTGTATGATTTTTAAATAATTAATTAGCATTTTATTGCATGACATAAGTATTTGATCACCTACCAACCAGTAAGAATTCCGGCTCTCACAGACCTGTTAGTTTTTCTTTAAGAAGCCATCCTGTTCTCCACTCATTACCTGTATTAACTGCACCTGTTTGAACTCGTTACCTGTATAAAAGACACCTGTCCACACACTCAATCAAACAGACTCCAACCTCTCCACAATGGCCAAGACCAGAGAGCTGTGTAAGGACATCAGGGATAAAATTGTAGACCTGCACAAGGCTGGGATGTGCTACAGGACAATGGGCAAGCTGCTTGGTGAGAAGGCAACAACTGTTGGCGCAATTATTAGAAAATGGAAGAAGTTCAAGATGACGGTCAATCTCTCGAGATCTTGCCCAACAACCTCCTTCCCTCAGTAAGAGCATTGAAGATGGGTTGTGGCTGGGTCGTCCAGCATGACAACGACCCGAAACACACAGCCAGGGCAACTAAGGAGTGGCTCCGTAAGAAGCATCTCAAGGTCCTGTATGGAGGAGTGGGCCAAAATCCCTGCTGCAGTGTGTGCAAACCTGGTCAAGAACTACAGGAAACGTATGATCTCTGTAATTGCAAACAAAGGTTTCTGTACCAAATATTAAGTTCTGCTTTTCTGATGTATCAAATACTTATGTCATGCAATAAAATGCAAATTAATTACTTAAAAATCATACAATGTGATCTTCTGTATTTTTGTTTTAGATTCCGTCACTCACAGTTGAAGAGAACCTATGATAAAAATGACAGACTTCTACATGCTTTGTAAGTGGGAAAACCTACAAAATCGGCAGTGTATCAAATACTTGTTCTCCCCACTGTACACGCGAGTCCTCAATTATTTACAACTGAGCCCAGCTCCTGGATTTAGCACACGTAGCGCTGCTGCACCCCAGGGAAAGGTTTGATATTCCGTACATGTTGAAAAGGCGACGGTGTGTATGCAGGGCGGGATTGAAGTGTAAGGCAAAGCTGAGGAAGTACAAGCCGGCTATACCGTCTATCATTATGGGCAACGTGAGATCGCTACATAACAAGACGGACGAGCTTCAGGGTCTGGTTCATGAACAAAGAGACTACAGGTGTCACAGTGCATAATAATGGGACGAAGAGCGGAGCGTTCGGGTAGAGACATTCCTTTTAATATATATATATATATCTCTTACTACTAAATACGAATTAGCAAAACAATAATCAAAGGAGAGTAAAGCACAATGACTTACGTGCTGCAACACTGCAGTCAAACACGAAACAATGATCCACAACGCAGGTGGATTGTGGAGCGTTTGTATAGCATCCCCAATTAGAGACAACTCTGGACAGCTGTCTCCAATTGGGGATCACCAACAACCCACTCCTGATGTGATGACCTGACTGTGGCACTTCCACTCCCTCTAGTGGGATTCTGAGGCCTGGCCTCAGTCAGATCATCACAACAGGGAAGCGAGCCTATTGTGCTTTACAGAGACATGGCTGAATGATAACATCCCCATAGAGAACGTCACTATCGGCGGGTTCCAGACTATCAGAGCGGACAGGGATAGTGTTTCTTCCGGTAAGGGTAAGGGAGGGGAGCTGGCTTTATTAGTTAACAACAGATGGTGTAATCCGAGACATATTACTGTTAAGGAACAGTTTTGTAGCCCGGACATTGAGCTGTTAGCCGTTAGCCTGAGACCCTACTATTTGCCGAGGGAATTCACGGCGGCCATTGCTGTTATTGTTTACATCCCACCCTCCGCGGACGCAAACACAGCGTGTGACGTCATCCTCTCTGCTATCACGAGGTTACAGACAACGTGTCCCAGTGCTTTCTTTTCCATTTCGGGGGATTTTAACCATGCATCTCTTTCTTCAACGCTGCCCACGTTCAAACAGTTTGTGAAGTGCCCAACCAGGAATAATGCAACTCTGGACTCACATTATATGCTAATGTGAAGGATGCATACAACTCCACTGCACTCCCTCCCCTCGGTAGATCGGATCACAACCTTGTCCACCTCACCCCACTCTACAGGCCTATCGTCCAACAGCAGCCTGCGACCACTAGGACCATTAGGAGATGGTCCCCGGAGGCGAATGAGGCCCTACAGGACTGGATGTGCTCTGTGAGGCTCATGGGGAGGACACCGATGGACTTACTGACTGCATAACGGACTATATCAATTTCTGTGTAGACAACACCGTACCCACCAGGAAGGTACGCTGTTTTTCAAATAATAAAACCTGGGTCACCAGCGACCTGAAGGCCCTGCTGAATGAGAAGAAGAGGGCCTTCAAGGAGGGGGACAGGGACAAATTGAAATGCGTCCAGAGGGAGCTGAAGTTGCGGATTGCTGAGGGGAAGAGAGTGTATAAGGAGAAGATGGAGGACAAGCTGAGGCAGAGCCAGGTGAGAGAGGTGTGGAAGGGTATGAGAAATATCACTGGCTTCAAAAAGTCAAACAGTGGGCAGACGGAGGGGACCCAGGACAGAGCCAATGAGCTGAACCAATTTTTTAACAGGTTCGATACTGGCCCTGGCCACCTCCCCTCCAGCTCCCCAGGCCACACCCTCACGGCTGTCCCACCCCCACTTTGCTCACAGCACCTCTGCTGAGACAATCAGCGACCCCACCTCCACCCCTGCTCCCTCTGGACTGATCCTCAACACCCCCCTTCCCCCCACCTCCCCACCTGGGCTGGCTTTCACCACCAACCAAGTGAAGAGAGAGCTGGAGAGACTACATCAGTGGAAAGCAGGGCCCTGTTGGCATCAGCCCAAGGGTGCTTAGGGTCTGTGCCGACCAACTGTGTGGAATACTCCAGCGACCCTTCAACCTTAGCCTGAGCCTGGAAAGGGTCCCTGTGCTGTGGAAAACATCCTGCCTCGTCCCAGTGTCCAAGAAGGCGCACCCCACTGTCCTGAATGACTTCAGACCTGTAGCGCTAACATCCCACATCATGAAGACCCTGGAAAGGTTACCTCAGACCCCTGGTGTGTACATCACTAGACCCCAGTTCGCATATCAGGGGTGGATGATGCAATCATCTACCTTCTGCAGAGGGCCTACTCTCACCTGGACAACGCAGGTTGCACTGTGAGGGTTATGTTTTTTGACTTCTCCAGTGCCTTCAATACCATTCAGCCCCTGCTACTGGGTGAGAAGATGAGGAGGATGAAAGTGGAAGCACCCTTAGTCTACTGGGTTACGGACTACCTGACCGGTAGGCCACAATTTGTGCGACTACGGAGCTGTGTGTCAGAACGGGCAGTTAGCAACACAGGGGCCCCCCAGGGAACAGTCCTGTCCCCCTTCCTGTTCACCCTCTACACCTCAGACTTCAGATATAACTCTGAAAATAAAAGCCGGTGATGCTTCTCGGGTAAATAAGCTGATCAGGAAGGCTAGCTCTGTCCTGGGGATGAGCCTTGACACTCTAGAGGAGGTGGCGGAGAGACGGAACCTGGCCAAACTGCTGGCCATCATGGACAACGTCACCCACCCTCTGCATGCCATGGTTATGATGCAGAGGAACACCTTCAGTCACAGACTGATCCCACCACGGTGTGCCAGAGAGCGCTACAGGAGGTCCTTCCTGCCGTCGGCTATTAGACTATATAATGCCTCACCAGGGTGCCGTGCCGTCGGCAACATAGATCTGGAACTGTTGGGGTGTTAGGACCTAGTTTAATAATTATGCATCCATCCGTGAGTAACTCTGGTTTGTAATCATTCATTCACTCAGGACTTATTCATTCAGGTCTGTATATACATATTCATGTACAGTTGTTATCATATCACGTGCAATATTGTAAGGAATTCTTGGACCTAACTTACGTAGTCATTCACTCAGGAATGCATATTGGTATCCTGTCAGTTGTATCTTTTCTCATTGCTTTTAGTATATCGAATGTGCAATACGTGCAGTTATCTGTAATTAAACCCTGCGCACTAAGACTGTATTTTAAGGGAATTACTATTATTACCCCAAATTATATCATACACACATTTAGCTATTTAAGTATCTCTTCCTGTCATTTACCTGTACAGTTAATTTAACCATGCAAGTATTCACTTATCTGTAAATATAACTGTATATTTACCTGTACAGTTAATTTAACCATGCAAAATATTCACTTACCTGTTCATTTAGCCAGTCTGTCTATTAAGTAAACTATTATTACCCTCGCTCATATCATACGCATTTTTAGCTACTGAAGTATTTCTCTGCCATCGACCTGTATAGTATAGTTAACCATCCAACATCCACCAATGTATAGTGTACATATTCAGCCAACCACCCATACTATGCAATGTCTTTATATAGCTTTTTTGTACTCCAGATTTCGTGTATTTCTATACTTTTTCATACTGCCGTCACCTCGGGATCAATAAAGTACAGACCGACCGACTCCCAGTGAGTGGGGAGGTAACATGATGCAGGCCAGACTCCCAGTGAGTGGGGAGGTAACATGATGCAGGCCAGACTCCCAGTGAGTGGGGAGGTAACATGATGCAGGCCAGACTCCCAGTGAGTGGGGAGGTAACATGATGCAGGCCAGACTCCCAGTGAGTGGGGAGGTAACATGATGCAAAAGTCTGGCGTGTGTGTGTGTGTTCAGTCTCCTATGGTTCATGGGATGTGTGTGTGTGTGTGTGTTCAGTCTCCTATGGTTCATGGGATGTGTGTGTGTGTTCAGTCTCCTATGGTTCATGGGATGTGTGTGTGTGTGTGTGTTCAGTCTCCTATGGTTCATGGGATGTGTGTGTGTGTTCAGTCTCTGTTTCTCTCTCTCTGTTTTTATCTCTCAATTCAATTTCAATTCAATTAGCTTTATCTACATGGGAAACATACTGTATGTCTCTCTCTAGCTCTCTCTTTATCTACATGGGAAACATACTGTATGTCTCTCTCTAGCTCTCTCTTTATCTGCATGGGAAACATACTGTATGTCTCTCTCTAGCTCTCTCTTTATCTGCATGGGAAACATACTGTATGTCTCTCTCTAGCTCTCTCTTTATCTGCATGGGAAACATACTGTATGTCTCTCTCTAGCTCTCTCTTTATCTGCATGGGAAACATACTGTATGTCTCTCTCTAGCTCTCTCTTTATCTACATGGGAAACATACTGTATGTCTCTCTCTAGCTCTCTCTTTATCTACATGGGAAACATACTGTATGTCTCTCTCTAGCTCTCTCTTTATCTACATGGGAAACATACTGTATGTCTCTCTCTAGCTCTCTCTTTATCTACATGGGAAACATACTGTATGTCTCTCTCTAGCTCTCTCTTTATCTGCATGGGAAACATACTGTATGTCTCTCTCTAGCTCTCTCTTTATCTGCATGGGAAACATACTGTATGTCTCTCTCTAGCTCTCTCTTTATCTGCATGGGAAACATACTGTATGTCTCTCTCTAGCTCTCTCTTTATCTACATGGGAAACATACTGTATGTCTCTCTCTAGCTCTCTCTTTATCTACATGGGAAACATACTGTATGTCTCTCTCTAGCTCTCTCTTTATCTACATGGGAAACATACTGTATGTCTCTCTCTAGCTCTCTCTTTATCTACATGGGAAACATACTGTATGTCTCTCTCTAGCTCTCTCTTTATCTACATGGGAAACATACTGTATGTCTCTCTCTAGCTCTCTCTTTATCTGCATGGGAAACATACTGTATGTCTCTCTCTAGCTCTCTCTTTATCTGCATGGGAAACATACTGTATGTCTCTCTCTAGCTCTCTCTTTATCTACATGGGAAACATACTGTATGTCTCTCTCTAGCTCTCTCTTTATCTACATGGGAAACATACTGTATGTCTCTCTCTAGCTCTCTCTTAATCTACATGGGAAACATACTGTATGTCTCTCTCTAGCTCTCTCTTTATCTACATGGGAAACACATGTTAATGTTGCCAAAGCAAGTGAAGTAGATAATAACAAAAGTGAAATAAACAATAAAGATTAACAGTAAACATTAAACTCAAGAAACACATTTGTATTTGTTGTCCTGGCAACTGGACCTTTTTTGGAACAGCATTATTTTGGTCTTACTGAGATTTACTGTCAAGGCCCAGGTCTGACAGAATCTGTGCAGAAGATGTAGGTGCTGCTGTTGGTCCTCCTTGGTTGGTGACAGAAGCACCAGATCATCAGCAAACAGTAGACATTTGACTTCAGATTCTAGTAGGGTGAGGCCGGGTGCTGCAGACTGTTCTAGTGCCCTCGCCAATTCATTGATATATATGTTGATGAGGGTGGGGCTTAAACTGCATCCCTGTCTCACCCCACGGCCCTGTGGAAAGAAATGTGTGTGTTTTTTCCCCAACACCACTTTCCATCAATTTGTATAGCAGACCCTCATGCCAAATTGAGTCTAAAGCTTTTTTGAAATCAACAAAGCATTGTCTTTGTTTGGTTTGTTTGTTTGTCAATTAGGGTGTGCAGGGTGAATACGTGGTCTGTCGTACGGTAATTTGGTAAAAAGCCAATCTGACATTTGCTCAGTACATTGTTTTCACTGAGGAAATTAACTAGTCTGCTGTTAATGATAATGCAGAGGATTTTCCCAAGGTTGCTGTTGACTCATATCCCACGGTAGTTATTGGGGACAAAGTTGTCTCCACTTTTGTGGATTGGGGTGATCAGTCATTGGTTCCAAATATTGGGGAAGATGCCAGAGCCAAGGATGATGTTAAAGAGTTTAATTAGAGCCAATTGGAATTTGTGGTCTGTATATATTATCATATAATTGAGGATACCATCAACACCACAGGCCTTTTTGGGTTGGAGGGTTTGTATTTTGTCCTGTAGTTCATTCAATGTCATTAGAGAATCCAGTGGGTTCTGGTCTTTAATAGTTGGTTCTAGGATTTGTATTTGATCATGTTTTTGCTGTTTGTTATAGAGCCAAAGCATGACACGGCGCCGAAGAAGATGGCTGACATTTTAAGTGCTCCTGACTAATTGTGCTTTTTTGCATTGTTTGTAACTTATTTTTTTACTTATTTTGTACATAATGTTGCTGCTACCATCTCTTATGACCGAAAACAACTTCTGGACATCAGAACATTGATTACTCACCACCACGAGCTGGAAGCTTGCTTTTCATTCAACGAATCCGACGACCCCGATTTGAAGGACATACTGCTTTCCCAGGAACAGGGCCAGATCCCCGTCATTTGCATGAAGAGAAGACACCAAAAGAGGGGGCGCAGGGCGGGCCGCCTTCTGAAGATTCGTAGGCGATCGAATAAACCCCCACTTCCCTCCGTTCTGCTAGCTAACGTGCAATCATTGGAAAATAAAATCGATGACCTACGAGGAAGATTAAACTACCAACGGGACTTTAAAAACTAACATTCTGTGCTTCACGGAGTCGTGGCTAAACGACGACACAATCAACATACAGCTGGCTGGCTACACAATGTATCGGCAGGAGAGAACAGCGGGGTCTGATAAGACAAGGGGTGGCGGGATATGCATTTTTGTAAACAACAGCTGGTGCACGATATCTAAGGAAGTCTCTATCAGCATGTTAAATGTGCAACCAGAGAGAAAAAAACTCTAGACCACCTTTACTCCACACACAGACATATACAAAGCTCTCCCTCGACCTCCATTTGGAAAATCTGACCATAATTCTATCCTCCTGATTCCTGTTTATAAGCAAAAATTAAAGCAGGAAGCACCAGTGACTCGATCAATAAAAAAGTGGTCAGATGAAGCAGATGCTATGCTACAGGACTGTTTTGCTAGCACAGACTGGAATATGTTCCGGGATTCTTCTGATGGCATTGAGGAGTTCACCACATCAGTCACCGGTTTCATCAATAAGTGCATCGACGATGTCGTCCCCACAGTGACTGTACGTACATACCCCAACCAGAAGCCATGGATTACAGGCAACATCCGCACTGAGCTAAAGGCTAGAGCTGCCGCTTTCAAGGAGCGGGACACTAATCCGGAAGCTTATAAGAAATCCCGCTACGCCCTCAGACGAACCATCAAACAGGCAAAGTGTCAATGCAGGACTAAGATTGAATCGTACTACACCGGCTCTGATGCTCGTTATATGTGGTAGGGCTTGAAAACCATTACAGACTACAAAGGGAAGCACAGCCGTGAGCTGCCCAGTGACACGAGCCTACCAGACGAGCTAAACTACTTCTATGCTCGCTTCGAGGCAAGCAACATTGAGGCATGCATGAGAGCACCAGCTGTTCTGGATGACTGTGTGATCACGCTCTCCGTAGCCGATGTGAGTAAGAGCTTTAAACAGGTCAACATTCACAAGGCCGCTGGGCCAGACGGATTACCAGGACGTGTACTCCGAGCATGCGCTGACCAACTGGCAAGTGTCTTCACTGACATTTTCAACATGTCCCTGACTGAGTCACATTAACACCATTATCCCAGAAACCCTAGACCCACTCCAATTTGAATACCGCTCAAACAGATCCACAGATGATGCAATCTCTATAGCACTCAACACTGCCCTTTCACACCTGGACAAAAGGAACATCTAGGTGAGAATGCTGTTCATTGACTACAGCTCAGCGTTCAACACCATAGTGCCCTCAAAGCTCATCACCAAGCTAAGGTCCCTGGGTCTGAACACTTCCCTCTGCAACTGGATTCTGGACTTCCTGACAGGCTGCCCCCAGGTGGTAAGGGTAGGTCACAACACATCTGCCACGCTGATCCTGAACACAGGGGCCCCTCAGGGGTGCGTGCTCAGTCCCCTCCTGTATTCCCTGTTCACCCACGACTGCACGGCCAGGCACGACTCCAACACCATCATTAAGTTTGCAGATGACACAACAGTTGTAGACCTGATCACCGACAATGACGAGACAGCCTATAGGGAGGAGATCAAAGACCTGGCCGTGTGGTGCCAGGACAACAACCTCTCCCTCAACGTAATCAAGACAAAGGAGATGATTGTGGACTACAGGAAAAGTGGACCGAGCACGCCCCCATTCTCATCGACGGGGCTGCAGCAGAGCAGGTTGAGAGCTTCATGTTCCTTGGTGTCCACATCACCAACTAGAATGGTCCAAACACAACACGACAGTTGTGAAGAGGGCACGACAAAGCCTATTCCCCCTCAGGAGACTGAAAAGACTTGGCATAGGTCCTCAGATCCTCAAAAGGTTCTACAGCTGCACCATCGAGAGCATCCTGACTGGCTGCATCACCGCCTGGTATGGCAACTGCTCGGCCTCCAACCGCAAGGCACTACAGAGGGTAGTGCGTAAGGTCCAGTGCATCACTGGGGCAAAGCTTCCTACCATCCAGGACCTCTATACCAGGCGGTGTCAGAGGAAGGCCCTAAAAAGACTCCAGCCACCTCAGTCATAGACTGTTCTCTCTGCTACCGCATGACAAGCGGTACCGGAGCGCCAAGTCTAGGTCCAAAAGTCTTCTCAACAGCTCTTCTTTACACTGCTACTACTCTGTTTATCATCCATGCATAGTCACTTTAACTATACCTGCATGTACATATTACCTCAATTAGCCCGACTAACCGGTACCCATGCACATTGACTCTGTACCGATACCACCTGTATATACCACCTGTATATATATATTTTTTACTGTCACTTTACTGTTTTTTATTTCTTTACCTCTCTTGTTTACATGATACTTATTTTATACTTAAACTGCACTGTTGGTTAGGGCTTGTAAGTAAGGATTTCACTGTAAGGTCTACACCTGTTGTATTGATTTGATTTGATTTGAAAAAGATTGGAGAAGTGTTTTACCCATACATCTCCATTTTGGATAGATAACTCTTCATGTGTGTTTAGAGTGTTTAGAGTCTATGGATTCTTCAATTACATTGAGCTGGTTTCTGACGTGCTGTTCCTTCTTTTTCTGTAGTGTATTTCTGTATTGTTTTAGTGATTCACCATAGTGAAGGTGTATTTCTGTACTGTTTTAGTGATTCACCATAGTGAAGGTATATTTCTGTATTGTTTTAGTGATTCACCATAGTGAAGGTGTATTTCTGTATTGTTTTAGTGATTCACCATAGTGAAGGTGTATTTCTGTATTGTTTTAGTGATTCACCATAGTGAAGGTGTATTTCTGTATTGTTCTAGTGATTCACCATAGTGAAGGTGTATTTCTGTATTGTTTTAGTGATTCACCATAGTGAAGGTGTATTTCTGTATTGTTCTAGTGATTCACCATAGTGAAGGTGTATTTCTGTATTGTTTTAGTGATTCACCATAGTGAAGGTGTATTTCTGTATTGTTTTAGTGATTCACCATAGTGAAGGTGTATTTCTGTATTGTTTTAGTGATTCACCATAGTGAAGGCGTAGGTTCAGGTTTTCTGGGTGTCTCTATGTTTCTGGTTGGACAGGGTCCTCAATTTCTTTCTCAGGTTTTTGCATTCTTCATCAAACCATTTGTCATTGTTGTTCATTTTCTTGGATATACTAGCTGATAGGTCAAATATAGTGTTCAGGCTTAGTTTAGACCTTCACTATTACAGGAAAACAGTTGGATTTGTTGTTGGCCAATAGTTTTTTTCTCCTTCCATCTATAGCATTTCTTAATAGTATTGTTCTCCTTCAATGCTTCATGGTTGAGTATTGTTCTGTTCAACTAGACTGTGATTTTGCTGTGATCTGATAGGGGAGTCAGAGGACTGACTGTGAACGCTCTGAGAGACTCTGGGTTGAGGTCAGTGATAAAGTAGTCTACAGTACTACTGCCAAGACATGAGCTATATGTGTACCTACCGTAGGAGTCCCCTGGAAGCCTACCATTGACTATGTACAGACCCAGCGTCTGACAGAGCTGCAGGAGATGTGACCCGTTTTTGTTGGTTATGTTGTCATAGTTGTGTCTAGGGGGGGCATATGGGGGAGGGAATGCTGTCACCTCCAGGTAGATGTTTGTCCCCATGTGTGCTGAGAGTGTCAGGTTCTTGTCCAGTTCTGGCATTTAGGTCGCCACAGACCAGTACATGTCCCTGGGCCTTTAAATGATTGATTTCCCTCTCTGTTAAAGTATGGGGATTCTAGTGGGGGGATATAGGCAGCACACAGGAGGACAGTTTTCTCTGTTGAGATCTTTTCCTTATTAATTTCTAGCCAGATGTAAAATGTTCCTGTTGTGATTAATTTAATAGAGTGGGTTAGGTCTGCTCTATACCAAATTAGCATACACTCTGAGTCTCTTCCCTGTTTCACACCTGGTAGTTTGGTGGATGGGACGACCAGCTCTCTGTAACCTAGAGGGAAACCAGTGGGTCCATCACCTCCATACCTTGTTTCTTGTAGGATGACAATGTCTGTATTTCCAATTTATTTGGTGAAGTCCAGGTTTCTGCTCTTCAGGCCAAAGTCAGATGACCTCAGGTCTTGGATATTCCAGGATGAGATGGTGAAGGCTTTGTGTTCCATAAAGTGTCCAATGTTGTTGGTCGTGTGGTTTGGCCTCAGGCCAGTAAGTGTGAGCAGAGCCATTGGCTGGTCTAGTGTAAGAGTGGGGGTTGGGCCTGTTTACCTGCTCACGGCCTGGGCGTATATGACTTCCATGTTGAGGCCCTCTCTGCGGGAGTGGGGGGCAGGAGGGGCATAGGTCTGATCTGAGGGGGTCTTAATGGGGTGTGGGCATGGATGACTTGGGGGGTGTTGATTGGCTGGGGTGGGGGTGTGGATGTGGCTGGTGGTGTTGTGGTCTGGATGTAGGTCCTCTCAACGTGGGTCCTCTATGTGTAGGTCTGGGGTGGGGGTCCTGCAGGTCTGGGAGAGTGATCTGTTGCTCCTGTGTGAAGTGTTGGGGCTGCCTTTGAGTGCGATGTCTTTTAGGGTCCTGGCGAAGGTGGGCACTGCTGCCTTGTATAGGTGGACCTGGTCGTAAAGGCTGTTCAAGTCCAGGGTGGAGTGGTGGGCCAGATAAACATTTGGTTTTGAGGCACAGTCATGGGAAATACTTGTGTTTTCCCGCTGTATGGTAGTCTTTTCGTGGTAGCAAGGTGGAGATAACACTTGTGCATTGGGGAAAGTAGAAGAAGCTTTTTCAATCACTGCAAAGTGCGCTGAATTGTTGAACGATGCACAGTGACACCATCTGCAGCAAGATGATGTTGTAGGTCTTTGGAGGTGGGCTGTGGGCTGTTTTTGACCGTTCTCACCATCCTTCGCCTTTGCCTCTCCGATATTTTACTTGGCCTGCCACTTCTGGCCTTAACAAGAACTGTGCCTGTGGTCTTCCATTTCCTCACTATGTTCCTCACAGTGGACACTGACAGCTTACATCTCTGCGATAGCTTTTTGTAGCCTTCCCCTAAACCATAATGTTGAACAATCTTTGTTTTCAGGTCATTTGAGAGTTGTTTTGAGGCCCCCATGTTGCCATTCTTCAGAGGAGAGTCAAAGAGAACAACAACTTGCAATTGGCCACCTGAAATACATTTTCTCATGATTGGATGCACTTGTCTATGAAGTTCAAGGCTTAATGAGCTCACCAAACCAATTGTGTGTTCCAATTAATCAGTGCTAAATAGTTACAGGTATTCAAATCAACAGAATGACAAGGGTGCCCAAATTTTTGCATAGCCTATTTTTCACATCTGATTTAATTTCATACAACTTAATATTGCTACACTAAAAATCTTTGTCTGGACAATACCCCAGTACTCAGCTTTTATTAGAAAATGAATGGCATGCCACTGTGATCATTTTCTGTGACGACAGAGTAAATTATTATGCAGCCTCAGAGGGGTGCCCAAACTTTTTCATACGACTGTATATATTTCCTGTTCTAGTCAATAAGGAGCACAATCTGTGTCTTGTGTATGTCCTCAGAGGGTGTGGGTGGGTTGTCAGGAGGGCTATCAGGGTGGGCTTGGGGTTCTCCATTTGTCTGTCCCGCTGTGATGTCGAGGCTATGGTCAGGGTCTGGGGTGGGCTGTTCTGCTGGTTTCTCTGCAGGGGTGGCCAGCTCTCTAACGGGTTGTTCTCTGTCACCCGTCATCGTTCTCATCGTCTCCTCCAGCAGTCTGATCCTCTCCTCTAGTGCTCTGTTCTTCTCCTGCTCTTTCTCCTGTTGATGTTGTCTCACTACAGTCCAGAGTGCAGATATGTCTCTCTCCACCTCCAGCTCTCCAGGTCTAGTTAAGGGGGTGTTGTCTCACTACAGTCCAGAGTGTAGATATGTCTCTCTCCAGGTCTAGTTAAGGGGGTGTTTTCTCACTACAGTCCAGAGTGTAGATATGTCTCTCTCCAGGTCTAGTTAAGGGGGTGTTGTCTCACTACAGTCCAGAGTGTAGATATGTCTCTCTCCAGGTCTAGTTAAGGGGGTGTTGTCTCACTACAGTCCAGAGTGCAGATATGTCTCTCTCCACCTCCAGCTCTCCAGGTCTAGTTAAGGGGGTGTTGTCTCACTACAGTCCAGAGTGCAGATATGTCTCTCTCCACCTCCAGTGTTGTGCTGGACTGTTGTCTGGGTCTGTGCTGACTGGAGTGTAATCACCTGCTGTTCCAGCTCCACCTGCCTTACCTCCAGCTGGGTGAATTTATCCTTCATTTCAATGAGGGAGTAGTACTCTGTGCTGGGAGGTTGACTTTCTGCTTGGGGTTGCACGTCTGTGGTGTTATATAATGGAGAGGTCTGGTCTGACCTGCGCGGGGTGGGGGTATCTTTCTCAAGGGAGCTATTTCTTTGAAACTGTTTGGGGTTTCCCTGTACCAATACTGTTCCAGATTTATAGAGATTTATATTAGCTGACTCAGAGTCCTCGTTGTCTAGTATCCTGAGTTTCCACCCATCGGTAACACCCCCTCTCTTAACAGAGGGGTAGTGTGCTAATATAGCCCCGTGCTAATATAGCCCTGTGCTAACATAGCCCTGTGCTAATATAATATATATAAACCTGTGCTAGCATAGCCCTGTACTAATATAGCCCTGTGCTAATATAGCCCTGTGCTAATAAAGCCTTGTGCTAGCCTAGCCCTGTGCTAGCATAGCCCTGTGCTAACATAGCCCTGTGCTAACATAGCCCTGTGCTAATATAGCCCTGTGCTATGCCAGGGGATGGTCTGTGTGGAAGATAAGGTTGCTTATGTTCCCACTTTATAACAGTCAGCAAAAAGTGTCTCTTGATTTTCCATGAGGAGCTTCATGTTGTACTGTTTTCATGTCTTATCATTCTTTACATCCAGAGGGTTCTGTATTTTAATGACCTCTGAACAGCGGGAGGGGCTTCTAATGATTCTCCCTTTGGTTGGGCTAGACTGTTCTACTCTCCTTTGGTTGGGCTAGACTGTTCTACTCTCCTTTGGTTGGGTTAGACTGTTCTACTCTCCTTTGGTTGGGCTAGACTGTTCTACTCTCCTGCCATTGTTGGGCTAGACTGTTCTACTCTCCTGCCATTGTTGGGCTAGACTGTTCTACTCTCCTGCCATTGTTGGGCTAGACTGTTCTACTCTCCTGCCATTGTTGGGCTCAAGGGCTTTGACACCTCTCGTTTCACATGTCAATGCTAATTGAAGTTGTATGTCTTTGTTCTAGCAAGATTTGTAGCCTTTAGCATTCAGTCCTTAATAAGTAAAATATATCATTGTAATGTATTTTCCTTCTTGGTTTTTGAAAGTAAAAAATATCTTCAGACTAAACATTACTCACTCAGTTCCAGGTTGGATGGTGTTTTCAGGTCTCTGTTCGTTTGCCAGAGCATTTGCTGTATAGCTTGGGAATAATAATCCTTGGTGGTAGGAAGCATTCCAAGTAGTTCCAGGTATTTCTGTCCAAAATCAGGTTGTAGGTTTGTAGTTTTGATTTGGAGTGAAAGTTATGTTGTGGAGTGAAGATTATGTTGTGGAGTGAAGGTTATGTTGTGGAGTGAAAGTTATGTTGTGGAGTGAAGGTTATGTTGTGGAGTGAAGGTTATGTTGTGGAGTGAAGGTTATGTTGTGGAGTGAAGGTTATGTTGTGGAGTGAAGGTTATGTTGTGGAGTGAAGGTTATGTTGTGGAGTGAAGGTTATGTTGTGGAGTGAAGGTTATGTTGTGGAGTGAAGGTTATGTTGTGGAGGGAAGGTTATGTTGTGGAGGGAAGGTTATGTTGTGGAGGGAAGGTTATGTTGTGGAGGGAAGGTTATGTTGTGGAGGGAAGGTTATGTTGTGGAGTGAATGTTATGTTGTGGAGGGAATGTTATGTTGTGGAGGGAATGTTATGTTGTGGAGGGAAGGTTATGTTGTGGAGGGAAGGTTATGTTGTGGAGGGAAGGTTATGTTGTGGAGGGAAGGTTATGTTGTGGAGGGAAGGTTATGTTGTGGAGGGAAGGTTATGTTGTGGAGGGAAGGTTATGTTGTGGAGGGAAGGTTATGTTGTGGAGGGAAGGTTATGTTGTGGAGGGTAGCATCCTGTATATGTCCCTGCTAAAACAAAAGTATTGCACTAAATAGTGTAGTGGACTAAATAGTGTAGTGGACTAAATAGTGTAGTGGACTAAATAGTGTAGTGGACTAAATAGTGTAGTGGACTAAATAGTGTAGTGGACTGTCCTGAACCCCTAATAGAACGTCTGCCTCATTCCTCTTCTAAGACTGTATCTTTAAGGTGTCTGTAACCAACAGATGCACATCTGTATTCCCAGTCATGTGAAATCCATAGATTAGGGCCTAACTCATTTATTTCAATTAATTAACTTTAACTCAGTCAAATCTATTAAATGTTGCATGTTGCGTTTATATTTTTGTTCAGTATAGTTGTAGAATTAGAATCATTTCTAGAAATATAATCAGTTCTAGAATGAGAATGTATTCTTTATCTTATTTCGGTGTCTCCATGTTATAATAACCTCTCTCTCTCTCTCTCCCTCCCCCCCAGGAGATGAAGTGTCTCAATATGTCAGTGGACAGAGGGCTGACCCTGGCCTTCCCAGCTCTCCTGTGTTCCCTGGTCAGCTTGACCCTGGTGACCCTGGTCAGGGAGGTCGAAGGTCAGAAGGTCCCCATCCTCAACATCGCTGTGATCCTGGGCCGCACGGGCTACATCTCCGACCGGGACATTCGGGCTCTCTGGAGCAAAGAGGACCCCATGGACGTCAACGTGGTGACCCTATTGGTCAACGAGACTGACCCAAAGAGTATCATTACCCACGTGTGTGACCTGATGTCTGGGACCAAGATCCACGGGGTGGTGTTCGGAGACGGGACAGACCAGGAGGCCATCGCTCAGATATTGGATTTTATTTCCTCCCAGACACAGATCCCCATCCTGGGCATCCACGGGGGATCCTCCATGATCATGGCTGATAAGGTGAGGAGGGAGGGAGGGAGGAGGGGTATCCTCCATGATCATGGGTGATAAGGAGAGGAGGGAGGGAGGGAGGAGGGGTATCCTCCATGATCATGGGTGATGAAGAAATAATAATTTTCTGGGTGGATACAGTATGTGTTTTTTACACATCTCAACTCCCCCTAAGACACCTGCTGGGTCGCCATTGTACAGCACCCCTGGAGCAAATATGGTTAAGTGCCTTGCTCAAGAGCACATCAACAGATTTGTTCACCTTTTCGGCTCCGGTATTCAAACCAGATACTTTTCGGTTACTGACCCAACTCTCTAACCGAGAGAAGAGAGAGAGAGAGAGAGGATAAGGGGTAGAAGAGGAGGAGAGAGCGAGAGAGAGAGAGGATAAAGGGTAGAAGAGGAGGAGAAATGGAGGTGGAGAGGAGGCTGTTGTTTACACAGGAAGAAAACCCTGTCAGCACCACACACTCAGAGTTACCGCTCTTTCTCTCTCTCTCTTCTGAACCTCTCTCTCTCTGTTCAGCTGAACCTCTCTCTCTCTCTCTGTTCAGCTGAACCTCTCTCTCTCTCTCTCTCTGTTCAGCTGAACCTCTCTCTCTCTCTCTCTGTTCAGCTGAACCTCTCTCTCTCTCGCTCTCTCTCTGTTCAGCTGAACCTCTCTCTCTCTCTCTCTGTTCAGCTGAACCTCTCTCTCTCTCTCTCTCTCTCTGTTCAGCTGAACCTCTCTCTCTCTCTCTCTCTCTGTTCAGCTGAACCTCTCTCTCTCTCTCTCTGTTCAGCTGAACCTCTCTCTCTCTCTCTGTTCAGCTGAACCTCTCTCTCTCTCTCTGTTCAGCTGAACCTCTCTCTCTCTCTCTGTTCAGCTGAACCTCTCTCTCTCTCTCTGTTCAGCTGAACCTCTCTCTCTCTCTCTCTCTGTTCAGCTGAACCTCTCTCTCTCTCTCTCTCTCTCTCTCTCTGTTCAGCTGAACCTCTCTGTGTTCAGCTGAACCTCTTTCTCTCTCTCTGTGTTCAGATGAACCTCTCTCTCTCTCTCTGTTCAGCTGAACCTCTCTCTCTCTCTCTGTTCAGCTGAACCTCTCTCTCTCTCTCTGTTCAGCTGAACCTCTCTCTCTCTCTCTCTCTCTGTTCAGTTCTGGTTCTATCTCCAAGTGGTCTCTAGTACTGACTGGTTCTGTCTCCAGGTAGTCTCTAGTACTGACTGGTTCTGTCTCCAAGTGGTCTCTAGTACTGAATGGTTCTGTCTCCAGGTGGTCTCTAGTACTGACTGGTTCTGTCTCCAGGTAGTCTCTAGTACTGACTGGTTCTGTCTCCAGGTGGTCGCTAGTACTGACTGGTTCTGTCTCCAGGTGGTCTCTAGTACTGACTGGTTTTGTCTCCAGGTGGTCTCTAGTACTGACTGGTTCTGTCTCCAGGTGGTCTCTAGTACTGACTGGTTCTGTCTCCCGGTGGTCTCTAGCACTGACTGGTTCTGTCTCCAGGTGGTCTCTAGTACTGACTGGTTATATTGGAGTGATGTAGGATGGCTTGTATTGTGTTGTATAATATACAGTGGGGAGAACAAGTATTTGATACACTGCCGATTTTGCAGGTTTTCCCACTTACAAAGCATGTAGAAGTCTGTAATTTTTATCATAGGTACTCTTCAACTGTGAGTGACGGAATCTACAACAAAAATCCAGAAAATCACATTGTATGATTTTTAAGTAATTAATTTGCATTTTATTGCATGACATAAGTATTTGATACATCAGAAAAGCAGAACTTAATATTTGGTACAGAAACCTTTTGTTTGCAATTACAGAGATCATACGTTTCCTGTAGTTCTTGACCAGGTTTGCACACACTGCAGCAGGGATTTTGGCCCACTCCTCCATACAGGACCTTGAGATGCTTCTTACGGAGCCACTCCTTAGTTGCCCTGGCTGTGTGTTTCGGGTCGTTGTCATGCTGGAAGACCCAGCCACGACCCATCTTCAATGCTCTTACTGACGGAAGGAGGTTGTTGGCCAAGATCTTGCGATACATGGCCCCATCCATCCTCCCCTCAATACTGTGCAGTAGTCCTGTCCCCTTTGCAGAAAAGCATCCCCAAAGAATGATGTTTCCACCTCCATGCTTCACGGTTGGGATGGTGTTCTTGGGGTTGTACTCATCCTTCTTCTTCCTCCAAACACGGCGAGTGGAGTTTAGACCAAAAAGCTCTATTTTTGTCTCATCAGACCACAGGACCTTCTCCCATTCCTCCTCTGGATCATCCAGATGGTCATTGGCAAACTTCAGACGGGCCTGGACATGCGTTGGCTTGAGCAGGGGAACCTTGCGTGCGCTGCAGGATTTTAATCCATGACGGCGTAGTGTGTTACTAATGGTTTTCTTTGAGACTGTGGTCCCAGCTCTCTTCAGGTCATTGACCAGGTCCTGCCGTGTAGTTCTGGGCTGATCCCTCACCTTCCTCATGATCATTGATGCCCCACGAGGTGAGATCTTGCATGGTGCCCCAGACCGAGGGAGATTGACCGTCATCTTGAACTTCTTCCATTTTCTAATAATTGCGCCAACAGTTGTTGCCTTCTCACCAAGCTGCTTGCCTATTGTCCTGTAGCCCATCCCAGCCTTGTGCAGGTCTACAATTTTATCCCTGATGTCCTTACACAGCTCTCTGGTCTTGGCCATTGTGGAGAGGTTGGAGTCTGTTTGATTGAGTGTGTGGACAGGTGTCTTTTATACAGGTAACGAGTTCAAACAGGTGCAGTTAATACAGGTAATGAGTGGAGAACAGGATGGCTTCTTAAAGAAAAACTAACAGGTCTGTGAGAGACGGAATTCTTACTGGTTGGTAGGTGATCAAATGCAAATTAATTATTTAAAAATCATACAATGTGATTTTCTGGATTTTTGTTTTAGATTCCGTCTCTCACAGTTGAAGTGTACCTATGATAAAAATTACAGACCTCTACATGCTTTGTAAGTAGGAAAACCTGCAAAATTGGCAGTGTATCAAATACTTGTTCTCCCCACTGTATATATACAGCGGGTTAAATAAGTATTGAACACATCACCATTTTTCTCAGTAAATATATTTCCAAAGCTGCTATTGACATGAAATTTTCACCAGATGTTGGTAACAACCCAAGTAATCCATACATACAAAGAAACCAAAACAAATAAGTTCAGAAATTAAGTTGTGTAATAATGTGAAATGACACAGGGAAAAAGTATTGAACACATGAAGAAAGGGAGGTTCAAAAAGGCATGGAAAGCCAAGACAACAGCTGAAAACTATCAGTAATTAAAAAGCAATCCAGCCCCCTGTCAGTGCAAATTAATATCAGCTGGTTCAGTCCCAACTGATGGCCTACAAAAAGGTCTCATTGCCAAGATGTCACACAAGACACATCTCATGATGGGTAAAAGCAAAGAGCTGTCTCAAGACATTCGCAACCTAATTGTTGCAAAACATAATGATGGCATTGGTTATAGGCGCATTTCTAAGCTTCTGAATGTTCCAGTGAGCACTGTTGGGGCCATAATACGGAAGTTTCACGTTTCTTGTCCCAAGAGCCAAGGACCAAGTTTCTTGTCCCAAGAGCCAAGGACCACTTGTGGAGAGCTTCAAAAAGACCTGCAATTAGCAGGTACTGTTGTCTCAAAGAAAACAGTAAGTAATGCACTCCACCGCCATGGCCTGTATGCACGCTCACCACGCAAGACTCCATTGCTGGAAAAAAAAGCATGTTGAAGCTCATTTAAAGTTTGCTGCACAACATTTGGAAAAGCCAGTGAAATACTGGGAGAATATAGTATGGTCAGATGAGAGCAAAATTGAACTGTTTGGATGTCATAATACACACCATGTTTGGAGGAGAAATGGCACTGCACATCACCCTAAAAACACCATACCAACAGTGAAGTTTGGAGGTGGGAACATCATGGTGTGGGGCTGCTTTTCAGCAAATGGTACTGGCAAACTTCACATAATTGAAGGAAGGATGAATGGGCAAATTTACGAGGAGCACCTGGTCGAGGCAAATTTATGGTGAAATGATTGTCTTTCCACTTCCGTATTATGGCCCCAACAGTGCTCACTGGAACATTCAGAAGCTTAGAAATGCGCCTATAACCAATGCCATCATTATGTTTTGCAACAATTAGGTTTTGAATGTCTTGAGACAGCTCTTTGCTTTTACCCATCATGAGATGTGTCTTGTGTGACATCTTGGCAATGAGACCTTTTTGTAGGCCATCAGTTGGGACTGAACCAGCTGATATTAATTTGCACTGAAAGGGGGCTGGATTGCTTTTTAATTACTGATAGTTTTCAGCTGTTGTCTTAGCTTTCCATGCCTTTCTGAACCTCCCTTCATGTGTTCAATACTTTTTCCCTGTGTCATTTCACATTATTACACAACTTAATTTCTGAACTTATTTGTTTTGGTTTCTTTGTATGTATGGATTACTTGGGTTGTTACCAACATCTGGTGAAACTTTCATGTCAATAGCACCTTTGGAAATATATTTACTGAGAAAAATGGTGACGTGTTCAATACTTATTTCACCCACTGTATATATACAACCAATCTAGTCCTGTCTTACTGCTTAATGTATTAACCCTATATATCTTAGTATCTAGTCCTATCTCTCTCTTTATCTCTGTCTCCCAGTCTCTCTCTCCTTGTTTGTCACCCAGTCTATCTAGTCCCATGTAGCTCAGATGGTACAGCATGGTGCTTGCAACGCCAGGGTTGTGGGTTCGATTCCCACGGGGGACCAGTACGAAAAAAAAGTATGAGCATGTAAGTCGCTCTGGATAAGCGTGTCTACTAAAATGGAAATGTGTCCCTCTCTCTAAATGTCTGATTTCAGTCTGGTCTTAGCTCAGCCTGTTCTGCAGTCACACTCCCCCACATCCCACCCCACATCCCACCCCAATACACACTGCATCACTTTGAGAAGCAGACGCTACTCCTGCATTTGGGGTTTCATGCCCCACTACTCTGCCGCATTTCAATTTTCAGAACACAGAGAGGTGAAAGACTGCCCCCCCTGCCCCCCCTGCCCCCCCTCCCGGCTCTTAACTCTCCTTCTCCTAATGTGATTGCTAAATGAAGTCGCCTTTTAAGCCCTCTGTTTTCTTGCTGCAGAGCGGACACACACACGAACACACGAACACACGAACACACACAGACGCTCACACTGCTTCGGTACAGTACTCCGCAGTGGCTCTGCAGTGAACAGAACACAATCACATTAGAATAGGCCGCTGCCTGTATGCGTTCCTCAGCGTTAGCGCTTGCCTAGCACTTCCATTAGATACACAGCTCTCTCCCTTAGCGTTAGCGTAGCGTAGCCTAGCACTCCACAGCATCCCGCCTTGTCGTGTGCAGTGAGCTGTACCAAAAGACAGGCGGTGGAGAATGACAGAGAAGAGGAATGACATGAATTAAATATCACTCTTCTGTGCCTCTCTCGCTCCCTACCTTCTCTCCATCCCTCCATTATGGTTGGGACTACAGGAAGACAATCAAGACAATGTTAATTGTTCTGAATGGGACGAGGGAGGGAGGGAGGGAGGGAGGGCGGGAGAGTCCCCTGTGAGAGCGGGGAGAGGAGAGAACAGACTGGTAGAAAATGTCTTAGTTCATTTCTTATTGACACCAGAACAACTCTTAAAGGAGACAGTCATTACTAAATTAACACCAGAACAACTCTTAAAGGAGACAGTCATTACTAAATTAACACCAGAACAACTCTTAAAGGAGTCAGTCATTACTAAATTAACACCAGAACAACTCTTAAAGGAGTCAGTCATTACTAAATTAACACCAGAACAACTCTTAAAGGAGTCAGTCATTACTAAATTAACACCAGAACAACTCTTAAAGGAGACAGTCATTACTAAATTAACACCAGAACAACTCTTAAAGGAGTCAGTCATTACTAAATTAACACCAGAACAACTCTTAAAGGAGTCAGTCATTACTAAATTAACACCAGAACAACTCTTAAAGGAGTCAGTCATTACTAAATTAACACCAGAACAACTCTTAAAGGAGACAGTCATTACTAAATTAACACCAGAACAACTCTTAAAGGAGTCAGTCATTACTAAATTAACACCAGAACAACTCTTAAAGGAGACAGTCATTACTAAATTAACACCGAACGGTTTTCATTTCAATGGTAGATCTGGGAAGTTTCCACTTCCTGTGTATTTGTCTCATAGTGAACCACGAAGTCCGGCATTCATAGTAAATATTATTGGTTGTGTACACATATTTAGCAGATGTTACAGCAGGTGCAGCAAAATACTTATGTTTCAAAAAGATACCACCCCGCTAGGTTTAGAATGTAGATACCACCCCGCTAGGTTAAGAATATAGATACCACCCCGCTAGGTTAAGAATATAGATACCACCCCGCTAGGTTAAGAATATAGATACTACCCACTAGGTTTAGAATGTAGATACCACCCACTAGGTTTAGAATATAGATACCACCCCGCTAGGTTAAGAATATAGATACCACCCCGCTAGGTTTAGAATGTAGAGACCACCCCGCTAGGTTAAGAATATAGATACCACCCCGCTAGGTTAAGAATATAGATACCACCCACTAGGTTAAGAATATAGATACCATCCCGCTAGGTTTAGAATGTAGATACCACCCGCTAGGTTTAGAATATAGATACCACCCGCTAGGTTTAGAATGTAGATACCACCCCGCTAGGTTAAGAATATAGATACCACCCCGCTAGGTTAAGAATATAGATACCACCCCGCTAGGTTAAGAATATAGATACCACCCACTAGGTTTAGAATGTAGATACCACCCACTAGGTTTAGAATATAGATACCACCCCGCTAGGTTTAGAATATAGATACCACCCCGCTAGGTTAAGAATATAGATACCACCCCGCTAGGGTAAGAATGTAGATACCACCCCGCTAGGGTAAGAATGTAGATACCACCCCTCTAGGTTAAGAATGTAGATACCACCCACTAGGTTTAGAATGTAGATACCACCCCGCTAGGTTTAGAATATAGATACCAACCCGCTAGGTTTAGAATATAGATACCACCTACTAGGTTTAGAATGTAGATACCACCCACTAGGTTTAGAATGTAGATACCACCCCGCTAGGTTTAGAATGTAGATACCACCCACTAGGTTTAGAATGTAGATACCACCCACTAGGTTTAGAATGTAGATACCACCCCGCTAGGTTTAGAATATAGATACCACCCACTAGGTTTAGAATGTAGATACCACCCACTAGTTAAGAATGTAGATTCCACCCCGCTAGGTTAAGAATGTAGATACCACCCACTAGGTTTAGAATGTAGATACCACCCCACTAGGTTTAGAATGTAGATACCACCCCGCTAGGTTTAGAATGTAGATACCACCCACTAGGTTTAGAATGTAGATACCAACCCGCTAGGTTTAGAATGTAGATACCACCCACTAGGTTTAGAATATAGATACCACCCCGCTAGGTTAAAAATGTAGATACCACCCACTAGGTTTAGAATGTAGATACCACCCACTAGGTTTAGAATGTAGATACCACCCCGCTAGGTTTAGAATGTAGATACCAACCCGCTAGGTTTAGAATGTAGATACCAACCACTAGGTTTAGAATGTAGATACCACCCACTAGGTTTAGTATGTAGATACCACCCCGCTAGGTTAAGAATGTAGATACCACCCCGCTAGGTTTAGAATGTAGATACCACCCACTAGGTTAAGAATGTAGATTCCACCCCGCTAGGTTAAGAATGTAGATACCACCCACTAGGTTTAGAATGTAGATACCACCCACTAGGTTTAGAATGTAGATACCACCCACTAGGTTTAGAATATAGATACCACCCACTAGGTTTAGAATTTAGATACCACCCACTAGGTTTAGAATGTAGATACCACCCACTAGGTTTAGAATGTAGATACCACCCACTAGGTTTAGAATGTAGATACCACCCACTAGGTTTAGAATGTAGATACCACCCGCTAGGTTAAGAATGTAGATACCACCCCGCTAGGTTAAGAATGTAGATACCACCCCGCTAGGTTTAGAATGTAGATACCACCCCGCTAGGTTTAGAATGTAGATACCACCCACTAGGTTAAGAATGTAGATACCACCCACTAGGTTTAGAATATAGATACCACCCACTAGGTTTGGAATATAGATACCACCCCGCTAGGTTTAGAATATAGATACCACCTACTAGGTTTAGAATGTAGATACCACCCACTAGGTTTAGAATGTAGATACCACCCCGCTAGGTTTAGAATGTAGATACCACCCACTAGGTTAAGAATGTAGATACCACCCACTAGGTTGAGAATATAGATACCACTCACTAGGTTTAGAATATAGATACCACCCCGCTAGGTTTAGAATATAGATACCACCTACTAGGTTTAGAATGTAGATACCGCCCACTAGGTTTAGAATATAGATACCACCCCGCTAGGTTTAGAATATAGATACCACCCACTAGGTTTAGAATATAGATACCACCCACTAGGTTTAGAATATAGATACCACCCCGCTAGGTTTAGAATATAGATACCACCTACTAGGTTTAGAATGTAGATACCACCCACTAGGTTTAGAATGTAGATACCACCCTGCTAGGTTTAGAATATAGATACCACCCACTAGGTTTAGAATATAGATACCACCCCGCTAGGTTTAGAATATAGATACCACCCCGCTAGGTTTAGAATATAGATACCACCCACTAGGTTTAGAATATAGATACCACCCACTAGGTTTAGAATGTAGATACCACCCACTAGGTTTAGAATATAGATACCACCCCGCTAGGTTTAGAATATAGATACCACCCCGCTAGGTTTAGAATATAGATACCACCCACTAGGTTTAGAATATAGATACCACCCACTAGGTTTAGAATATAGATACCACCCCGCTAGGTTTAGAATATAGATACCACCCCGCTAGGTTTAGAATATAGATACCACCCCGCTAGGTTTAGAATATAGATACCACCCCGCTAGGTTTAGAATATAGATACCACCCCGCTAGGTTTAGAATATAGATACCACCCCGCTAGGTTTAGAATATAGATACCACCCACTAGGTTTATAATGTAGATACGACCCACTAGGTTTAGAATGTAGATACGACCCACTAGGTTTAGAATGTAGATACCACCCACTAGGTTTAGAATATAGATACCACCCCGCTAGGTTTAGAATATAGATACCACCCCGCTAGGTTTAGAATATAGATACTACCTCGCTAGGTTTAGAATATAGATACCACCCCGCTAGGTTTAGAATATAGATACCACCCACTAGGTTTAGAATGTAGATTCCACCCCGCTAGGTTAAGAATGTAGATACCACCCACTAGGTTTAGAATGTAGATTCCACCCCGCTAGGTTAAGAATGTAGATACCACCCACTAGGTTAAGAATGTAGATACCACCCACTAGGTTCAGAATGTAGATACCACCCGCTAGGTTTAGAATGTAGATACCACCCACTAGGTTCAGAATGTAGATACCACCCGCTAGGTTAAGAATGTAGATACCACCCGCTAGGTTAAGAATGTAGACACACACACACACACACAGACAGACAGACCGAATGTATGTATGGATTACTTGGGTTGTTACCAACATCTTGTGAAAATTTCATGTCAATAGCGCACCTTTGGAAATATATTTACTGAGAAAAATGGTGACGTGTTCAATACTTATTTCACCCACTGTATGTGTATATATGTTTGTGTGTATATATGTGTGTATATATGTGTGTGTGTACAGCAGAGCTCTGGATACCTCCCCATCAGTTAGGTCAGTTTTTCCAGAAAGCGGAAGGAGAGAAACAGGCATTTACCTGCAACGTCTGTTCTGTTGTCTACCTGGAACAGGTGTACTAAGATCACACCCTATTCCCTATTTATAACACTACTTTTGAATACAGTCCAATATGACATACTGGTCAAACGTTGTGCCCTATGAAGGGAATAGGGAGCCATTTGGGACACAGCCTAAGACCAGACCTCTGTACTGGGCTAGAGAAACAGCTTTATTTAAAGCAGCTTCTATTTAAAGCAGTCTCTCTCTGAATCTCTCTCTCAATTCAATTCAATTCACTTTATTGGCATGACGCAACAGTGTACATATTGCCAAAGTATCATACATCTTTTTTTTTTTTTATATATATTTATATATATATATATTTTTTCTATTTTATATATATATATATATATATATATATATACATATACATATACATACACACGCACATACATACATATATATATATATATATATATATATACATACATACATATATATATATATATATATATATACATACATACACATATATTTTTTTAAATATAATTACATCAAAGAACAAAATAACAACATAGGAAAAAAAGGCATTAAATATGTCAGGCACTGTCCCTCAACTTGTGGCAGGCAGCAACATAGCATGCTGCCAGCGCACAGCTGTTCATGTCTTCCCCCAAAAGGATCGGCAGCCTTTCTATTTCAGAGAGGTCCTCAAAGCCCCGGACTACTTGTTCAAATTTGGGGAAGTGACTCTCTCTGATAGTTTTATATTTTTTACATTTTATCAGGAAATGCAGCTCTGTCTCTGGTTCTGCTGTGGTGCAGTGGTTGCACAGCCTTTCCTCTACAGGGAGCCAGGTTTTCCTGTGTCTACCCTTCTCAATAGCAAGGCTGTGCTCGCTGAGCCTGTACTTTGTCAAGGTTTTCCTGAGGTTTTGATCAGTCACCATGGTCAGATAGTTTGCCATGGTGTACTGTCCATTTAGGGCCAAATAGCACTGCATTTTGCTTTGTGCTTGTGTTTGTGTTTTCCAATAGGTAATGTAGTTTTGTTTTAGATGTTTTGTAATTTGGTTAATTCTGATTGATTGGATGTTCTGGTCCTGAGGCTTCAGTGTGTTAGTGGAACAAGTTTGTGAACTCAGCCCCCGGACCAGATGGATGAAGGGACTCTTATCTTTGCTCAACTCTTGGTATTGCAGGGCTTGGTAATGATATGAGAGGGGGTCACTGTGTTTTAGGTGTTTCCAAAACTTAATTTTTAATATTAGTGGATATCGGCCTAATTCTGCCCTGCATGCATTGTTTGTAGTTTTCCTCTGGACATGTAGGAGAATCTTACAAAGTTCCGCGTGCAAGGTCTCAATGGGATGTTTGTCCCAGTGGGTAAAATCTTGTTTTGTAAGTGGACCCCACACCTCGCTGCCATAGAGTGCGATTGGTTCAATCACACATTTAATTAGTTTTTGCCAAATTGTAATAGGTATTTCAATTTGGATTTGTTTTTTAATGGCGTAGAATGCCCTGCGTGCTTTGTCTCTCAGTTCATTCACTGCATTATTTAGGTGTCCAGTCGAACTTATTTTTAAACCTAAATAGTTGTATTGTGTGCAATACTCTATATGTTTTGCACCAATTGAGAACTTTGGTTTTATTCCCTGGGATCTGGAATTTGTCTGGAAAATCATTATTTTGGTCTTTTTGGGGTTTACTGTCAGGGCCCAGGTCTGACAGTACTGCTCTAGCAGGTCCAAGCTCTGCTGTAGACCATGTGCTGTGGGTGAAAGCAGGCACAGGTCATCTGCAAAGAGCAGGCATCTGACTTCCGAATTGTGGAGACTAACACCAGGGGCTGAGGTCTTTTCTAGAATATTGGCCAATTCATTGATGTAAATGTTAAATAGCACAGGGCTGAGATTGCAACCCTGGCGGAGGCCCCGCCCCTGGTTAAATGATTCAGTTTGTTTCTTGACAATTTTTATGCTACACATGTTGGCTGTATACATTGATTTTATAATGTCATATGTTTTACCCCCTACACCACTTTCAATGACTTTGTAGAACAGTCCTGTATGCCAGATAGAATCAAATGCTTTTTGGAAGTCAATAAAGCAAGTATCTCTCCCTCTCTGTCTCTCCACTCTCTCTCTCTGTGTCTCTCTCTCTCTTTCTCTCCTCTCTCTCTGTGTCTCTCTCTCTTTCTCTTTCCTCTGTCTCTCTCTTTCTCTTTCCTCTGTCTCTCTCTTTCTCTCCCCTCTCTCTCTCTCTCTCTCCCCTCTCTCCTCTCTCTTTCTCACCCATCTCTCTTTCCTCTCTCTATGTATCTTGTATCTCTCTCTCTCTCTCTCTCTCTCTCTCTCTCTCTCTCTCTCTCTCTTTCTCTCTTTCTCTTTCTCTTTCCCCTCTCCCCTCTCTCTTTCTCTCCCCTCTCTATGTATCTTGTATCCTCTCTCTCTCTCTCTCTCTCTCTCTCTCTCTCTCTCTCTCTCTCTCTCTCTCTCTCTCTCTCTTTCTCTCTCCCCTCTTCTCTCTCTTTCTCTCCCCCTCTCTTTCTCTCTCTTTCCCCTCTCTTTCTTTCTCTTTCTCCCCTCTTTCTCTCCCCTCTCATTCTCTCCCCTCTCTACCCTCACTTTCTCTCCCCTCTCTCTCTTTCTCTCCCCTCTCTCTCTCTATGTATCTTGTATATCCTCTCTCTCTCTCTTTCTCCTCTCTCTCCTCTCTCCTCTCTCTCTCTTTCTCTCTCCCCTCTTCTCTCTCTTTCTCTCCCCTGTTTCTCTCCCCTCTCATTCTCTCCCCTCTCTACCCTCACTTTCTCTCCCCTCTCTACCCTCACTTTCTCTCCCCTCTCTACCCTCACTTTCTCTCCCCTCTCTCCCCTCTCTCTTTCTCTCCCCTCTCTCTTTCCTCTCTCTCTATGTTTCTTGTATATCCTCTCTCTCTCTCTCTCTTTCTCCTCTCTCTCCTCTCTCTCCTCTCTCTATCTCTCTCTTTCTCTCTCCCCTCTTTCTCTCCCCTCTCCCCTCTTTCTCTCCCCTCTCATTCTCTCCCCTCTTTCTCTCCCCTTTCTTTCTCTCCCTCTCTCCCCTCTTTCTCTCCCCTCTCTCCCCTCTCTCTCGTTCTCTCCCCTCTCTCTCGTTCTCTCCCCTCTTTCTCTCCCCTCTCTCCCCTCTCTCTCTTTCTCTCCCCTCTCTCTTTCCTCTCTCTCTATGTTTCTTGTATATCCTCTCTCTCTCTCTCTCTCTTTCTCCTCTCTCTCCTCTCTCTATCTCTCTCTTTCTCTCTCCCCTCTTTCTCTCCCCTCTCCCCTCTTTCTCTCCCCTCTCATTCTCTCCCCTCTTTCTCTCCCCTTTCTTTCTCTCCCCTCTCTCCCCTCTTTCTCTCCCCTCTCTCCCCTCTCTCTCGTTCTCTCCCCTCTCTCTCGTTCTCTCCCCTCTCTCTCTCTCCCCTCTCCCTTTCCTCTCTCTCCTCTCTCTCTATGTATATTGTATATCCTCTCTCTCTCTCTCTCTCTCCTCTCTCTATGTATCTGGTATCTCCTATCTCTCTCTCTCTCTCTCTCTCTCTTTTCTCTTTCACACCCCACTCCCCACTTTCACACCCCACTCACTCACCCCACACACTCTCTTCTCTCCCCTCTCTCTCTTTCTCACCCCTCTCTCCCTCTTTCTCTCCCCTCTCACCCCACATTCACCCCCTCACTCTTTCTCTCCCCTCTCTCCCCTCTTTCTCTCCCATCTCTCCCCTCTTTCTCTCCCTCTCTCCCCTCTTTCTCTCCCCTCTCTCCCTCTTTCTCTCCCCTCTCTTTCTCTCCCCTCTCTCTCTTTCTCTCCCCTCTCTCTCTTTCTCTCCCCTCTCTCCCCTCTTTCTCTCCCCTCTCTCTCTCTTTCTCTCCCCTCTCTCTCTTTCTCTCCCCTCTCTCCCCTCTTTCTCTCCCCTCTCTCCCCTCTTTCTCTCCCCTCTCTCTTTCTCTCCCCTCTCTCCCCTCTTTCTCTCCCCTCTCTCTTTCTCTCCCCTCTCTCTTTCTCTCCCCTCTCTCCCCTCTTTCTCTCCCCTCTCTTTCTCTCCCCTCTCTCCCCTCTTTCTCTCCCCTCTCTTTCTCTCCCCTCTCTCTCTCTATGTATCTTGTATATCCTCTCTCTCTCTCTTTCTCCTCTCTCTCCTCTCTCTCCTCTCTCTCCCCTCTCCTCTCTCTCTCTTTCTCTCTCCCCTCTTCTCTCTCTTTCTCTCCCCTGTTTCTCTCCCCTCTCATTCTCTCCCCTCTCTACCCTCACTTCTCTCCCCTCTCTACCCTCACTTTCTCTCCCCTCTCTCCCCTCTCTCCTCTCTCTTTCTCTCCCCTCTCTCTTTCCTCTCTCTCTATGTTTCTTGTATATCCTCTCTCTCTCTCTCTCTTTCTCCTCTCTCTCCTCTCTCTCCTCTCTCTATCTCTCTCTTTCTCTCTCCCCTCTCTCCCCTCTTTCTCTCCCCTCTCTCCCCTCTCCCCTCTTTCTCTCCCCTCTCATTCTCTCCCCTCTTTCTCTCCCCTTTCTTTCTCTCCCCTCTCTCCCCTCTTTCTCTCCCCTCTCTCCCCTCTCTTTCTCTCCCCTCTCTCTCGTTCTCTCCCCTCTCTCTCTCTCCCCTCTCCCTTTCCTCTCTCCCCTCTCTCTCGTTCTCTCCCCTCTCTCTCTCTCCCCTCTCCCTTTCCTCTCTCTCCTCTCTCTCTATGTATCTTGTATATCCTCTCTCTCTCTCTCTCTCTCTCTCTCTCTCTCTCTCTCTCCTCTCTCCTCTCTCTATGTATCTTGTATATCCTCTCTCTCTCTCTCTCTCTCTCTCTCTCCTCTCTCCTCTCTCTATGTATCTGGTATCTCCTATCTCTCTCTCTCTCTCTCTTTCTCTCTTTCTCTTTCTCTCTCCCCTCTCCCCTCTCTCTTTCTCTCCCCTCTCTCCCCTCTTTCTCTCCCCTCTCTTTCTCTCCCCTCTCTCTCTCTCTCCCCTCTCTCCTCTCTCTTTCTCTCCCCTCTCTCTCTCCTCTCTCTCTATGTATCTTGTATCTCCTCTCTCTCTCTTTCTTTTTCTCTTTCTCTCTCCCCTCTCCCCTCTCTCTTTCTCTCCCCTCTCTCCTCTCTCTTTCTCTCCCCTCTCTCTTTCCTCTCTCTCTATGTATCTTGTATCTCTCTCTCTCTCTCTTTCTCTCTCCCCTCTCCCTCTCTCTTTCTCTCCACTCTCTCCCCTCTTTCTCTCCCCTCTCTCCCCTCTCTTTCTCTCCCCTCTCTCTTTCCTCTCTCTCCTCTCTCTCTTTGTATCTTGTATCTCCTCTCTCTCTCTCTCTCTCTCTCTCTCTCTTTCTCCGCTCTCTCCTCTCTCTTTGTATCTTGTATCTCTCTCTCTCTTTCTCGCTTTCTTTTTCTCTTTCTCTCTCCCCTCTCCTCTCTCTTTCTCTCTCTCTCTCTCTCTCTCTTTCTCTCCCCTCTCTTTCTTTCTCTCTCCTCTCTTGCTCTCGTATCTTTCCTCTCTATGTATCTTGTATCCTCTCTCTCTCTTTCCTCTCTATGTATCTTGTATCCTCTCTCTCTCTCTCTCTCTCTCTCTCTCTCTCTCTCTCTCTCTCTCTCTCTCTCTCCTCTCTATGTATCTTGTATCCTCTCTCTCTCTCTCTCTCTCTCTCTCTCTTTCCTCTCTATGTATCTTGTATCCTCTCTCTCTCTTTCCTCTCTATGTATATTGTATCCTCTCTCTCTCTCCTCTCTATGTATCTTGTATCCTCTCTCTCTCTCCTCTCTATGTATCTTGTATCCTCTCTCTCTCTTTCCTCTCTATGTATCTTGTATCCTCTCTCTCTCTCTTTCCTCTCTATGTATCTTGTATCCTCTCTCTCTCTCTCTTTCCTCTCTATGTATCTTGTATCCTCTCTCTCTCTCTTTCCTCTCTAGGTATCTTGTATCCTCTCTCTCTCTCTCTTTCCTCTCTATGTATCTTGTATCCTCTCTCTCTCTCTCTCTCTTTCCTCTCTATGTATCTTGTATCCTCTCTCTCTCTCTCAACCATATTATATTCCCCAGCCATTAATCAATTAAAAACAACCTGTCATCAGCTTTCCCTCCTAGTTCTCCTCCTCCCATCAACCCCCTCTTCCCCCCTCCTCCTCCCATCAACCCCCTCTTCCCCCCTCCTCCTCCCATCAACCCCCTCTTCCCCCCCCTCTAACCCCCTCCTCCCCCCTCCTCCTCCCTCCCCCTCTTTTCCTGATTCCTCCATCCTGTCTGACCTCAACACTTCTCCATCTGTGTGATAACCATTCAAATAACACACACACACACACACACAAGCACATCCCCTGTCTCCTCTATTGGTTGAGAGTCATACAGTGGTTGTTCTGTATACCCACCCTATAGCCAGAGTGCAGCAGCACACACACACGTAATGAGAGATATCCAGCCCCTGATATGATGAGACATCCAGACCAGAGATATGGTGAGACCCAGCAAGTTGATGAGACCCGTAGAGAAGGCCCTCGCCCCTCCCGCTGTGCCCATGCTTCCTACCCCGTCTTCAGGCTGACCAGAGCGTCCTGAACCCCTGTCTGATGGTACTTGGACAGGTACCCGTGCATGTTAGGGTAATTCTTCCTGATGTTCCTCTCCGTGGGACCGTCCCAAAACGGAACGGAGGGGAGTAAGCATACGGGTTCTGGAACTGGAGAAGGGGGAGAAGGACACGGATGAGAAGGATAGCAGACAAGAAGAAGAAGGACCTTGGAGTAAAGGACACATCTCAGAGGCTTGGAGTAGAGGACCTTGGAGTAAAGGACCATAGACTAAAGGACCTTAGAGTAAAGGACCTTAGAGTAAAGGAGGGAACGCTACACCCTGCTACACGTAAGCCCAGTGGAATGGGGAGAAAGTATGGGGTCGTGGGTGCAAGTAAGGGTGACAGAGGCTACAATACCGTTAAAGCAATGGATTTTATTTATACAAAAACGGGAAGTGAGGGAAAAGGGGCTGGATGGGACCAAAGCAAAGAAAGTAAAGAACCAAACCTCTAACCTGCCTTAACTGTCAACACAACATCTTACCTAAACTAGCACCGTAATGCTGGTGCTCTAACCAAAATACAGGGGCTGGTCCGCCCAGGTCTTACCTAGTGTATATAGACAAGTAAACTCTACGGGTGGTCCGCCCAGGTCTTACCTAGTGTATATAGACAAGTAAACTCTACGGGTGGTCCGCCCAGGTCTTACCTAGTGTATATAGACAAGTAAACTCTACGGGTGGTCCGCCCAGGTCTTACCTAGTGTATATAGACAAGTAAACTCTACGGGTGGTCCGCCCAGGTCTTACCTAGTGTATATAGACAAGTAAACTCTGCGGGTGGTCCGCCCAGGTCTTACCTAGTGTATATAGACAAGTAAACTCTACGGGTGGTCCGCCCAGGTCTTACCTAGTGTATATAGACAAGTAAACTCTACGGGTGGTCCGCCCAGGTCTTACCTAGTGTATATAGACAAGTAAACTCTACGGGTGGTCCGCCCAGGTCTTACCTAGTGTATATAGACAAGTAAACTCTACGGGTGGTCCGCCCAGGTCTTACCTAGTGTATATAGACATGTAAACTCTACGGGTGGTCCGCCCAGGTCTTACCTAGTGTATATAGACAAGTAAACTCTACGGGTGGTCCGCCCAGGTCTTACCTAGTGTATATAGACAAGTAAACTCTACGGGAGGTGTACGCCCATGGGCCTCTTGCCTAGCACAATGGCTTTCCCCTTTCCCCTGCCCAAATTATAATGTTACAAATGACACAAAACCAATGCTCTAAGGTACAGGACCTTAGAGTAAATGACCTTAGAGTAAATGACCTTAGAGTAAATGACCTTAGAGTAAAGGACCTTAGAGTAAAGGACCTTAGAGTAAATGACCTTAGAGTAAATGACCTTAGAGTAAAGGACCTTAGAGTAAAGGACCTTAGAGTAAATGACCTTAGTGTAAATGACCTTAGAGTAAATGACCTTAGAGTAAAGGACCTTAGAGTAAAGGACCTTAGAGTAAATGACCTTAGTGTAAATGACCGATTATTTTGATTTCAGTTTTGGATCTTCAGTTGTCTGGGTTTATTAGTAGTATTTTTACTACACAAGTTGTTCTTCGGCATGTCTGCCTCTCTCTCTTTCTCTCTGTCTCTGTCTCTCTCTCTGTCTCCTCCCCTCCTCCCCTCTCCTTTCTCTGACGCGTGGCATGTGTGTGTCATCACGACAGGCCTCTCTCTCTCCTCAACCCATCAGAGCCTTATCGCATATCTGGCCTAGCCAATCACAAGCCTTATCTTATCTGCAACTTCAATAGCCCTAACTTGATGATTTGAATGGGGTCGAGAGAGAGAGAGAGAGAGAGAGAGAGAGAGAGAGAGAGAGAGAGAGATGAAATAAACCAAATACAAACTACCATTTAACACAGAGAGAAAAACACCTGGAATTGAGTGTGTGTGTGTGTGAGGTCTAGAGAGCCTCTCTTTGGTATTAAATTAAAGCTGAAGCCTCTTTATTGTTAATAAATTATGTATCAAGTCACCAATGGTGGTCCACCCCAGCCCTCTGAAAAGGAGGATTTGAAACTTTGAAAACGTTAAAGTAGGTCAACAAAGTCCTCTCCTCTCCTCTCCTCTCCTCTCCTCTCCTCTCCTCTCCTCTCCTCTCCTCTCCTCTCCTCTCCTCTCCTCTCCTCTCCTCTCCTCTCCTCTCCTCTCCTCTCCTCTCCTCTCCTCTCCTCCCCTCCCCTCCCCTCTCCTCTCCCCTCTCCTTCTCTCCTCTCTCTCATCAGGATAGGTGTGTGAACGTGCAGGTTTGAATGTGTGTGACCCAGTTGAGCTTTGCTATGTGTTTTTACATCCCCTCTATGTTTTCTGTGTGTGTGTTTTACATGCCAGTATACACCCATCTATGTATATGTCTATGGGGTGTGTGTGTGTGTGTGTGTGTGTGTGTGTGTGTGTGTGTGTGTGTGTGTGTGTGTGTGTGTGTGTGTGACCCAGTTCAGTCTTTCTCTCTCCTGCATGTGAGTGATGATCCACAGATGGTTCTCACAGCTCACCACACAAGTCAGATGATGTTACCATCCATGCTTACGCAACGCTCCGTCAGGCTTCACTACACTCTCAGACCTCTATAATGCCTTATAAGGCTTCATAGTGCTCTGTGAGGCCTTTACAACATTATCAGACTTTATAAGGGCTTTATAATGCTACACAAAGCTCCATCAGAACATCATCAAATCACATCACATGTATTTGTAAAGGCCTTTTTAGATCAGGCGATGTCACAGAGTGCTGTACAGAAACCCAGCCTAAACCCCAAACAGGAGGGTGCAACAGGTAAATACATCAGGAGTGAATGTCACTTGGCTTTTCATAGCCAGGCATTTAGATGTGGTAGAGAGTGCAGGTACGGTGTGATAGAGCGCAGGTACGGTAGAGAGAGAGAGATGAAAACAGCAGGTCTGGGACAAGGTGGCACGTCCAATGAACAGGTCAAGGTTCCATAACCGCAGGCTGAAGAGTTGAAACCGGTGCAGTAGCACGACCAGGTGGACTGGGGACAGCTAGGAGTCATCAGGGCAGGTGGTCCTGAAGCATGGTCCTAAGGCTCAGGTCCTCCGGGAGGGGAGGTAGAGTGGGAGAGAGAGAGAATTAGAGGGAGCATACTTAAACCATTCCTCAAAATTGAGCTCTATAGGAGAAAGCCCTGCCTCCACCTGTTTGCTTAGAAATTCTAGGGACAATAAGGAGGCCTGCGTCTTGTGACCAGAGCGTAGGTGTAGGTGTGTACGGCAGGACCAAATCTGAGAGATAAGTAGGAGCAAGCCCATGTAATGCTTTGTAGGTTAGCAGTAAAACCTTGAAATTAGCCCTAGCCTTAACAGGAAGCCAGTGTAGAGAGGCTAGCACGGGAGTAATATGATAAAATCTTTTGGTTCTAGTCAGGATTCTAGCAGCCGTGTTTAGCACTAATTGAAGTTTATTTAGTGCTTTATCCGGGTAGCCGGAGAGTAGAGCATTGCAGTAATCTAATCTAGAAGTGACTAAAGCATGGATTAGCTTTTCTGCATCATTTTTTGACAAAAAATGAAGATGGAAGATGGAAAAATGCTGTCCTTTAAATATTCTTGATATGTTCATTAAAAGAGAGATCAGGGTCCAGAGTAATGCCGAGGTCCTTCACAGTTTTTTGGGGGACGACTGTACAACCATCAAGATTAATTGTCAGATCCAAAAGCAGATCTCTTTGTTTCTTGGGACCTAGAACTAGCATCTCTGTTTTGTCAGAATTTAAAAGTAAAATATTTGCCGCCATCCACTTCCTTATGTCTGAAACACAGGCTTCCAGGGCAGCCAATTTTGGGGCACCACCATGTTTCATCGAAATGTACAGCTGTGTGTCGTCTGCGTAGCAATGGAAGTTAACATTATGTTTTCCGAAAGACATCACCAAGAGGTAAAATATATAGTGAAAACAATAGTGGCCCTAAAACGGAACCTTGAGGAACACCGAAACTTACAATTGATTTGTCAGAGGACAAACCATCCACGGAGAGGAACTGATATCTCTCTGACAGATAAGATCTAAACCAGGCAAGAACTTGTCCGTGTAGACCAATTAAGGTTTCCAATCTCTCCAAAATAATATGGTGGTCTAGGATGGGATATTCGATATAGGCCGATAGGTTTTTACATTTTCTGGGTCAAGGCTTGGCTTTTTCAAGAGAGGCTTTCCGTTCCAGTTTTCTGGAAGCTTGCTTCAAAGCTCGGGCATTTTCTGTGTACCAGGGAGCTAGTTTCTTTTGGCAAATGTTTTTTGTTTTTAGGGGTGCGACTACATCTAGGGTATTACGCAAGGTTAAATTTAGTGTCTCAATGTCCCTATAGGGCATTTAAAATGTCTGTCTGTGTCTCGCTCTCTCTCTCTCTCTCTCTCTCTCTTTCTACGTATCTCTCTCTCTCTCTCTCTTTCTACGTATCTATCTCTCTCTCTCTCTCTCTGTCTGTCTTCCTCCTGTCTGTCTGTCTGTCTGTCTGTCTGTCTGTCTGTCTGTCTGTCTGTCTGTCTGTCTGTCTGTCTGTCTGTCTGTCTGTCTGTCTGTCTGTCTGTCTGTCTGTCTGTCTGTCTGTCTGTCTGTCTGTCTGTCTGTCTGTCTGTCTGTCTGTCTGTCTGTCTGTCTGTCTTCCTCCTCCTCTCTATCTCTCTCAATTCAATTCCAAAACACATGTTAACAAAGTAAGGGATAGTAGATAGTAAACAATGAACATTAAACAAACGTCCTAAAAGAATAAAGACATTTCAAATGTCATATTATGTCTATATATATATATAAATAGTGTCATTATGTCTATATATATATATAAATAGTGTCATTATGTCTATATATATATAAATAGTGTCATTATGTCTATATATATATAAATAGTGTCATTATGTCTATATATATATAAATAGTGTCATTATGTCTATATATATATATATAAATAGTGTCATTATGTCTATATATATAAATAGTGTCATTATGTCTATATATATATAAATAGTGTCATTATGTCTATATATATATAAATAGTGTCATTATGTCTATATATATATAAATAGTGTCATTATGTCTATATATATATAAATAGTGTCATTATGTCTATATATATATAAATAGTGTCATTATGTCTATATATATAAATTGTGTCATTATGTCTATATATATAAATAGTGTCATTATGTCTATATATATATAAATAGTGTCATTATGTCTATATATACAGTGGGGAGAACAAGTATTTGATACACTGCCAATTTTGCAGGTTTTCCCACTTACAAAGCATGTAGAAGTCTGTAATGTATATCATAGGTACTCTTCAACTGTGAGTGACGGAATCTAAAACAAAAATCCAGAAAATCACATTGTATGATTTTTAAGTAATTAATTTGCATTTTATTGCATGACATAAGTATTTGTTACATCAGAAAAGCAGAACTTAATATTTGGTACAGAAACCTTTGTTTGCAATTACAGAGATCATACGTTTCCTGTAGTTCTTAACCAGGTTTGCACACACTGCAGCAGGGATTTTGGCCCACTCCTCCATACAGACCTTCTCCAGATCCTTCAGGTTTCGGGGCTGTCACTGGGCAATACAGACTTTCAGCTCCCTCCAAAGATTTTCTATTGGGTTCAGGTCTGGAGACTGGCTAGGCCACTCCAGGACCTTGAGATGCTTCTTACGGAGCCACTCCTTAGATGCCCTGGCTGTGTGTTTCGGGTCGTTGTCATGCTGGAAGACCCAGCCACGACCCATCTTCAATGCTCTTACTGAGGGAAGGAGGTTGTTGGCCAAGATCTCGCGATACATGGCCCCATCCATCCTCCCCTCAATACGGTGCAGTCGTCCTGTCCCCTTTGCAGAAAAGCATCCGCAAAGAATGATGTTTCCACCTCCAAGCTTCACGGTTGGGATGGTGTTCTTGGAGTTGTACTCATCCTTCTTCTTCCTCCAAACACGGCGAGTGGAGTTTAGACCAAAAAGCTCTATTTTTGTCTCATCAGACCACATGACCTTCTCCCATTCCTCCTCTGGATCATCCAGATGGTCATTGGCAAACTTCAGACGGGCCTGGACATGCGCTGGCTTGAGCAGGGGACCTTGCGTGCGCTGCAGGATTTTAATCCATGACGGCGTAGTGTGTTACTAATGGTTTTCTTTGAGACTGTGGTCTCAGCTCTCTTCAGGTCATTGACCAGGTCCTCCCGTGTAGTTCTGGGCTGATCCCTCACCTTCCTCATGATCATTGATGCCCCACGAGGTGAGATCTTGCATGGTGCCCCAGACCGAGGGAGATTGACCGTCATCTTGAACTTCTTCCATTTTCTAATAATTGCTCCAACAGTTGTTGCCTTCTCACTAAGCTGCTTGCCTATTGTCCTGTAGCCCATCCCAGCCTTGTGCAGGTCTACAATTTTATCCCTGATGTCCTTACACAGCTCTCTGGTCTTGGCCATTGTGGAGAGGTTGGAGTCTGTTTGATTGAGTGTGTGGACAGGTGTCTTTTATACAGGTAACGAGTTCAAACAGGTGCAGTTAATACAGGTAATGAGTGGAGAACAGGAGGGCTTCTTAAAGAAAAACTAACAGGTCTGTGAGAGCCGGAATTCTTACTGGTTGGTAGGTGATCAAATACTTATTTCATGCAATAAAATGCAATTTAATTATTTAAAAATCATACAATGTGATTTTCTGGATTTTTTTTTTTTTTCCATCTCTCACAGTTGAAGTGTACCTATGATAAAAATTACAGACCTCTACATGCTTTGTAAGTAGGAAAACCTGCAAAATCGGCAGTGTATCAAATACTTGTTCTCCCCACTGTATATAAATAGTGTCATTATGTCTATATATATATATAAATAGTGTCATTATGTCTATATATATATATAAATAGTGTCATTATGTCTATATATATATAAATAGTGTCATTATGTCTATATATATATATAAATAGTGTCATTATGTCTATATATATATATAAATAGTGTCATTATATCTATATATATATATAAATAGTGTCATTTTGTCTATATATATATATAAATAGTGTCATATTATGTCTATATATATATATAAATAGTGTCATTATGTCTATATATATATATAAATAGTGTCATATTATGTCTATATATATATAAATAGTGTCATATTATGTCTATATATATATATATATATATATATATATATATATATATATATATATAAATAGTGTCATTATGTCTATATATATATAAATAGTGTCATATTATGTCTATATATATATATATAAATAGTGTCATATTATGTCTATATATATATAAATAGTGTCATATTATGTCTATATATATATATAAATAGTGTCATATTATGTCTATATATATATATAAATAGTGTCATATTATGTCTATATATATATATAAATAGTGTCATATTATGTCTATATATATATAAATAGTGTCATATTATGTCTATATATATATATAAATGGTGTCATATTATGTCTATATATATATATATAAATAGTGTCATATTATGTCTATATATATATATAAATATTGTCATATTATGTCTATATATAGATATAAATAGTGTCATATTATATCTATATATATATAAATAGTGTCATATTATGTCTATATATATAAATAGTGTCATATTATGTCTATATATATATAAATAGTGTCATATTATGTCTATATATATATATAAATAGTGTCATTATGTCTATATATATATATAAATAGTGTCATTATGTCTATATATATTTATAAATAGTGTCATTATGTCTATATATATATATAAATAGTGTCATTATGTCTATATATATATATAAATAGTGTCATTATGTCTATATATATATATATATAAATAGTGTCATTATGTCTATATATATAAATAGTGTCATATTATGTCTATATACAGTGGGGAGAACAAGTATTTGATACACTGCCGATTTTGCAGGTTTTCCCACTTACAAAGCATGTAGAAGTTTTTAATTTTTATCATATCTCTACATAATGTGTCTCTACATAAAGTGTCTCTACATAATGTGTCTCTACATAATGTGTCTCTACATAATGTGTCTCTACATAATGTGTCTCTACATAATGTGTCTACATAATGTGTCTCTACATAATGTGTCTCTACATAATGTGTCTACATAATGTGTCTCTACATAATGTGTCTCTACATAATGTGTCTCTACATAATGTGTCTACATAATGTGTCTCTACATAATGTCTCTACATAATGTGTCTCTACATAATGTCTCTACATAATGTGTCTCTACATAATGTGTCTCTACATAATGTGTCTCTACATAATGTGTCTATGTCTCTACATAATGTGTCTATGTCTCTACATAATGTGTCTCTACATAATGTGTCTACATAATGTCTCTACATAATGTGTCTCTACATAATGTGTCTATGTCTCTACATAATGTGTCTCTACATAATGTGTCTCTACATAATGTGTCTATGTCTCTACATAATGTGTCTATGTCTCTACATAATGTCTCTACATAATGCGTCTCTACATAATGCGTCTCTACATAATGTGTCTCTACATAATGTGTCTATGTCTCTACATAATGTGTCTATGTCTCTACATAATGTGTCTATGTCTCTACATAATGTGTCTCTACATAATGTCTCTACATAATGTGTCTACATAATGTGTCTCTACATAATGTCTCTACATAATGTGTCTATGTCTCTACATAATGTGTCTATGTCTCTACATAATGTGTCTATGTCTCTACATAATGTGTCTCTACATAATGTGTCTCTACATAATGTGTCTCTACATAATGTGTCTATGTCTCTACATAATGTGTCTCTACATAATGTGTCTCTACATAATGTGTCTACATAATGTGTCTCTACATAATGTGTCTCTACATAATGTGTCTCTACATAATGTGTCTCTACATAATGTGTCTATGTCTCTACATAATGTGTCTCTACATAATGTGTCTCTACATAATGTGTCTCTACATAATGTGTCTCTACATAATGTGTCTATGTCTCTACATAATGTGTCTATGTCTCTACATAATGTGTCTACATAATGTGTCTACATAATGTGTCTCTACATAATGTGTCTACATAATGTGTCTACATAATGTGTCTCTACATAATGTGTCTATGTCTCTACATAATGTGTCTATGTCTCTACATAATGTGTCTACATAATGTGTCTACATAATGTGTGAAAACGGCATGTTTCTAAGATCTGTGGTTAAAAAGAGAAGTGAATCACAGTATAGGCTTCAGTCAGACAAACCGTGATTTAAAAACCTGCAACGGGTTTCTAGCCTGAAGGTTAGTATTTTATTGTTCCCCACGTTGCCGACAATGTTATGGTGTTTGAAAATCCTTGTTTTTTTATTTACTTTTGATGATATTGATGATATTTTTTCTACAAAACGTAGAAATGCGGCATTTTCACATACAGTATGTAGACACTGGTATTGTGCTGAAGATAAAGAAAATGATGTTTAAAAGTGGTGGAGTTTAAACTGATATTGAATCCAAACGATTGTTTCTTCTTTATGCTGTGGGATGACTGCTGCTCTGCTCTGCTGTGGGATGACTGCTGCTCTGCTGTGGGATGACTGCTGCTCTGCTGTGCTGTGGGATGACTGCTGCTCTGCTGTGCTGTGGGATGACTGCTGCTCTGCTGTGCTGTGGGATGACTGCTGCTCTGCTGTGCTGTGGGATGACTGCTGCTCTGCTCTGCTGTGGGATGACTGCTGCTCTGCTGTGCTGTGGGATGACTGCTGCTCTGCTGTGCTGTGGGATGACTGCTGCTCTGCTGTGCTGTGGGATGACTGCTGCTCTGCTCTGCTGTGGGATGACTGCTGCTCTGCTGTGCTGTGGGATGACTGCTGCTCTGCTGTGCTGTGGGATGACTGCTGCTCTGCTGTGCTGTGGAAATCATGGATTCTGTCCTGTCCCAGTGTCTGAGGACCGGTCCCAAAGGCACCCTATTCCACATATAGTGGACTACTGTTGACCAGAGCCTTATGGCTCTAAGAAGGGAATGGGGTGTCAATGGGGATGCAGACCATCTCTCTCTATGATATGTAATGAGCTGGAGAATGTTATCCTGGTACTGGGTCTATGTAATGAGCTGGAGAATGTTATCCTGGTACTGGGTCTATGTAATGAGCTGGAGAATGTTATCCTGGTACTGTGTCTATGTAATGAGCTGGAGAATGTTATCCTGGTACTGTGTCTATGTAATGAGCTGGAGAATGTTATCCTGGTACTGTGTCTATGTAATGAGCTGGAGAATGTTATCCTGGTACTGTGTCTATGTAATGAGCTGGAGAATGTTATCCTGGTACTGGGTCTATGTAATGAGCTGGAGAATGTTATCCTGGTACTGGGTCTATGTAATGAGCTAGAGAATGTTATCCTGGTACTGGGTCTATGTAATGAGCTGGAGAATGTTATCCTGGTACTGGGTCTATGTAATGAGCTAGAGAATGTTATCCTGGTACTGTGTCTATGTAATGAGCTGGAGATTGTTATCCTGGTACTGTGTCTATGTAATGAGCTGGAGATTGTTATCCTGGTACTGTGTCTATGTAATGAGCTGGAGAATGTTATCCTGGTACTGTGTCTATGTAATGAGCTAGAGAATGTTATCCTGGTACTGTGTCTATGTAATGAGCTGGAGATTGTTATCCTGGTACTGTGTCTATGTAATGAGCTGGAGATTGTTATCCTGGTACTGTGTCTATGTAATGAGCTGGAGAATGTTATCCTGGTACTGTGTCTATGTAATGAGCTGGAGATTGTTATCCTGGTACTGTGTCTATGTAATGAGCTGGAGATTGTTATCCTGGTACTGTGTCTATGTAATGAGCTGGAGAATGTTATCCTGGTACTGTGTCTATGTAATGAGCTGGAGAATGTTATCCTGGTACTGTGTCTATGTAATGAGCTGGAGAATGTTATCCTGGTACTGTGTCTATGTAATGAGCTGGAGAATGTTATCCTGGTACTGTGTCTATGTAATGAGCTGGAGAATGTTATCCTGGTACTGGGTCTATGTAATGAGCTGGAGATTGTTATCCTGGTACTGTGTCTATGTAATGAGCTGGAGATTGTTATCCTGGTACTGTGTCTATGTAATGAGCTGGAGATTGTTATCCTGGTACTGTGTCTATGTAATGAGCTGGAGATTGTTATCCTGGTACTGTGTCTATGTAATGAGCTGGAGATTGTTATCCTGGTACTGTGTCTATTTAATGAGCTGGAGAATGTTATCCTGGTACTGTGTCTATGTAATGAGCTGGAGAATGTTATCCTGGTACTGTGTCTATGTAATGAGCTGGAGAATGTTATCCTGGTACTGTGTCTATGTAATGAGCTGGAGAATGTTATCCTGGTACTGTGTCTATGTAATGAGCTGGAGAATGTTATCCTGGTACTGGGTCTATGTAATGAGCTGGAGATTGTTATCCTGGTACTGTGTCTATGTAATGAGCTGGAGAATGTTATCCTGGTACTGTGTCTATGTAATGAGCTGGAGAATGTTATCCTGGTACTGTGTCTATGTAATGAGCTGGAGAATGTTATCCTGGTACTGTGTCTATGTAATGAGCTGGAGAATGTTATCCTGGTACTGTGTCTATGTAATGAGCTGGAGAATGTTATCCTGGTACTGTGTCTATGTAATGAGCTGGAGAATGTTATCCTGGTACTGTGTCTATGTAATGAGCTGGAGAATGTTATCCTGGTACTGTGTCTATGTAATGAGCTGGAGAATGTTATCCTGGTACTGTGTCTATGTAATGAGCTGAGTCTATGGACCATCTTCTAGCTGTATAACACCTCAACTGTATCGCTGTATAGCTGTATAGCTGTATAGCTGTATAGCTGTATAACTGTATAGCTGTATCGCTGTATAGCTGTATAGCTGTATCGCTGTATAACTGTATAGCTGTATCGCTGTATAACTGTATAGCTGTATCGCTGTATAACTGTATAACTGTATAGCTGTATAACTGTATAGCTGTATAACACCTCAACTGTATAGCTGTATAGCTGTATAGCTGTATAACTGTATAGCTGTATAGCTGTATAACTGTATAGCCGTATTGCTTTATACCTGTATAGCTGTATAGCTGAATAACTGTATAGCCGTATAGCTGTATGACTGTATAACTGTATTGCTTTATACCTGTATAACTGTATAACTGTATTGCTTTATAGCTGTATAACTGTATAGCCGTATAGCTCTATAACTGTATAGCTGTATACCTGTATAACTGTATAGCTGTATAACTGTATAGCTGTATAACTGTATAGCTGTATAGCTGTATAACTGTATAGCTGTATAGCTGTATTGCTTTATACCTGTATACCTGTATAGCTGTATAACTGTATACCTGTATAGCTGTATAACTGTATAGCTGTATAACTGTATAGCTGTATAGCTGTATAACTGTATAGCTGTGTAACTGTATTGCTTTATACCTGTATAGCTGTATAGCTGTATAACTGTATAACTGTATTGCTTTATACCTGTATATCTGTATATCTGTATAGCTGTATAGCTGTATAGCTGTATAGCTGTATAACTGTATACCTGTATAACTGTATACCTGTATAGCTGTATAGCTGTATAGCTGTATAACTGTATACCTGTATAGCTGTATAACTGTATACCTGTATAACTGTATAGCTGCATAACTGTATGACTGTATAACTGTATTGCTGTATAGCTGTATAGCTGTATAACTGTATAACTGTATAACTGTATAACTGTATAGCTGTATACCTGTATAGCTGTATAGCTGTATAACTGTATAACTGTATTGCTGTAGCTCTTTTCAGTGGTTTGGACTCTCCTGTAGCAGATATTATATTACTGACATCTGGTTGTCCAGTTCAGTAGGTCACATGGTGCAATGTGGAACTGTCTATTCTGATGTTTCTATCTTTCTATTCTCTCTCTGTTGGATATGGACGACAAGTAACACTCCCTCTGTCTTCTCTCTCTCCATCAGGACGACAAGTAACACCCCCTCTGTCTTCTCTCTCTCCATCAGGACGACAAGTAACACTCCCTCTGTCTTCTCTCTCTCCATCAGGACGACAAGTAACACTCCCTCTGTCTTCTCTCTCTCCATCAGGACGACAAGTAACACCCCCTCTGTCTTCTCTCTCTCCATCAGGACGACAAGTAACACCCCCTCTGTCTTCTCTCTCTCCATCAGGACGACAAGTAACACCCCCTCTGTCTTCTCTCTCTCCATCAGGACGACAAGTAACACCCCCTCTGTCTTCTCTCTCTCCATCAGGACGACAAGTAACACCCCCTCTGTCTTCTCTCTCTCCATCAGGACGACAAGTCAACCTTCTTCCAGTTTGGAGCTTCCATCCAGCAGGAGGCGCTGTTGATGTTAAGTATCATGGAGGAGTATGACTGGCACATCTTCTCTATAGTCACTTCCAAGTTCCCCGGATACCAGGAGTTTATCAACATCCTCAAGAGCACCGTGGACAACAGGTATAAACATTAACATATGGAATTATACTGTATATACACTGAATGGACAAAGCATTAAGAACTTTCCATGACAGACTGACCAGGTGAATCCATGATCTCTGTCTATGCATTGACTGTGTACTGTATATTGACTGTGTACTGTATATTGACTGTGTACTGTATATTGACTGTGTACTGTATATTGACTGTGTACTGTATATTGACTGTGTACTGTATATTGACTGTGTACTTTCCATGACAGACTGACCAGGTGAATCCAGGTGAAAGATATGATCCTTATTGATGTCATTGTTAAATCCACTTCAATCAGTGTAGATGAAGGGGAGGAGTCATGTTAAATCCACTTCAATCAGTGTAGATGAAGGGGAGGAGTCATGTTAAATCCACTTCAATCAGTGTAGATGAAGGGGAGGGTCAGGTTAAGGGGAGGGTCAGGTTAAATCCCATAGTACCAGGAGTTTATTAACATCAAATATATTATATAGAACCAGGAGTTCATTAACATCAAATATATTATATAGTACCAGGAGTTCATTAACATCAAATATATTATATAGTACCAGGAGTTTATTAACATCAAATATATGATATAGTACCAGGAGTTCATTAACATCAAATATATTAAATAGTACCAGGAGTTTATTAACATCAAATATATGATATAGTACCAGGAGTTCATTAACATCAAATATATTATATAGTACCAGGAGTTTATAACCATCAAATATATTATATAGTACCAGGAGTTTATTAACATCAAATATATGATATAGTACCAGGAGTTCATTAACATCAAATATATTATATAGTACCAGGAGTTCATTAACATCAAATATATTATATAGTACCAGGAGTTCATTAACATCAAATATATTATATAGTACCAGGAGTTCATTAACATCAAATATATGATATAGTACCAGGAGTTTATTAACATCAAATATATTATATAGTACCAGGAGTTCATTAACATCAAATATATTATATAGTACCAGGAGTTTATTAACATCAAATATATTATATAGTACCAGGAGTTTATTAACATTAAATATATTATATAGTACCAGGAGTTTATTAACATCAACTATATGATATAGTACCAGGAGTTTATAACCATCAAATATATTATATAGTACCAGGAGTTTATTAACATCAAATATATTATATAGTACCAGGAGTTTATTAACATCAAATATATTATATAGTACCAGGAGTTTATTAACATCAAATATATGATATAGTACCAGGAGTTTATTAACATCAAATATATTATATAGTACCAGGAGTTTATTAACATCAAATATATGATATAGTACCAGGAGTTTATAACCATCAAATATATTATATAGTACCAGGAGTTCATTAACATCAAATATATTATATAGTACCAGGAGTTTATTAACATCAAATATATTATATAGTACCAGGAGTTTATTAACATCAAATATATTATATAGTACCAGGAGTTTATTAACATCAAATATATGAAATAGTACCAGGAGTTTATTAACATCAAATATATTATATAGTACCAGGAGTTTATTAACATCAAATATATTATATAGTACCAGGAGTTCATTAACATCAAATATATTATATAGTACCAGGAGTTTATTAACATCAAATATATGATATAGTACCAGGAGTTTATAACCATCAAATATATGATATAGTACCAGGAGTTTATTAACATCCTCAAGAAGGAACACCTTCCTAATATTGAGCTCCATCCCCTCTGCCCTCAGAACAGAAGGGATTCTACAAGGTGTTGAAAGCGTTCCACAGGGATGCTGGACCTCTAGCACGTTATTACATTAGATGGTTTTTAACTGAATGTTCCCTCCATCTCTCTCCCTCTCTCCCTCTCTCCCTCTCGTCCTCTCTCCATCTCTCTCGTCCTCTCTCCATCTCTCTCCCTCTCTCCCTCTCGTCCTCTCGTCCTCTCTCCATCTCTCTCGTCCTCTCTCCATCTCTCTCCCTCTCTCCCTCTCGTCCTCTCGTCCTCTCTCCATCTCTCTCGTCCTCTCTCCATCTCTCTCCCTCTCTCCCTCTCGTCCTCTCGTCCTCTCTCCATCTCTCTCCATCTCTAGTTTTGTGGGATGGGACCTGCAGCACATCATAACGTTAGATGCTGTGGAGGAAGACAGTAAGAGTCAGATCATGTTGAAGAAGGTCCAGTCCCCAGTGGTTCTGCTGTTCTGCTCTAAAGACGAGGGGGTCTTTATCCTGGAGGAGGCTCGCTCCCTGGGCCTCACCGGGTTTGGATACATCTGGATTGTCTCCAGCCTGACCTCTGGTACCACTGAAACGGTACCTGAGGAGTTCCCCTCTGGCATGGTGTCTGTCTCCTCTGAGGACTGGGACTACCCTCTGGAGGCGCGGGTGAGAGACGGGCTGGGTATCATAGCGTCTGCAGCCGCCTCCATGATGGAGGAGTATGGAGAAATCCCTGAAGCTAGGACCTCCTGTTACGGGACACAGCCGGAGAAGTCTTCCAAGGTTCCTCCCCTCGCACTGCACAAGTAAGACATGGAGACGGAGTGTGTGTGTGGTTGTGTGAGTGTGTGACACTGTATCAGTACTTCTCTACGTTACACAACGTGTGTGTCGGTCTGTGTGGGCCTGTGTGTGGGCCTGTGTGTGGGCCTGTGTGTGGGCCTGTGTGTGGGCCTGTGTGTGGGCCTGTATGTGGGCCTGTGTGCGAGGGCCTGTGTGGGTCAGAGAAGAGTGAAGAGAGTGAGGGAGTTAGAATGCAGAGGCAGTTGAAGCCACTCTCCTCTCCTCTCTCCTCTCCTTCTGTTCATCTCCTCTTCTCTCATCCTGTCTTCACTCAGCTTGCAGTGGAAGTCATTGCAGGTCCTGCCAGGTATTTGTGCCAGCCAGTACAGTACAGTCCCATCTCTCTAGGGTTAGAGGTAGTGCTATGTGTAGAAGCTGTCCATGTTGTACAGTATAGTCACATATCTGTACTGTAGGGCCAGCTGACCTATTTCCCATCATGCCAGCAGCCCTTTCAGATAATGGCGGGACACAGATGGTGCTGTTGTGGGTCAGACAGCTCAGCCAATAGGAGGCCGGTGTGACCTGATTGGCTCAGCTAGGTCAGGGCTTGTGACCTAGGCAGTTAGATCACATGGAGAGGAAGAGGGAGGGAGAGGGTAGAGAGAAGGGGGAGGGTAGAGAGAGAGAGAGAGAGAGAGAGAGAAGGGGGAGGGTAGAGAGAGAGAGAGAGAGAGAGCGAGAGAAGGGGGAGGGGAGAGAGAGAGAGAGCGAGAGAAGGGGGAGGAGAGAGAGAGAGTGAGAGAAGGGGGAGGGGAGAGAGAGAGAGCGAGAGGAGAGAGAGAGAGCGGGGAGGGGAGAGAGAGAGAGCGAGAGGAGAGAGAGAGAGCGGGGAGGGGAGAGAGAGAGAGCGAGAAGGGGGAGGGGAGAGAGAGAGAGCGAGAAGGGGGAGGGTAGAGAGAGAGAGAGAAGGGGAGAGAGAGCGAGAGAAGGGGAGGGGAGAGAGAGAGAGAAGGGGGAGGGTAGAGAGAGAGAGCGAGAGAAGGGGGAGGGTAGAGAGAGAGAGAGAGAGAGGGAGGGTAGAGAGAGAAGGGGGAGGGTAGAGAGAGAGAGCGAGAGAAGGGGGAGGGTAGAGAGAGAGAGAGAGAGAAGGGGGAGGGGAGAGAGAGCGAGAGAGAGAGCGAGAGAAGGGGGATGGGAGAGAGAGAGAGAGAGAGAGAAGGGGGAGGGGAGAGAGAGAGAGAGCGAGAGAAGGGGGAGGGTAGAGAGAGAGAGCGAGAGAAGGGGGAGGGTAGAGAGAGAGAGAGCGAGAGAAGGGGGAGGGTAGAGAGAGAGCGAGAGAGCGAGAGAGAGAGTGCGAGAGAGCGAGAGAAGGGGGAGGGTAGAGAGAGCGAGAGAGCGAGAGACGGGGGAGGGTAGAGAGAGAGCGAGAGAGCGAGAGAGAGAGTGCGAGAGAGCGAGAGAAGGGGGAGGGTAGAGAGAGAGAGAGAGAGCGAGAGAAGGGGGAGGGTAGAGAGAGAGCGAGAGAGCGAGAGAGAGAGTGCGAGAGAGCGAGAGAAGGGGGAGGGTAGAGAGAGCGAGAGAGCGAGAGACGGGGGAGGGTAGAGAGAGAGAGAGAGAGCGAGAGAGTGAGAGAAGGGGGAGGGTAGAGAGAGCGAGAGACGGGGGAGGGTAGAGAGAGACACCAGCAGTCACCAGTCATGACTGCAGTCATGTTCCCTGTGAGCGTTGGCCACGGTAATCCCATCCAAACCAAATGAATGGTAGCCTACCAAACTTGCTAACGATCTTCGCTAACGGCCTGTTTCTCTGCTCTATTGTCTCTAATTACTCTATAAACACTTCATGATGAATGATGAAGACAAATGGTGATGGGAGTTAGAGATCCTGTTCTGAAATGGTGATGGGAGTTTGAGATCCTGTTCTGAAATGGTGATGGGAGTTAGAGATCCTGTTCTGAAATGGTGATGGGAGTTTGAGATCCTGTTCTGAAATGGTGATGGGAGTTTGAGATCCTGTTCTGAAATGGTGATGGGAGTTAGAGATCCTGTTCTGAAATGGTGATGGGAGTTAGAGATCCTGTTCTGAAATGGTGATGGGAGTTAGAGATCCTGTTCTGAAATGGTGATGGGAGTTAGAGATCCTGTTCTGAAATGGTGATGGGAGTTAGAGATCCTGTTCTGAAACAGACCCGGCCCATCACAACACAACACTACTAGACCCGGTACATCACAACACAACACTACTAGACCCGGTACATCACAACACAGCTCTACTAGACCCGGCCCATCACAACACAACACTACTAGACCCGGTACATCACAACACAACACTACTAGACCCGGTACATCACAACACAGCTCTACTAGACCCGGTACATCACAACACAACACTACTAGACCCGGTACATCACAACACAGCTCTACTAGAACCGGTACATCACAACACAGCTCTACTAGATGGATAGGGGTTGTGATGGGCCGGTTCTAGTAAAGCTGTGTTGTGATGGGTCACGTCTAGTAGAGCTGTCCATCTCCCCTATCCATCTCCTCTATCCATCTCCCCTATCCATCTCCCCTATCCATCTCCCCTATCCATCTCCCCTATCCATCTCCTCTATCCATCTCCCCTATCCATCTCCCCTATCCATCTCCCCTATCCATCTCCCCTATCCATCTCCCCTATCCATCTCCCCTATCCATCTCCTTTATCCATCTCCTCTATCCATCTCCTCTATCCATCTCCCCTATCCATCTCCCCTATCCATCTCCCCTATCCATCTCCTCTATCCACAAAAGAGTCAAATCAGACCCCAATAATTACAGTAGTGTGTGTAAGGTGCATAAACAGCTTTTCTGTAGCATTTTGAATGAGAGAATTCAAACCTTTCTTCAAGAAAAAAATGTAATAAGTAAATGTCAAATTGTCTTTCTACCCAACATCACACTACTGACCATATATACACCTAACACTACTGACCATATATACACCTAACACTACTGACCATATACAGTGGGGAGAACAAGTATTTGATACACTGCCGATTTTGCAGGTTTTCCCACTTACAAAGCATGTAGAAGTCTGTAATTTTTATCATAGGTACTCTTCAACTGTGAGTGACGGAATCTAAAACAAAAATCCAGAAAATCACATTGTATGATTTTTAGGTAATTAATTTGCATTTTATTACATGACATAAGTATTTGATACATCAGAAAAGCAGAACTTAATATTTGGTACAGAAACCTTTGTTTGCAATTACAGAGATCATACGTTTCCTGTAGTTCTTGACCAGGTTTGCACACACTGCAGCAGGGATTTTGGCCCACTCCTCCATACAGATCCTTCAGGTTTCGGGGCTGTCGCTGGGCAATACGGACTTTCAGCTCCCTCCAAAGATTTTCTATTGGGTTCAGGTCTGGAGACTGACTAGGCCACTCCAGGACCTTGAGATGCTTCTTACGGAGCCACTCCTTAGTTGCCCTGGCTGTGTGTTTCGGGTCGTTGTCATGCTGGAAGACCCAGCCACGACCCATCTTCAATGCTCTTACTGAGGGAAGGAGGTTGTTGGCCAAGATCTCGCGATACATGGCCCCATCCATCCTCCCCTCAATACGGTGCAGTCGTCCTGTCCCCTTTGCAGAAAAGCATCCCCAAAGAATGATGTCTCCACCTCCATGCTTCACGGTTGGGATGGTGTTCTTGGCGTTGTACTCTTCCTTCTTCTTCCTCCAAACACAGCGAGTGGAGTTTAGACCAAAAAGCTCTATTTTTGTCTCATCAGATCACATGACCTTCTCCCATTCCTCCTCTGGATCATCCAGATGGTCATTGGCAAACTTCAGACGGGCCTGGACATGCGCTGGCTTGAGCAGGGGGACCTTGCGTGCGCTGCAGGATTTTAATCCATGACGGCGTAGTGTGTTACTAATGGTTTTCTTTGAGACTGTGGTCCCAGCTCTCTTCAGGTCATTGACCAGGTCCTGCCGTGTAGTTCTGGGCTGATCCCTCACCTTCCTCATGATCATTGATGCCCCACGAGGTGAGATCTTGCATGGTGCCCCAGACCGAGGGAGATTGACCGTCATCTTGAACTTCAGACCATTTTCTAATAATTGCGCCAACAGTTGTTACCTTCTCACCAAGCTGTTTGCCTATTGTCCTGTAGCTCATCCCAGCCTTGTGCAGGTCTACAATTTTATCCCTGATGTCCTTACACAGCTCTCTGGCCTTGGCCATTGTGGAGAGGTTGGAGTCTGTTTGATTGAGTGTGTGGACAGGTGTCTTTTATACAGGTAATGAGTTCAAACAGGTGCAGTTAATACAGGTAATGAGTGGAGAACAGGAGGGCTTCTTAAAGAAAAACTAACAGGTCTGTGAGAGCCGGAATTCTTACTGGTTGGTAGGTGATCAAATACTTATGTCATGCAATAAAATGCAAATTAATTATTTAAAAATGTGATTTTCTGGATTTTTGTTTTAGATTCCATCTCTCACAGTTGAAGAGTACCTATGATAAAATGACAGACCTCTACATGCTTTGTAAGTAGGAAAACCTGCAAAATCGGCAGTGTATCAAATACTTGTTCTCTCCACTGTAGGTAGGGCCTGCCACCTGACTGGCTGTTAGCACCGAGCTCAGAGAGCAGTCAGAGTAGGACATCTCCTCACACTCCTCTTCACTCGATTCCCCTACCTCCTCTTCTTCCTGACCCAGCACCGTACTGACCTGCACTCCCTTCTTACTCAGGTCCTGCTCCCCAACGCCAGGTGAAACACCCTGGGACACCAGCCCCTCCTCCACCACACCAACCACACCTTTCCTCACACTCTTTTTCTTCATTGGCGTGATCAGCCCCTCAGCCCCACCAGCACGCTTATTAGATCCCTCCTTACTCACACCTTCCACTAACCTCATTCACAACAATAGGATCTCCCATCACACCCTCCACAACCGTCCCCACTGCAACAGCACTGCTCACTGACACCACCACCTCCATACCAACAACATCACTGGCTGACACCGTAGGCTGCGCACCATCACTCAAACCAGCTACACTCTCCCGGGGACTACGACCCCGCCCGGTTTGCTGCCCAATACCAGAGCTACAACTGGCCACAACAGGGAGCTCCCCCTCCTTCACTACCGGCTGGATACTCCGTTCGGCAGTCACGAGCGACTGCTCTCCCTGTCCTTGAGTCCTGTGCGGACACGCAAACTTCTTATATCCCAGGTCACCACTTTGCTAGTGTCCGTACTAGCAAAGCCCGCGTCATTAGGCTGCTGATCCGTATTGTTGAGAAACATAAACACTTGCCTATGAAAGGAGAAAACATGCTTCACGGATTCTGCCTGAAACCCCGCCGACAGAACGCGGAAACCGCTAACTACTTTTCTAAAATGAACCAGCTCTTTTTGGATCTGCTCATCCGTAACGAATGGCGGCAAATTTGCCAAAACTACCCTGGTTGCTGGCGTAGAAAGAAGCGAAATTAACAACAACTCATCCCTAACAAAAAGCCCACTAGCAATCAGCCAAGGCCGCTTTCTTCATGAACACAACCGCTTTGTTCATTCTAGATGCCGAGTGAATGCGTTCAGCACCTACATGTTTGCCGACGGCCAGCAACACCTCCTCAACGGCCAGCAACACCTCCTCAACTCTAACTCAACTCCATCACACCTGAAACCGTGCCTAAGAGACATCGCCTCCTCCCCGGCTGGCAAAGCAGCCATAGCGGCCGCCATACCGTCAGGACCCAATCAAACTTCTCCCTTCTCCTCCAAAAACGACCCACTTACTTGGTATAAAGAATTAAGAAAACCCAAATTTATGGAAAAGAAAAAACCTAAAGAAAGCCCCAAACTCCCAGCATGCAACACACACACCCAGCATGGAGAGAGCGAGAGCAAGAGCGAGAGAGAGATGTGTCAACAGCAACCTTGGGAAAATTCTCTGCATTATCATTAACAGCAGGCTAGTTCATTTCCTCACTGAAAACAATGTACTGAGCAAATGTCAAATCGTCTTTTTACCAAATTACTGTACGACAGACCACGTATTCACCCTGCACACCCTAATTGACAAACAAACAAACCAAAACAAAGGCAAAGTCTTCTCATGCTTTGTTAATTTCAAAAAAGCATTTGACTAAATTTTGCATGAGGGTCTGCTATACAAATTGAAGGAAAGTGGTGTTGGGGGAAAAACATATGACATTATCAAATCCATGTACACAAACAAGTGTGCAGTTAAAATTGGCAAAAAACACACACATTTCTTTCCTCAGGGCCGTGGGGTGAGACAGGGATGCAGCTTAAGCCCCACCCTCTTCAACATATATATCAACGAATTGGCGAGGGCACTAGAACAGTCTGCAACACCCGGCCTCACCCTACTTGTCAGGCTCTGGCCATAGAGAAGCCTATTTGCTTCTCTATGTAGCTATGGTCAGAGTCTGACAGTGTCTTTCTTTTCTGTTTCTGTGTCGGGTTGGGGTGGATCCCTAATTAGAGGCAGCTGCACCGCATTGTCTCTAATTAGGGATTCCATATATGTTGAGTCTGTCCCTCACTCGGGTGTGGGTTGTTATCGATGTATGTCGCAGTCACGGTGTAAGTAAGTGTGTTTTGTTTACGTCCGTTCATTTGGTGTGTGTTGTGAACGTGACGTTAGTCTGTTCGTTAAGTCTTTTCGTGTTTCGTTAGTTCGTCATTTGGATTTGTTTTACATAGTATAGTAGTGTTTTTATCTATACATAGTAAAATAAAAATCATGTCGAACTATCCCTGCGCTGCGTCTTGGTCTCTCCAAACACCCGTTCGTGACACTACTAGAATCTGAAGTCAAATGTCTACTGTTTTCTGATGATCTGGTGCTTCTGTCACCAACCAAGGAGGGCTACAGCAGCACCTAGATCTTCTGCACTGATTCTGTCAGACCTGGGCCCTGACAGTAAATCTCAGTTAGACAAAAATAATGGTGTTCCAAAAAAGGTCCAGTTGCCATGACCACAAATGCTAATTCTATCGAGACACCGTTGCTCTAGAGCACACAGAAAACTATACATACCTCAGCCTAAACATCAGCGCCACAGGTAACCACAGGTAACAAAGCTGTGAATGATCTGAGAGACAAGGCAAGAAGGGCCTTCTATGTCATCAAAAGGAACATAAAACTCAACATAACAATTAGGATCTGGCTAAAAATACTTGCATCAGTTATAGAACTCATTGCCCTTTATGGCAAAAATATCCTCAGTGTAAAACGTAAAACACCAAATAATGCATGCAGAGCAGAATTAGGCCGATACCCGCTAATTACCAAAATCCAGAAAAGAGCCGTTAAATTCTACAACCACCTAAAAGGAAGCAATTCCCAAACCTTCCATAACAAAGCCATCACCTACAGAGAGATGAACCTGGAGAAGAGTCCCCTAAGCAAGCTGGTCCTGAGGCTTTGTTCACAAACACCAACAGACCCCACAGAGCCCCAGGACAGCAACACAATTAGACCCAACCAAATCATGAGAAAACTAAAAGAAAATAACTTGACACATTGGAAAGAATTAACAAAAATACAGAGCAAACTAGAATGCCCTTTGGCCCTAAACAGAGAGTACACACAGAATACCTGACCACTGGGATTGACCCAAACTTAAGGAAAGCTTTGACTATGTACAGACTCAGTGAGCATAGCCTTACTATTGAGAAAGGCCGCCGTAGGCAGACCTGGCTCTCAATAGAAGACAGGCTATGTGCACACTGCCCACAAAATGAGGTGGAAACTGAGCTGCACTTCCTAACCTCCTGCCAAATGTATGACCATATTAAAGACACATATTTCCCTCAGATGACACAGATCCACAAAGAATTAAAAAACAAACCCAATTTTGATAAACTCCCGTATCTACTGGGTGAAATACCACAGTGTTCATCACAGCAGCAAGATGAGGGACAGTGCCTGACATATTTAATGCATACATTTTTTTTCCTATGTTCTCATTTTGTTCTTTGATGTAATTATAAAAAATAAAATAAAAATAAGGGTGTATGATACTTTGGCAATATGTACACTGTTGCGTCATGCCAATAAAGTAACTTGATATTTATCATCCCATCCAATTACATAGTAACTGTCTGAACTGCATCAATCTGAGGAGTTAGCTAATGGAGCCATGACGTTACTGCACTTCTACAATTAGCACCAAATAACAACTCCATTAAGATTCTGGTATAAATAACAGCCTACCGGTTGGCTTTTGGCGAATTATCAGGTAGAACAGAAAACCAACTCTGGACTGTTGTAGGCTACATTAAATGGATTTATTTGACTTTTTAAAATATAGATGTTCCAAAGGCGTGCATCAGCAACTTGTGTGCCTGGAGATGCCAGCTGATATACAGCCTCTCTAACACCAAATGTTGCTTGATGACAGGTTTACACCCCTCACCTTACTGCAAGGAGTACTGAATCTTAACACAATTTACACCTTAGAGAGAGAGAGGTGTTAACAGTCTTTAGCCCTCGCAATTCAAGAGAATCAGAATTACCTGTCAACATGTAAGGAGCAACACAAAAAACACACACAGACTCTCACACACACAGGACCAATCACTTTATACAACGCTCAGTGATGTCATAGTCTGGGTTTGGAACTGGAATCCCTTTATTACTTACTCCCCTATCTCCTATTCTATTCTATATATTATCATACCTCCTCCTTCTATCTCCTATTATATTCTATATATTATCATACCTCCTCCTTCTATCTCCTATTATATTCTATATATTATCATACCTCCTCCTTCTATCTCCTATTCTATTCTATATATTATCATACCTCCTCCTTCTATCTCCTATTATATTCTATATATTATCATTCCTCCTCCTTCTATCTCCTATTCTATTCTATATATTATCATACCTCCTCCTTCTATCTCCTATTCTATTCTATATATTATCATTCCTCCTCCTTCTATCTCCTATTATATTCTATTCTATATATTATCATACCTCCTCCTTCTATCTCCTATTATATTCTATATATTATCATACCTCCTCCTTCTATCTCCTATTATATTCTATTCTATATATTATCATACCTCCTCCTTCTATCTCCTATTATATTCTATATATTATCATACCTCCTCCTTCTATCTCCTATTCTATTCTATATATTATCATACCTCCTCCTTCTATCTCCTATTCTATTCTATATATTATCATTCCTCCTCCTTCTATCTCCTATTATATTCTATTCTATATATTATCATACCTCCTCCTTCTATCTCCTATTATATTCTATATATTATCATACCTCCTCCTTCTATCCCCTATTCTATTCTATATATTATCATACCTCCTCCTTCTATCTCCTATTATATTCTATTCTATATATTATCATTCCTCCTCCTTCTATCTCCTATTATATTCTATTCTATATATTATCATACCTCCTCCTTCTATCTCCTATTATATTCTATATATTATCATACCTCCTCCTTCTATCTCCTATTATATTCTATTCTATATATTATCATACCTCCTCCTTCTATCTCCTATTATATTCTATTCTATATATTATCATTCCTCCTCCTTCTATCTCCTATTATATTCTATTCTATATATTATCATACCTCCTCCTTCTATCTCCTATTATATTCTATATATTATCATACCTCCTCCTTCTATCTCCTATTATATTCTATTCTATATATTATCATACCTCCTCCTTCTATCTCCTATTATATTCTATATATTATCATACCTCCTCCTTCTATCTCCTATTCTATTCTATATATTATCATACCTCCTCCTTCTATCTCCTATTCTATTCTATATATTATCATTCCTCCTCCTTCTATCTCCTATTATATTCTATTCTATATATTATCATACCTCCTCCTTCTATCTCCTATTATATTCTATATATTATCATACCTCCTCCTTCTATCTCCTATTCTATTCTATATATTATCATACCTCCTCATTCTATCTCCTATTCTATTCTATATATTATCATACCTCCTCCTTCTATCCCCTATTAGCAGTTAGCAGTATTTCCCTGGGTTAGTTATGTCTAGAGATGGGTGAAGTGATGGTGTATAACCCAGTTAGCAGTATCTCCCTGGGTTAGTTATGTCTAAGAAGGATAAAAAGGAAGCATGTAATTCCTGATTGACCGTACTGCCATGGCGACCATCCTGAACAGGAAGATGGTTTTGCCATGTGTCTCTATATAACCTACAATACAGTCCTCAAATGAGAATGACCATTACATCTGGAGAGAAACACAATGGGGACGTATTCCAATCTGCTTTAATTTGCATGGTGAGAATGTTGGGGCAAAATTCAATATATATATATATATTTAAATGTTCTGAGGAACTCCAAGATAAAATCTATATTGCGCAAATATCAACAGAATATTATGTTAAACTTAAAACAAATATGCTATGAACGTCATAAAAATAGACTTGACTTTTTCCACATTTTGTTGTGTTATAGACTAAATTCAAAATGTATTAAATTTATTTTTTAATTACCCCTCTACACACAACACCCCATAATGACAATGTGAAAACATGTTTTTAGAACATTTTAGCAAATTTATAGAAAATGAAATATATAAATATTGATAGCATATATATAAATATTTCATTTACATAGGTATTCACACCCCTGAGTCAATATATGTTACATGAACATTTGGCAGCGATTACAGCTGTGAGTCTTTCTGGGTAAGTCTCTAAGATCTTTCCACACCTGGACTGGACAGTATTTACCCATTATTATTTTTAATAGTCTTCGAGCTCTGTCAAATTGGTTGTTTATCATTGCTACACAGCCATTTTCAAGTCTTGCCAGTTTTTCAAGCAGATTTAAGTCAACAGTAACTCGACCACTCAGGAACATTCAGTGTCTTCTTGGTAAACAACTCCAGTTTAGATTTGTCCTTGTGTTTAAGGTTATTTTCCTGCTGAAAGGTGAATTAATGTCCCAGTGTCTGTTGGAAAGCAGACTGAACCAGGTTTTCCTCTAGGATTGTGCCTGTGCTTAGCTCCATTTATTTTTTATCCTGAAAAACTCCCCAGTCCTTAACGATTACAAGCATACCCATAACATGATGCAGCCACTTGAAAATATGGAGACTGCTACTCAATAATGTCTTGGATTTGCAACTTATCATGTGACTTGTTAAGGTCATTTTTACTCCTGAACTTATTTATGCTGGCCTTAGCAAAGGGGTTTAATTCTTATTGACTCAAGACATTTCAGCTTTTAATTTTTAATTAATTTGAAAAAAATTCTAAATACATCCACTTTACATGATTGGGTTATTGTTTGTAGTCCAGTGACGAAACAATCTGAATTCAATCCATTCTTAGAACATGAAGGTAATGTCCTGTGCAACCTAACTTAAACATTGTATGAATGTCATCACAACTGAGCATATTTCAGATTTTGTGTCTCTTGTAATGTACCCACTCTGTTCCCACAACCTAATTACATGTTCTGGGAACCTTTAAAGAACTCTGAAGGTTTTGTGTACCCTGATACACATATTATCTGAATGTCAGCATAATGTTCCCACCAGACTGTTCCCACAACCTAACTAAACAGATTGGGAACATTCTGGGAACCTTTAAAGAACACACAAAATGTGTTCTGGGTACGTTCTTGTAACATCAGGTGAATGTTTTTTTGCACCCTAAAGGAAACGTTGTAGAATCATCTACACAACTGGACAGTTTTTGTGTTTTGGGAACATATCATTTGTGATGTCCCCACAATGTTCTCATCAGACTGTTCCCACAACTTAATGGAATATTCTGGGAACCTTTAAAGAACCGATTAAATGTCTTAAAGGAACGTTCTTGCAGCATCAGGCATTTGATTTAAACCAACATTACATAATCATCACCACAAATGGACAGTTTTTGTGTTTGAAAACATTAGCAGTGACCGAACAAATATTCAGGGAACTTTCACAGAACATGCCTGGTACGTTGTGTTATTACATTATCTGGAAACCTAATGAGAACTGTTGGGGAATGTTCTGTAGTCGATACAGATGTTGTGCACAACATTTTAGTGAATGTTAGGAGAACATTCAAAGGATAATTCATTTAAAACATCATTTTTTAAATAAAATAAAATGTCCCAGTGGGATGTTATAATCCTAATGTTAGATAAAACAACTTGGGAATTTAACTAGAATCTAATGTTGTGGGAATGTTTGCTGGTCACCTGGCTACAATCAGATGTGGAGATTGTGTGTGTTAGTGTGTGTGTTCATGTGTGTTGTTGTGTGTGTCAGTGTGTGTTGGTGTGTGTGTGTCAGTTTGTGAGAGAGTGTGTTAGTGTGTGAGAGTGTGTGTTAGTGTGTGTGTTAGTGTGTGTGTGTGTGTTAATGTGTGTGTTAGTGTGTGTGTTAGTGTGTGTGTGTGTGTTAATGTGTGTGTATTAGTGTGTGTGTTAGTGTGTGTGTTAGTGTGTGTGTTAATGTGTGTGTATTAGTGTGTGTGTTAGTGTGTGTGTTAATGTCTGTGTATTAGTGTGTGTGTTAGTGTGTGTGTTAATGTCTGTGTGTTAGTGTGTGTGTTAGTGTGTGTGTTAGTGTGTGTGCTAATGTCTGTGTATTAGTGTGTGTGTTAGTGTGTGTGTGTGTTAGTGTGTGTGTGTTAGTGTGTGTGTGTTTGTGTGTGTGTTAGTGTGTGTGTGTGTGTGTGTTAGTGTGTGTGTTAGTGTGTGTGTTAGTGTGTGTGTGTTAGTGTGTGTGTGTGTTAGTGTGTGTGTGTTAGTGTGTGTGTATTAGTGTGTGTGTGTTAGTGTGTTGTTGTGTGTGTCAGTTTGTGTCGGTGTGTGTGTGTCAGTTTGTGAGAGTGTGTGTGAGAGTGTGTGTTAGTGTGTGTGTGTTAGTGTGTGAGAGTGTGTGTGAGAGTGTGTGTTAGTGTGTGTGTGTTAGTGTGTGTGTGTTAGTGTGTGAGAGTGTGTGTGAGAGTGTGTGTTAGTGTGTGTGTTAGTGTGTGTGTTAGTGTGTGTGTGTGTGTGTTAATGTGTGTGTATCAGTGTGTGTGTTAGTGTGTGTGTTAGTGTGTGTGTTAATGTGTGTGTATTAGTGTGTGTGTGTTAGTGTGTGTATTAGTGTGTGTGTTAGTGTGTGTGTTAGTGTGTGTGTTAATGTCTGTGTATTAGTGTGTGTGTTAGTGTGTGTGTTAGTGTGTGTGTTAGTGTGTGTGTGTTAGTGTGTTTGTTAATGTGTGTGTATTAGTGTGTGTGTGTTAGTGTGTGTATTAGTGTGTGTGTTAGTGTGTTTGTTAATGTGTGTGTATTAGTGTGTGTGTGTGTGTTAGTGTGTGTGTTAGTGTGTGTGTTAGTGTGTGTGTTAGTGTGTGTGTTAGTGTGTTTGTTAGTGTGTGTGTATTAGTGTGTGTGTGTTAGTGTGTGTGTTAGTGTGTGTGTTAGTGTGTGTGTTAGTGTGTGTGTTAGTGTGTGTGTTAGTGTGTGTGTGTGTGTTAATGTCTGTGTGTTAGTGTGTGTGTTAGTAGGTGTGTGTGTGTGTGTGTGTGTTAGTGTGTGTATTAGTGTGTGTGTGTGTTAGTGTGTGTATTAGTGTGTGTATTAGTGTGTGTGTGTTAGTGTGTGTATTAGTGTGTGTTAGTGTGTGTATTAGTGTGTGTATTAGTGTGTGTGTGTTAGTGTGTGTGTGTTAGTGTGTGTGTGTTAGTGTGTGTGTGTTAGTGTGTGTGTGTTAGTGTGTGTGTGTGTGTGTTAGTGTGTGTATTAGTGTGTGTGTTAGTGTGTGTGTGTGTTAGTGTGTGTGTTAGTGTGTGTGTTAGTGTGTGTGTGTTAGTGTCTGTGTGTTACTGTGTGTGTGTGTTAGTGTGTGTGTGTTAGTGTGTGTGTGTTAGTGTGTGTATTAGTGTGTGTGTGTTGTTGTGTGTGTCAGTGTGTGTCGGTGTGTGTGTGTCAGTTTGTGAGAGTGTGTGTTAGTGTGTGAGAGTGTGTGTTAGTGTGTGTGTTTTAGTGTGTGAGAGTGTGTGTTAATGTGTGTGTATTAGTGTGTGTGTTAGTGTGTGTGTTAGTGTGTGTGTTAGTGTGTGTGTATTAGTGTGTGTGTTAGTGTGTGTGTTAGTGTGTGTGTTAGTGTGTGTGTTAGTGTGTGTGTATTAGTGTGTGTGTTAGTGTGTGTGTTAGTGTGTGTGTTAGTGTGTGTGTTAGTGTGTGTATTAGTGTGTGTGTGTGTTAGTGTGTGTATTAGTGTGTGTGTTAGTGTGTGTTAGTGTGTGTGTCTTAGTGTGTGTATTAGTGTGTGTGTGTGTTAGTGTGTGTTAGTGTGTGTATTACTGTGTGTGTTAGTGTGTGTGTGTTAGTGTGTGTATTAGTGTGTGTGTGTGTGTTAGTGTGTGTGTGTGTGTGTATTAGTGTGTGTGTTAGTGTGTGTGTGTTAGTGTGTGTGTGTGTTAGTGGTGGTAATGTGTATATTAACTTGGTATAAGTGGTGGTAGTGTGTATATGTTAACTTGGTATAAGTGGTGGTAGTGTGTATGTTAACTTGGTATAAGTGGTGGTAGTGTGTATTAACTTGGTATAAGTGGTGGTAGTGTGTATATATTAACTTGGTATAAGTGGTGGTAGTGTGTATATATTAACTTGGTATAAGTGGTGGTAGTGTGTATATATTAACTTGGTATAAGTGGTGGTAGTGTGTATGTTAACTTGGTATAAGTGGTGGTAGTGTGTATATATTAACTTGGTATAAGTGGTGGTAGTGTGTATGTTAACTTGGTATAAGTGGTGGTAGTGTGTATATTAACTTGGTATAAGTGGTGGTAGTGTGTATATTAACTTGGTATAAGTGGTGGTAGTGTGTATGTTAACTTGGTATAAGTGGTGGTAGTGTGTATTAACTTGGTATAAGTGGTGGTAGTGTGTATATTAACTTGGTATAAGTGGTGGTAGTGTGTATTAACTTGGTATAAGTGGTGGTAGTGTGTATATGTTAACTTGGTATAAGTGGTGGTAGTGTGTATATATTAACTTGGTATAAGTGGTGGTAGTGTGTATATATTAACTTGGTATAAGTGGTGGTAGTGTGTATATGTTAACTTGGTATAAGTGGTGGTAGTGTGTATATTAACTTGGTATAAGTGGTGGTAGTGTGTATATTAACTTGGTATAAGTGGTGGTAGTGTGTATATTAACTTGGTATAAGTGGTGGTAGTGTGTATATGTTAACTTGGTATAAGTGGTGGTAGTGTGTATATTAACTTGGTATAAGTGGTGGTAGTGTGTATATTAACTTGGTATAAGTGGTGGTAGTGTGTATTAACTTGGTATAAGTGGTGGTAGTGTGTATATATTAACTTGGTATAAGTGGTGGTAGTGTGTATATGTTAACTTGGTATAAGTGGTGGTAGTGTGTATGTTAACTTGGTATAAGTGGTGGTAGTGTGTATATTAACTTGGTATAAGTGGTGGTAGTGTGTATATATTAACTTGGTATAAGTGGTGGTAGTGTGTATATATTAACTTGGTATAAGTGGTGGTAGTGTGTATTAACTTGGTATAAGTGGTGGTAGTGTGTATATTAACTTGGTATAAGTGGTGGTAGTGTGTATATTAACTTGGTATAAGTGGTGGTAGTGTGTATATTAACTTGGTATAAGTGGTGGTAGTGTGTATATTAACTTGGTATAAGTGGTGGTAGTGTGTATATTAACTTGGTATAAGTGGTGGTAGTGTGTATATTAACTTGGTATAAGTGGTGGTAGTGTGTATATTAACTTGGTATAAGTGGTGGTAGTGTGTATATTAACTTGGTATAAGTGGTGGTAGTGTGTATATATTAACTTGGTATAAGTGGTGGTAGTGTGTATATATTAACTTGGTATAAGTGGTGGTAGTGTGTATATTAACTTGGTATAAGTGGTGGTAGTGTGTATATTAACTTGGTATAAGTGGTGGTAGTGTGTATATATTAACTTGGTATAAGTGGTGGTAGTGTGTATATTAACTTGGTATAATTGGTGGTAGTGTGTATGTTAACTTGGTATAAGTGGTGGTAGTGTGTATATTAACTTGGTATAAGTGGTGGTAGTGTGTATTAACTTGGTATAAGTGGTGGTAGTGTGTATATTAACTTGGTATAAGTGGTGGTAGTGTGTATATATTAACTTGGTATAAGTGGTGGTAGTGTGTATATGTTAACTTGGTATAAGTGGTGGTAGTGTGTATATGTTAACTTGGTATAAGTGGTGGTAGTGTGTATTAACTTGGTATAAGTGGTGGTAGTGTGTATATGTTAACTTGGTATAAGTGGTGGTAGTGTGTATTAACTTGGTATAAGTGGTGGTAGTGTGTATATTAACTTGGTATAAGTGGTGGTAGTGTGTATATATTAACTTGGTATAAGTGGTGGTAGTGTGTATATTAACTTGGTATAAGTGGTGGTAGTGTGTATTAACTTGGTATAAGTGGTGGTAGTGTGTATATATTAACTTGGTATAAGTGGTGGTAGTGTGTATATATTAACTTGGTATAAGTGGTGGTAGTGTATATGTTAACTTGGTATAAGTGGTGGTAGTGTGTATTAACTTGGTATAAGTGGTGGTAGTGTGTATATATTAACTTGGTATAAGTGGTGGTAGTGTGTATATGTTAACTTGGTATAAGTGGTGGTAGTGTGTATTAACTTGGTATAAGTGGTGGTAGTGTGTATTAACTTGGTATAAGTGGTGGTAGTGTGTATATGTTAACTTGGTATAAGTGGTGGTAGTGTGTATGTTAACTTGGTATAAGTGGTGGTAGTGTGTATTAACTTGGTATAAGTGGTGGTAGTGTGTATATATTAACTTGGTATAAGTGGTGGTAGTGTGTATATATTAACTTGGTATAAGTGGTGGTAGTGTGTATATTAACTTGGTATAAGTGGTGGTAGTGTGTATATGTTAACTTGGTATAAGTGGTGGTAGTGTGTATATATTAACTTGGTATAAGTGGTGGTAGTGTGTATTAACTTGGTATAAGTGGTGGTAGTGTGTATATATTAACTTGGTATAAGTGGTGGTAGTGTGTATATGTTAACTTGGTATAAGTGGTGGTAGTGTGTATTAACTTGGTATAAGTGGTGGTAGTGTGTATATATTAACTTGGTATAAGTGGTGGTAGTGTGTATATATTAACTTGGTATAAGTGGTGGTAGTGTGTATATATTAACTTGGTATAAGTGGTGGTAGTGTGTATATATTAACTTGGTATAAGTGGTGGTAGTGTGTATATATTAACTTGGTATAAGTGGTGGTAGTGTGTATATTAACTTGGTATAAGTGGTGGTAGTGTGTATATTAACTTGGTATAAGTGGTGGTAGTGTGTATGTTAACTTGGTATAAGTGGTGGTAGTGTGTATATTAACTTGGTATAAGTGGTGGTAGTGTGTATATTAACTTGGTATAAGTGGTGGTAGTGTGTATATGTTAACTTGGTATAAGTGGTGGTAGTGTGTATATATTAACTTGGTATAAGTGGTGGTAGTGTGTATTAACTTGGTATAAGTGGTGGTAGTGTGTATATATTAACTTGGTATAAGTGGTGGTAGTGTGTATATGTTAACTTGGTATAAGTGGTGGTAGTGTGTATGTTAACTTGGTATAAGTGGTGGTAGTGTGTATATATTAACTTGGTATAAGTGGTGGTAGTGTGTATATGTTAACTTGGTATAAGTGGTGGTAGTGTGTATTAACTTGGTATAAGTGGTGGTAGTGTGTATATTAACTTGGTATAAGTGGTGGTAGTGTGTATATTAACTTGGTATAAGTGGTGGTAGTGTGTATATATTAACTTGGTATAAGTGGTGGTAGTGTGTATATATTAACTTGGTATAAGTGGTGGTAGTGTGTATATTAACTTGGTATAAGTGGTGGTAGTGTGTATTAACTTGGTATAAGTGGTGGTAGTGTGTATATATTAACTTGGTATAAGTGGTGGTAGTGTGTATATTAACTTGGTATAAGTGGTGGTAGTGTGTATATATTAACTTGGTATAAGTGGTGGTAGTGTGTATTAACTTGGTTTAAGTGGTGGTAGTGTGTATATATTAACTTGGTATAAGTGGTGATGTATTGGAGGAAATACTGTATGGTTTCATTATAAAACAAATGGAATAGAATGAAAACAACAAAGTTGTATTTCCTCCAATGTGTGGATGTTAGAAATATTACATTTAAAGTGGAGTGAAATGTAAGCTTTTCTATCACTATTTTTCCCTCCCTCCCTTCTCCCCTCTCTCTCTCTCTCTCTCCTCCTCCACTCCTCCCTCGCACCCTACCACCTTCCTCATCTCTCTCTCTCCTTCATCCCATCGTCCCTCCTCTATCTCTCTCTCTCTCCCTCCCTCCTCTCTCTCTCTCCAGGTATATGAAGAATGTAACATGGGAAGGTAGAGACTTGTCGTTTACAGCAGATGGTTACCAGCAGAACCCCAAGCTGGTTGTCATCGTTCTCAATAAGGAACGAGAATGGGAGAAGGTACAACAACCTGTGTGTGTATATGTCTGAGAGTGCCTGACTGGAACTAGCTCTTATTTAAATAGTTGGGGTCCTAATCTGAGTCTGGGTCTGTTCCAGAGAGTGCCTGACTGGAACTAGATGTTATTTAAATAGTTGGGGTCCTAATCTGAGTCTGGGTCTGTTCCAGAGAGTGCCTGACTGGAACTAGATGTTATTTAAATAGTTGGGGTCCTAATCTGAGTCTGGGTCTGTTCCAGAGAGTGCCTGACTGGAACTAGATGTTATTTAAATAGTTGGGGTCCTAATCTGAGTCTGGGTCTGTTCCAGAGAGTGCCTGACTGGAACTAGATGTTATTTAAATAGTTGGGGTCCTAATCTGAGTCTGGGTCTGTTCCAGAGAGTGCCTGACTGGAACTAGATGTTATTTAAATAGTTGGGGTCCTAATCTGAGTCTGGGTCTGTTCCAGAGAGTGCCTGACTGGAACTAGATGTTATTTAAATAGTTGGGGTCCTAATCTGAGTCTGGGTCTGTTCCAGAGAGTGCCTGACTGGAACTAGATGTTATTTAAATAGTTGGGGTCCTAATCTGAGTCTGGGTCTGTTCCAGAGAGTGCCTGACTGGAACTAGATGTTATTTTAATCCTCTACTTGAATACGCCCACCACAGCTGTAGACTTTCTAATAGGACCATTCATCTGTTTTACAGAAATAAAATATGTTACCTCTCTTGTTAACTGAGAACTTAAAGGAGAGGAGGGGGGAGAGAGATAGAGACAGGGGGAGAGAGGGGAGGGGGGAGAGAGATAGAGATAGGGGGAGAGAGGAGGGGGGAGAGAGATAGAGACAGGGGGAGAGAGAGAGGAGAGGGGAGAGAGATAGAGACAGGGGGAGAGAGAGAGGAGAGGGGAGAGAGATAGAGACAGGGGGAGAGAGGGGAGGGGGGAGAGAGATAGAGACAGGGGGAGAGAGGGGAGGGGGGAGAGAGATAGAGACAGGGGGAGAGAGGAGGGGGGAGAGAGATAGAGACAGGGGGAGAGAGGAGGGGGGAGAGAGATAGAGACGGGGAGAGAGAGAGGACGGGGAGAGAGATAGAGACGGGGAGAGAGATAGAGACAGGGGGAGAGAGGGGAGGGGGGAGAGAGATAGAGATAGGGGGAGAGAGGGGAGGGGGGAGAGAGATAGAGACAGGGGGAGAGAGGAGGGGGGAGAGAGATAGAGACAGGGGGAGAGAGGAGGGGGAGAGAGATAGAGACAGGGGGAGAGAGGGGAGGGGGGAGAGAGATAGAGACAGGGGGGGAGAGAGAGAGGACGGGGGAGAGAGATAGAGACTGGGGGAGAGAGGGGAGGGGGGAGAGAGATAGAGACAGGGGGAGAGAGAGAGGACGGGGGAGAGAGATAGAGATAGGGGGAGAGAGGAGGGGGGAGAGAGATAGAGACAGGGGGAGAGAGGGGAGGGGGGAGAGAGATAGAGACAGGGGGAGAGAGGAGGGGGGAGAGAGATAGAGACAGGGGGAGAGAGGAGGGGGAGAGAGATAGAGACAGGGGGAGAGAGGGGAGGGGGGAGAGAGATAGAGACAGGGGGAGAGAGAGAGAGGACGGGGGAGAGAGATAGAGACTGGGGGAGAGAGGGGAGGGGGGAGAGAGATAGAGACAGGGGGAGAGAGAGAGGAGGGGGGAGAGAGATAGAGACTGGGGGAGAGAGGGGAGGGGGGAGAGAGATAGAGACGGGGAGAGAGGGGAGGGGGAGAGAGATAGAGACAGGGGGAGAGAGAGAGGAGGGGGGAGAGAGATAGAGGGGAGGGGGGAGAGGGATAGAGACAGGGGAGAGAGAGAGGAGGGGGGAGAGATAGAGGAGGGGGAGAGAGATAGAGACAGGGGGAGAGAGAGAGGAGGGGGGAGAGAGATAGAGACAGGGGGAGAGAGAGAGGAGGGGGGAGAGAGATAGAGACAGGGGGAGAGAGAGAGGAGGGGGGAGAGACAGGAGGGGGGAGAAAGAGAGATAGAGACAGGGGGAGAGAGAGAGAAGGGGGAGAGAGAAAGAGAGATAGAGACAGGGGGAGAGAGAGGAGGGGGAGAGAGATAGAGACAGGGGGAGAGAGAGAGGAGGGAGGAGAGAGATAGAGACAGGGGGAGAGAGAGAGGAGGGAGGAGAGAGATAGAGACAGAGGGAGAGTGGGAGAGATATAGAGACGGGGAGAGAGAGAGGAGGGGGAGAGAGAGAGGAGGGGGGAGAGAGATAGAGATTGTGGGAGAGAGAGAGGAGGGGTGAGAGAGATAGAGACAGGGGGAGAGAGAGAGGAGGGAAGAGAGATAGCGACAGGGGGAGAGAGAGAGGAGGGGGGAGAGAGCAGGAGAAGAAGACAGAGAAATAAGAGAAAATAGAGAGATTGAAAAGAGACATTTAATTAAAATCTTATTTGTGTGATTACCTTACAGAGAGTATCTCATCTTTCTAGTGTGATTACCTTACAGAGAGTATCTCATCTTTCTAGTGTGATTACCTTATAGAGTATCTCATCTTTCTAGTGTGATTACCTTACAGATAGTATCTCATCTTTCTAGTGTGATTACCTTACAGAGAGTATCTCATCTTTCTAGTGTGATTACCTTATATAGAATCTCATCTTTCTAGTGTGATTACCTTACAGAGAGTATCTCATCTTTCTAGTGTGATTACCTTATATAGAATCTCATCTTATTAGTGTGATTGCCTTAAAGAGAGTATCTCATCTTTCTAGTGTGATTACCTTACAGAGAGTATCTCATCTTTCTAGTGTGATTACCTTACAGAGAGTATCTCATCTTTCTAGTGTGATTACCTTACAGAGAGTATCTCATCTTTCTAGTGTGATTACCTTACAGAGAGTATCTCATCTTTCTAGTGTGATTACCTTACAGAGAGTATCTCATCTTTCTAGTGTGATTACCTTACAGAGAGTATCTCATCTTTCTAGTGTGATTACCTTACAGAGAGTATCTCATCTTTCTAGTGTGATTACCTTATAGAGTATCTCATCTTTCTAGTGTGATTACCTTACAGAGAGTATATCATCTTATTAGTGTGATTACCTTACAGAGTATCTCATCTTATTAGTGTGATTACCTTACAGAGAGTATCTCATCTTTCTAGTGTGATTACCTTACAGAGAGTATCTCATCTTTCTAGTGTGATTACCTTACAGAGAGTATCTCATCTTTCTAGTGTGATTACCTTACAGAGAGTATCTCATCTTTCTAGTGTGATTACCTTATAGAGTATCTCATCTTTCTAGTGTGATTACCTTACAGAGAGTATATCATCTTATTAGTGTGATTACCTTACAGAGTATCTCATCTTATTAGTGTGATTACCTTACAGAGAGTATCTCATCTTTCTAGTGTGATTACCTTACAGAGTATCTAATCTTTCTAGTGTGATTACCTTACAGAGTATCTAATCTTTCTAGTGTGATTACCTTACAGAGAGTATCTCATCTTTCTAGTGTGATTACCTTACAGAGAGTATCTCATCTTTCTAGTGTGATTACCTTATAGAGTATCTCATCTTTCTAGTGTGATTACCTTACAGAGAGTATATCATCTTATTAGTGTGATTACCTTACAGAGAGTATCTCATCTTTCTAGTGTGATTACCTTACAGAGAGTATCTCATCTTTCTAGTGTGATTACCTTATAGAGTATCTCATCTTTCTAGTGTGATTACCTTACAGAGAGTATATCATCTTATTAGTGTGATTACCTTACAGAGTATCTCATCTTATTAGTGTGATTACCTTACAGAGAGTATCTCATCTTTCTAGTGTGATTACCTTACAGAGAGTAGGAGAGAGGAGAGAGGAGAGAGGAGAGGAGAGGAGAGGAGAGGAGAGGAGAGGAGAGGAGAGGAGAGGAGAGGAGAGGAGAGGAGAGGAGAGGAGAGGAGAGGAGAGCTCCTCAACAACCTGCTTCTGATGTTCTGTCTCGGTTTGATTCCTCAACTACCTGGTTTCCTTCTTTCCTTTTTGTTATATATATTTGTAATTACCCAGCACCCCCACAAAACATAATTGAGCCATACACACACAAACACACAGAAAGTGTCAGTGAGCGAACAGCAGCTGCAGAGCTGCTAAATCATCTCCACATGAGTGTGATTAGTTTCATTACTGCCGTGTCAACACACTCACACACAACCACACACCCACACACACACACGCTTGCCTGGTAATACAGAGACAGTCTTCACTATCTTCCCCCAATTCATTCTCTCTCCCCCCCACCCTGTTCGGTTCAGTAGGTGGGTCTCCTCCCCCTCCTCCCATCAGACAAGTTAATCCTAGCCCTGTTCTGTAAAGTAGGTGAATTGCTGTACTGATCTCTGATATCACCTCAATCTGAATTTTATTAAAATCTGAGCCTTCTGTTATTGGGGTGCTCTCGGGTCACTGTGTGTTTGGATGTGTGTGTGTGTGTGTGTGTGTGTGTGTGTGTGTGTGTGTGTGTGTGTGTGTGTGTGTGTGTGTGTGTGTGTGTGTGTGTGTGTGTGTGTGTGTGTGTGTGTGTGTGTGTGCTGTGGCATACCTGGGGGAGAGCCGAGGGGAAGAGTCGTTGACCACCGCTATGTACCAAGCGACTGGTTCCCCCTGGTGGAGATGCCGGGCTCTGACACGTAATGGGATCTGTGTTGACTGGGAAGCAGTTTGGGGTGATTGACTACAGAGGGAGGAAACAGATCAAGAAACAGAGGGAGGAAACAGATCAAGAAACAGAGGGAGGAAACAGATCAAGAAACAGAGGGAGGAAACAGATCAAGAAACAGAGGGAGGAAACAGATCAAGAAACAGAGGGAGGAAACAGATCAAGAAACAGAGGGAGGAAACAGATCAAGAAACAGAGGGAGGAAACAGATCAAGAAACAGAGGGAGGAAACAGATCAAGAAACAGAGGGAGGAAACAGATCAAGAAACAGAGGGAGGAAACAGATCAAGAAACAGAGGGAGGAAACAGATCAAGAAACAGAGGGAGGAAACAGAGTGTGAAACATACTGTATGTCTCTCTCTAGCTCTCTCTTTATCTGCATGGGAAACATACTGTATGTCTCTCTCTAGCTCTCTCTTTATCTGCATGGGAAACATACTGTATGTCTCTCTCTAGCTCTCTCTTTATCTACATGGGAAACATACTGTATGTCTCTCTCTAGCTCTCTTTACCTGCATGGGAAACATACTGTATGTCTCTCTCTAGCTCTCTCTTTATCTACATGGGAAACATACTGTATGTCTCTCTCTAGCTCTCTCTTTATCTACATGGGAAACATACTGTATGTCTCTCTCTAGCTCTCTCTTTATCTACATGGGAAACATACTGTATGTCTCTCTCTAGCTCTCTCTTTATCTACATGGGAAACATACTGTATGTCTCTCTCTAGCTCTCTTTATCTACATGGGAAACATACTGTATGTCTCTCTCTAGCTCTCTCTTTATCTGCATGGGAAACATACTGTATGTCTCTCTCTAGCTCTCTTTATCTGTATGGGAAACATACTGTATGTCTCTCTCTAGCTCTCTTTATCTGTATGGGAAACATACTGTATGTCTCTCTCTAGCTCTCTCTTTATCTACATGGGAAACATACTGTATGTCTCTCTCTAGCTCTCTCTTTATCTACATGGGAAACATACTGTATGTCTCTCTCTAGCTCTCTCTTTATCTGCATGGGAAACATACTGTATGTCTCTCTCTAGCTCTCTCTTTATCTACATGGGAAACATACTGTATGTCTCTCTCTAGCTCTCTCTTTATCTACATGGGAAACATACTGTATGTCTCACTCTAGCTCTCTCTTTATCTGCATGGGAAACATACTGTATGTCTCTCTCTAGCTCTCTCTTTATCTACATGGGAAACATACTGTATGTCTCTCTCTAGCTCTCTCTTTATCTACATGGGAAACATACTGTATGTCTCTCTCTAGCTCTCTCTTTATCTGCATGGGAAACATACTGTATGTCTCTCTCTAGCTCTCTCTTTATCTACATGGGAAACATACTGTATGTCTCTCTCTAGCTCTCTCTTTATCTACATGGGAAACACACTGTATGTCTCTCTCTAGCTCTCTTTATCTGCATGGGAAACATACTGTATGTCTCTCTCAAGCTCTCTCTTTATCTACATGGGAAACATACTGTATGTCTCTCTCTAGCTCTCTCTTTATCTACATGGGAAACATACTGTATGTCTCTCTCTAGCTCTCTTTATCTACATGGGAAACATACTGTATGTCTCTCTCTAGCTCTCTCTTTATCTGCATGGGAAACATACTGTATGTCTCTCTCTAGCTCTCTTTATCTGTATGGGAAACATACTGTATGTCTCTCTCTAGCTCTCTTTATCTGTATGGGAAACATACTGTATGTCTCTCTCTAGCTCTCTCTTTATCTACATGGGAAACATACTGTATGTCTCTCTCTAGCTCTCTCTTTATCTACATGGGAAACATACTGTATGTCTCTCTCTAGCTCTCTCTTTATCTGCATGGGAAACATACTGTATGTCTCTCTCTAGCTCTCTCTTTATCTACATGGGAAACATACTGTATGTCTCTCTCTAGCTCTCTCTTTATCTGCATGGGAAACATACTGTATGTCTCTCTCTAGCTCTCTCTTTATCTGCATGGGAAACATACTGTATGTGTCTCTCTAGCTCTCTCTTTATCTACATGGGAAACATACTGTATGTCTCTCTCTAGCTCTCTCTTTATCTACATGGGAAACATACTGTATGTCTCTCTCTAGCTCTCTCTTTATCTGCATGGGAAACATACTGTATGTCTCTCTCTAGCTCTCTCTTTATCTACATGGGAAACATACTGTATGTCTCTCTCTAGCTCTCTTTATCTGCATGGGAAACATACTGTATGTCTCTCTCTAGCTCTCTCTTTATCTACATGGGAAACATACTGTATGTCTCTCTCTAGCTCTCTCTTTATCTACATGGGAAACATACTGTATGTCTCTCTCTAGCTCTCTTTATCTGCATGGGAAACATACTGTATGTCTCTCTCTAGCTCTCTCTTTATCTACATGGGAAACATACTGTATGTCTCTCTCTAGCTCTCTCTTTATCTGCATGGGAAACATACTGTATGTCTCTCTCTAGCTCTCTCTTTATCTACATGGGAAACATACTGTATGTCTCTCTCTAGCTCTCTCTTTATCTACATGGGAAACATACTGTATGTCTCTCTCTAGCTCTCTTTATCTGCATGGGAAACATACTGTATGTCTCTCTCTAGCTCTCTCTTTATCTACATGGGAAACATACTGTATGTCTCTCTCTAGCTCTCTCTTTATCTGCATGGGAAACATACTGTATGTCTCTCTCTAGCTCTCTCTTTATCTACATGGGAAACATACTGTATGTCCCTCTCTAGCTCTCTCTTTATCTACATGGGAAACATACTGTATGTCTCTCTCTAGCTCTCTCTTTATCTACATGGGAAACATACTGTATGTCTCTCTCTAGCTCTCTCTTTATCTACATGGGAAACATACTGTATGTCTCTCTCTAGCTCTCTCTTTATCTGTATGGGAAACATACTGTATGTCTCTCTCTAGCTCTCTCTTTATCTGTATGGGAAACATACTGTATGTCTCTCTCTAGCTCTCTCTTTATCTACATGGGAAACATACTGTATGTCCCTCTCTAGCTCTCTTTATCTGCATGGGAAACATACTGTATGTCTCTCTCTAGCTCTCTCTTTATCTACATGGGAAACATACTGTATGTCTCTCTCTAGCTCTCTCTTTATCTGCATGGGACACATACTGTATGTCTCTCTCTAGCTCTTTCTTTAATGAAATAAACAATAAAGATTAACAGTAAACATTAAACTCAAGAAACAGAAGTTCCAAAATAATAAAGACATTTCAAATGTCATATTATGTCTATATACAGTGTTGTAATGTCATATTATGTCTATATACAGTGTTGTAATGTCATATTATGTCTATATACAGTGTTGTAATGTTATATTATGTCTATATACAGTGTTGTAATGTCATATTATGTCTATATACAGTGTTGTAATGTCATATTATGTCTATATACAGTGTTGTAATGTTATATTATGTCTATATACAGTGTTGTAAACATGTCAGATTATGTCTATATACAGTGTTGTAAACATGTCATATTATGTCTATATACAGTGTTATAATTATGTGTAAATAGTTAAAGTACAAATGGGAAAATAAATAAACATAAATATGGGTTGTATTTACAATGGTGTTTGTTCTTCACTGGTTGTCCTTTTCTTGTGGTAACAGGTCACACATTTTTATTTAATTTTTTATTTCACCTTTATTTAACCAGGTAGGTCAGTTAGAACTAGTTCTCATTTACAACTGTGACCTGGCCAAGACAAAGCAAAGCAGTGCTACAAAAAACAACACAGAGTTACACAGTAAACAAACAAACAGTCAATAACACAATAGAAAATCTACAGTGGGGAGAACAAGTATTTGATACACTGCCGATTTTGCAGGTTTTCCCACTTACAAAGTATGTAGAAGTCTGTAATTTTTATCATAGGTACTCTTCAACTGTGAGTGACGGAATCTAAAACAAAAATCCAGAAAATCACTTTGTATGATTTTTAAGTAATTAATTTGCATTTTATTGCATGACATAAGTATTTGATACATCAGAAAAGCAGAACTTAATATTTGGTACAGAAACCTTTGTTTGCAATTATAGAGATATACGAGATATACGAGACATACGTTTCCTGTAGTTCTGGACCAGGTTTGCACACACTGCAGCAGGGATTTTGGCCCACTCCTCCATACAGATCCTTCAGGTTTCGGGGCTGTCGCTGGGCAATACGTACTTTCAGCTCCCTCCAAAGATTTTCTATTGGGTTCAGGTCTGGAGACTGACTAGGCCACTCCAGGACCTTGAGATGCTTCTTACGGAGCCACTCCTTAGTTGCCCTGGCTGTGTGTTTCGGGTCGTTGTCATGCTGGAAGACCCAGCCACGACCCATCTTCAATGCTCTTACTGAGGGAAGGAGGTTGTTGGCCAAGATCTCGCGATACATGGCCCCATCCATCCTCCCCTCAATACGGTGCAGTCGTCCTGTCCCCTTTTCAGAAAAGCATCCCCAAAGAATGATGTTTCCACCTCCATGCTTCACGGTTGGGATGGTGTTCTTGGGGTTGTACTCATCCTTCTTCTTCCTCCAAACACGGCGAGTGGAGTTTAGACCAAAAAGCTCTATTTTTGTCTCATCAGACCACATGACCTTCTCCCATTCCTCCTCTGGATCATCCAGATGGTCATTGGCAAACTTCAGACGGGCCTGGACATGCGCTGGCTTGAGCAGGGGGACCTTGCGTGCGCTGCAGGATTTTAATCCATGACGGCGTAGTGTGTTACTAATGGTTTTCTTTGAGACTGTGGTCCCAGCTCTCTTCAGGTCATTGACCAGGTCCTGCCATGTAGTTCTGGGCTGATCCCTCACCTTCCTCATGATCATTGATGCCCCACGAGGTGAGATCTTGCATGGTGCCCTAGACCGAGGGAGATTGACCGTCATCTTGAACTTCTTCCATTTTCTGATAATTGCGCCAACAGTTGTTGCCTTCTCACCAAGCTGCTTGCCTATTGTCCTGTAGCCCATCCCAGCCTTGTGCAGGTCTACAATTTTATCCCTGATGTCCTTACACAGCTCTCTGGTCTTGGCCATTGTGGAGAGGTTGGAGTCTGTTTGTTTGATTGTGTGGACAGGTGTCTTTTATACAGGTAATGAGTTCAAACAGGTGCAGTTAATACAGGTAATGAGTGGAGAACAGGAGGGCTTCTTAAAGAAAAACTAACAGGTCTGTGAGAGCCGGAATTCTTACTGGTTGGTAGGTGATCAAATACTTATGTCATGCAATAAAATGCAAATTAATTATTTAAAAATCCTACAATGTGATTTTCTGGATTTTTGTTTTAGATTCCGTCTCACAGTTGAATTGTACCTATGATAAAAATTACAGACCTCTACATGCTTTGTAAGTAGGAAAACCTGCAAAATCGGCAGTGTATCAAATACTTGTTCTCCCCACTGTATATACAGAGTGCAAAATGTAGTGCAAAATGCAGTAAGGTTAGGAAGACAATAAATAGACCATAGTGGTGAAATAAATGACATATTAGCATTAACACTGGAATGATGGATGTGCAGATGATGATGTTCAAATAGAGATACTGGAGTGCAAAATGAGCAAAAATAATAAATATTGGGATGAGGTAGTAGGGTGGGCTATTTACAGAAGGGCTATATACAGGTGCAGTGATCGATAAGCTGCTCTGACAGCTGATGCTTAAAGTTAGTGAGGGAGATAGGAACCTCCAGCTTCAAGGATTTTTGCAATTCGTTCCAGTCATTGGCAGCAGAGAACAGGAAGGAATGGCGGCCAAAGGAGGTGTTGGCTTTGGGGATGACCAGTGAGATATACCTGCTGGAGCGCATGCTACGGGTGGGTGTTGCTATGGTGACCAGCGAGCTGAGATAAGGCGGGGATTTACCTAATAAAGACTTATAGATGACCTGGAGCCAGTGGGTTTGGCGACTAATATGTAGTGAGGGTCAGCCAACGAGAGCATACAGGTCGCAGTGGTGGGTAGTATATGAGGCTTTGGTGACAAAACGGATGGCACTGTGATAGACTACATCCAATTTGCTGAGTAGAGTGTTGGAGGCTATTTTGTAAATGACATCACCGAAGTCAAGGATCGGTAGGATAGTCAGTTTTACAAGGGCATGTTTGGCAGCATGAGTGAAGGAGGCTTTGTTGCGAAATAGGAAGCTGATTCTAGATTTAATTTTGGATTGGAGATGATTATTGTGAGTCTGATAGATAGATATGGGAGTTGATAAAAATTGGGTTTGTTTTCAAATTCTTTGTGGATCTGTGTAATCTGAGGGAAATATGTGTCTCTAATATGGTCATACATTTGGCAGGAGGTTAGGAAGTGCAGCTCAGTTTCCACCTCATTTTGTGGGCAGTGTGCACATAGCCTGTCTTCTCTTGAGAGCCAGGTCTGCCTACAGCGACCTTTCTCAATAGTAAGGCTATGCTCACTGAGTCTGTACATAGTCAAAGCTTTCCTTAAGTTTTGGTCAATCCCAGTGGTCAGGTATTCTGTGTGTACTCTCTGTTTACGGACAAATAGCATTCTAGTTTGCTGTTTTTTTGTTAATTCTTTCCAATGTGTCAAGTAATTTTCTTTTAGTTTTCTCATGATTTGGTTGGGTCTAATTGTGTTGCTGTCCTGGGGCTCTGTGGGGTCTGTTGGTGTTTGTGAACAAAGCCTCAGGACCAGCTTGCTTAGGGGACTCTTCTCCAGGTTCATCTCTCTGTAGGTGATGGCTTTGTTATGGAAGGTTTGGGAATTGCTTCCTTTTAGGTGGTTGTAGAATTTAACGGCTCTTTTCTGGATCTTGATAATTAGCGGGTATCGGCCTATTTCTGCTCTGCATGCATTATTTGGTGTTGAAGGAAAGCTTTGACTATGTACAGACTCAGTGAGCATAGCCTTGCTCTCAAGAGAAGACAGGCTGTCTTATGTTGTACACTGAGGATATTTTTGCAGAATTCTGCATGCAGAGTCTCGACTTGGTTTTGGTCGCATTTTGTGATCTCCTCTCCTCTCCTCTCCTCTCCTCTCCTCTCCTCTCCTCTCCTCTCCTCTCCTCTCCTCTCCTCTCCTCTCCTCTCCCTCTTCCCTCCATCCTTTCCCACTCCACTCTAACTGGTAGAATTATAAACAGCTGCCTAAGACCTCAAACCGTGTTGTTTATTAGAACCGTGTTGTTTATTAGAACCGTGTTGTTTATTAGAACTGTGTTCTTTATTAGAACCGTGTTGTTTATTAGAACCGTGTTGTTTATTAGAACTGTGTTCTTTATTAGAACCGTGTTGTTTATTAGAACCGTGTTGTTTATTAGAACCGTGTTGTTTATTAGAACCGTGTTGTTTATTAGAACTGTGTTGTTTATTAGAACTGTGTTATTTATTAGAACCGTGTTGTTTATTAGAACCGTGTTGTTTATTAGAAATGTGTTGTTTATTAGAACCGTGTTGTTTATTAGAACTGTGTTCTTTATTAGAACCTTGTTGTTTATTAGAACCGTGTTGTTTATTAGAACCGTGTTGTTTATTAGAACCGTGTTGTTTATTAGAACTGTGTTGTTTATTAGAACTGTGTTATTTATTAGAACCGTGTTGTTTATTAGAACCGTGTTGTTTATTAGAAATGTGTTGTTTATTAGAACCGTGTTGTTTATTAGAACTGTGTTCTTTATTAGAACCTTGTTGTTTATTAGAACCGTGTTGTTTATTAGAACCGTGTTGTTTATTACAACCGTGTTGTTTATTAGAACTGTGTTGTTTATTAGAACCGTGTTGTTTATTAGAACCGTGTTGTTTATTAGAACTGTGTTCTTTATTAGAACCTTGTTGTTTATTAGAACTGTGTTCTTTATTAGAACCGTGTTGTTTATTAGAACTGTGTTCTTTA
>CM042398.1:1440905-1455905 GCA_023634145.1 Thymallus thymallus | reverse complement strand
GTGTGTGTGTGTGTGTGTGTGTGTGTGTGGTGTTTGTGGTGTGTGTGTGTGTGTGTGTGTCTGTGTCTGTGTCTGTGTGTCTGTGTCTGTGTGTGTGTGTGTGTGTGTGTGTGTGTGTAGTGTGTGGTGTGTAGTGTGTGTAGTGTGTGGTGTGTGTAGTGTGTAGTGTTTAGTGTGCGTAGTGTGTGTAGTGTGTAGTGTGTAGTGTGTGGTGTGTAGTGTGTGTAGTGTGTGTAGTGTGTAGTGTGTGTAGTGTGTGTAGTGTGTGTAATGTGTGTAGTGTGTGTAGTGTGTAGTGTGTGTAGTGTGTAGTGTGTAGTGTGTGTAGTGTGTAGTGTGTGTAGTGCGTGTAGTGTGTAGTGTGTGTAGTGTGTGTAGTGTGTAGTGTGTGTAGTGCGTGTAGTGTGTAGTGTGTAGTGTGTATAGTGTGTAACTGTTTGTTTTTATGCCCCTTTATTTCAATATGCCTTGTCTTTTGTTGTTCACGTTAGCTATTATTGTTTTATTTCACTGTAGAGTCCCCAGTCCTGCTCAACTGGCCTCTGATAGCTTTTTTGTCCCTCCCCCCACACATGCGGAGACCTCACCTGTCTTAACTGGTGTCTCCAGAGATGCAACCTCTCTCTTCATTACCCAACGCCTAGGTTTACCTCCACTGAACTCACACCCTAATATACCCTTGTCTGTACATTACGCCCTCAATCTATTCCAACACGCCCAGAAATCTGCTCCTTTTACTCTCTGTACCCAACGCGCTAGACGACCAGTTCTTAATGCCTTCAGCCGTGCCCTAATCCTACTCCTCCTCTGTTCCTCTGGTGATGTAGAGGTAAACCCAGGTCCTGTAGCTCCCAGCATTACACCTATCCCCCAGGCGCTCTCATTTGTTGACTTCTGTAACCGTAAAAGCCTTGGTTTCATGCATGTCAACATTAGAAGCCTCCTCCCTAAGTTTGATTTATTCACTGCTTTAGCACACTCCGCCAACCCGGATGTCCTAGCTGTGTCTGAATCCTGGCTCAGGAAGGCCACCAATAATTCGGAAATCTCCATCCCCAACTACAATATTTCACGTCAAGATAGAACTGCCAAAGGAGGCGGAGTTGCAATCTACTGCAGAGATAGCCTGCAGAGTTCTGTCATACTGTCCAGGTCCGTGCCCAAACAGTTTGAGCTTCTACTTTTAAAAATCCACCTTTCCAGAAATAAGTCTCTCACCCTTGCCGCCTGTTACAGACCCCCCTCAGCCCCCAGCTGTGCTCTGGACTCCATATGTGAATTGATTGCCCCCCATCTATCTTCAGAGTTTGTACTGTTAGGTGATTTAAACTGGGATATGCTTAACACCCCGGCTGTCCTTCAATCTAAGATAGATGCCCTCAATCTCACACAAATTATCAAGGAACCCACCAGGTACAACCCTAAATCCGTAAACATGGGTACCATCATAGACATCATCCTGACTAACCTGCCCTCCAAATACACCTCCTCTGTTTTCAACCAGGATCTCAGCGATCACTGCCTCATCGCCTGCGTTCGCAATGGGTCAGCGGTCAAACGACCACCCCTTATCACTGTCAAACGCTCCCTAAAACACTTTTGCGAGCAGGCCTTTCTATTCGATCTGGCCCAGGTATCCTGGAAGGATATTGACCTCATCCCGTCAGTAGAGGACGCCTGGTTGTTCTTTAAAAGTGCTTTCCTCACCATCCTAAATAAGCATGCCCCTTTCAAAAAACGTAGAACTAAGAATAGATATAGCCCTTGGTTCACCCCAGACTTGACTGCACTAGACCAACACAAAAACATCCTGTGGCGCACTGCATTAGCATCGAATAGCCCCCGCGATATGCAGCTATTCAGGGAAGTCAGGAACAAGTACACACAGTCAGTTAGAAAAGCAAAGGCCAGCTTTTTCAAACAGAAATTTGCTTCCTGTAGTACTAACTCCAAAAAGTTCTGGGACACTGTTAAGTCCATGGAGAATAAGAGCACCTCCTCCCAGTTGCCCACTGCATTGAAGCTCGGAAACACTGTTACCACCGATAAATCCACGATTATAGAAAATTTCAATAAGCATTTTGCTACGGCTGGCCATGCTTTCCACCTGCCTACCCCTATCCCGGCCAACAGCTCTGTACCCCCGGCAGCTACTTGCCCAAGCCCCCCCCGCTTCTCCTTCACCCAAATCCAGACGGCTGATGTTCTGAAAGACCTGCTAAGTCTGGACCCCTACAAATCTGCTGGGCTAGATAATCTGGACCCTCTCTTTCTGAAATTATCAGCCAAAATTGTTGCAACACCTATCACTAGCCTGTTCAACCTCTCTTTCGTATCGTCTGAGATCCCTAGAGATTGGAAAGCTGCCGCGGTCATCCCCCTCTTCAAAGGAGGAGACACTCTAGACCCAAACTGTTATAGACCAATATCCATCCTGCCCTGCCTTTCTAAAGTTTTCGAAAGCCAAGTTAACAAACAGATAACTGACCACTTCGAATCCCACCGTACCTTCTCTGCTATGCAATCTGGTTTCCGAGCTGGTCATGGGTGCACCTCAGCTACGCTCAAGGTACTGAACGATATCATAACCGCCATCGATAAAAGACAGTACTGTGCTGCCGTCTTCATCGACCTGGCCAAGGCTTTCGACTCTGTCAATCACCGCATTCTTATTGGCAGACTCAACAGCCTTGGTTTCTCAAGTGACTGCCTTGCCTGGTTCTCTAACTACTTTGCAGACAGGGTTCAGTGTGTCAAATCGGAGGGCCTATTGTCCGATCCTCTGGCAGTCTCTATGGGGGTGCCACAGGGTTCAATTCTTGGGCCAACCCTTTTCTCTATATACATCAACGATGTCGCTCTCGCTGCTGGTGACTCTCTGATCCATCTCTACGCAGATGACACCATTCTGTATACATCTGGCCCCTCTTTGGACACTGTGTTTACTAACCTTCAAACAAGCTTCAATGCCATACAACACTCCTTCCGTGGCCTCCAACTGCTCTTAAACGCTAGTAAAACTAAGTGCATGCTTTTCTATTGAACGCTGCCAGCACCCGCCCACCGGACTATCATCACTACTCTCGACGGGTCCGAATTAGAATACGTGGACACCTATAAATACCTAGGCATCTGGTTAGACTGTAAACTCAACTTCCAGACTCACATCAACCATCTCCAATCCAAAATTAAATCCAGAATTGGCTTCCTATTTCGCAACAAAGCCTCCTTCACTCATGCTGCCAAACATGCCCTTGTAAAACTGACTATCCTACCGATCCTTGATTTCGGTGATGTCATTTACAAACTAGCCTCCAACACTCTACTCAGCAAATTGGATGTAGTCTATCACAGTGCCATCCGTTTTGTTACCAAAGCCCCATACACTACCCATCACTGCGACCTGTATGCTCTTGTTGGCTGGCCTTCATTATATATTCGTCGCCAAACCCACTGGCTCCAGGTCATCTATAAGTCATTACTAGGTAAATCCCCGCCCTATCTCAGCTCACTGGTCACTATAGCAACACCCACCCGTAGCATGCGCTCCAGCAGGTATATCTCACTGGTCACCCCCAAAGCCAACACCTCCTTTGGCCGCCATTCCTTCCAGTTCGCTGCTGCCAATGACTGGAACGAATTGCAAAAATCACTGAAGCTAGAGGTTCCTATCTCCCTCAATAACTTTAAGCGTCAGCTGTCAAAGCTGCTTATCGATCACTGCACCTGTATATAGCCCTTCTGTAAATAGCCCACACTACTACCTCATCCCCATATTTATTTTTGTTATTTTCACAAATCTTGCACTCCAGTATCTCTATTTGCACATCATAATTTGCACATCCTTCATTCCTGTGTTAATGATGATAATCTGTAATTTATCTCACCACTATGGTCTATTTATTGTCCTACCTCTTAACCTTACTGCATTTTGCACTACATTTTGCACTCTGTATATAGATTTTCTATTGTGTTTTTGACCATGTTTGTTTACTGTGTAACTTTGTGTTGTTTTTGTCGCACTGCTTTGCTTTGTCTTGGCCAGGTCGCAGTTGCAAATGAGAACTTGTTCTCAACTGACCTACCTGGTTAAATAAAGGTGAAATAAAAATAAAAAATAAAAAAAATAGTGTGTGTAGTGTGTGTAGTGTGTGTAGTTTGTAGTGTGTAGTGTGTGTAGTGTGTAGTGTGTGTAGTGTGTGAAGTGTGTGTAGTGTGTGGTGTGTTAGTGTGTAGTGTGTAGTGTGTAGTGTGTGTAGTGTGTAGTGTGTAGTGTGTGTAGTGTGTAGTGTGTAGTGTGTAGTGTGTGTAGTGTGTAGTGTGTAGTTTGTGTAGTGTGTTTAGTGTGTAGTGTGTGTAGTGTGTGTAGTGTGTGTAGTGTGTAGTGTGTGTAGTGTGTGTAGTGTGTGTTGTGTGTAGTGTGTGTAGTGTGTGTAGTGTGTAGTGTGTGTAGTGTGTAGTGTGTAGTGTGTGTAGTGTGTAGTGTGTGTAGTGTGTAGTGTGTAGTGTGTGTAGTGTGTAGTGTGTAGTGTGTAGTGTGTGTAGTGTGTAGTGTGTAGTGTGTAGTGTGTAGTGTGTATACCTCTTGCCTATTTCTCTTTATTCAACACGTTTTTTTCCACAATCTTCTAGTGGTGTAAAGTGCTTAAGTAAAAATACTTGAAAGTAGTAATTAGATCAACAACATTGTTATTACTCCACAATACTAATCTAAATGACAGAGTGAACAGAAGGAAGTCTGTACAGAATAAAAATATTCCAAAACATGCATCCTGTTTACAACAAGGCACTAAAGTAATACTGCAAAAGAGAATTGGCAAACAATTCACTTTTTGTCCTGAACACAAAGTGTCATGTTTGTGGCAAATACAATACAACACATTACTGAGTACCACTCTCCATATGTTCAAGCATAGTGGTGGCTGCATCAGGTTATGGGTATGCTTGTCATCGTTAAGGCCTGGGGAGTTTTTCAGGATGGAAAATAAACGGAATGGAACTAATCACAGGCAAAATCCTAGAGGGAAACCTGGTTCAGTCTGCTTTCCAACAGACACTGGGAGATTAATTAACCTTTCAGCAGGACAATAACCTCAAACAAAAGGCCAAATATACACTGGAAAATCTATGGCAAGACTTGAAAATGGTTGTCTAGCAATGATCAACAACTAACTTGACAGAAATTGAATATTTTTTTAAAGAATAATGTGCAAGTATTGTGCAATCCAGGTGTGGAAAGATCTTAGAGACTTACCCAGAAAGACTGCCAAAGGTGAGTCTAATATGTATTAACTCAGGGGTGTGAATACCTATGTAAATTAGATATTTCTGTACTTATTTTTCAATACATTTGCAAAAATGTATAAAAACATGTTTTCACTTTGTCATTATGGGGTGTTGTGTGTAGAGGGGTGAGAAAGACATATATTTAATCCATGTTGAATTCAGGCTGGAACACAACAACATGTGGAATAAGTCAAGGGGTCTGAATACTTTCTGAAAGCTCTCTGTGTGTGTGTTTTTTATCGTATATGTGTGTGTGTTTATGTGTGTCCAGCTGTGTAACCCTCTGTCCCTGGGCATCTCCAGATGGGTCGTTTGGACAACCGTAGCCTGACGTTGAAGTACCATGTGTGGCCGCGCTTCAACTCGTTTGGTGACGCGGAGACGGATGACAACCATCTGTCCATAGTGACTCTGGAGGAGAAACCCTTTGTCATCGTAGAAGATGTGGAGAGACTCACTGGAACCTGTATGAGGAACTCTGTTCCCTGTAGGAAGCACATCAAGGAGTAAGTATATCCTTCTATAAATCTGTATGAGGATCTATCTATCTACCTACCTACCTACCTACCTACCTACCTACCTACCTACCTACCTACCTACCTACCTACCTACCTACCTACCTACCTACCTACCTACCTACCTACCTACCTACCTACCTACCTACCTACCTACCTACCTACCTACCTACCTACCTACCTACCTACCTATCTATCTATCTATCTATCTATCTATCTATCTATCTATCTAGTGTGATAGAGAGAGATAGTTTTTAGCTACGTCCCCCCACAACCCAGCAATAGTACTTTACTGCAGTCTGATGAGGAACTACATTCTGGGCTGAATTGGGCCAAGCTAACAGAATCTCTCTCTATCAAAGTCTCTATCAAAGTCTCACACACCACACACACACCACACACACACACACACACACACACACACACACACCACACACACACACACCACACACACACACACACACACACACACACACACACACACACACACACACACACACCTAATAAGTATTCAGACGCTTTGACAGGAGATTAGAAATTGAGCTCAGGTGCTTCCTGCTTCCATTGATCATCCTTGAGATGTTTAAACAACTTAATTGGAGTCTACCTGTGGTAAATTCAATTGATTGGACATGTTTTGGTACACACCTGTCTTCAGTGTATAAGGTCCCACAGTTAACAGTGCATGTCAGAGCAATAACCAAACAATGAGGTTGAAGGAATAGTCTGTAGAGCTCCGAGACAGGATTGTGTCGAGGCACAGGTCTGGGGAAGGGTACCAAAACATGTCTGCAGCATTGAAGGTCCCCAAGAACACAGTGGATTCTACCATAAAGGCCTGATTGGTGGAGTGCTGCAGAGATGGTTGTCCTTCTGGAAGGTTCTCCACAGAGGAACTCTGGAGCTCTGTCAGAGTGACAATCGGGTTCTTGGTCACTATCTCTCTCCATCCCACTTTCTCCATATCACTATCTCTCTATCACTATCTCTCTCTATCACTATCTCTCTATCACTATCTCTCCCTTTCACTATCTCTCTCTATCACTATCTCTCTATCACTATCTCTCTCTATCACTATCTCTCCCTATCACTATCTCTCCCTATCACTATCTCTCTCTATCACTATCTCTCTCTATCACTATCTCTCCCTATCACTATCTCTCTCTATCACTATCTCTCTCTATCACTATCTCTCCCTATCACTATCTCTCTCTATCACTATCTCTCTCTATCACTATCACTCCCTATCACTATCTCTCTCTATCACTATCTCTCTCTATCACTATCTCTCCCTATCACTATCTCTCTCTATCACTTTCTCTCCATCCCACTTTCTCTCTATCACTATCTCTCTCTATCACTATCTCTCTCTATCCCTTTCTCTCTATCACTATCTCTCTATCACTTTCTCTCTATCACTATCTCCCTATCACTATCTCTCTCCATCCCACTTTCTCCCTATTATTATCTCTCTCCATCCCACTATCTCTCTATCACTTTCTCTCTATCACTTTCTCTCTATCACTTTCTCTCTCTATCACTATCTCTCTCTATCACTTTCTCTCTATCACTTTCTCTCCATCCCACTTTCTCTCTATCACTATCTCTCTCTATCACTATCTCCCTATCACTATCTCTCTCTATTAATGAACTGACGGACCAGAGACTACAATCACCTAGAGATGTAGCCACTCAGGTGTGTGTGTGTGTGTGTGTGTGTGTGAGAGAGAGATAGCAGAGAGAGAGAGAGTCAAACTTATTTTTAAACCTAAATAGTTGTATTGTGTGCAATACTCTATATGTTTTGCACCAATTGAGAACTTTGGTTTTATTCTCTGGGATCTGGAATTTGTCTGGAAAATCATTATTTTGGTCTTTTTGGGGTTTACTGTCAGGGCCCAGGTCGGACAGTATTGCTCTAGCAGGTCCAAAAAAGATGGCGCCTGTGAGTGGTTCGGCATGCCATCGGTCGCTGTCTGTGTTCTATGTTTTATTCGTTTTTGTCCCGTTTCTATCCTTGTTGGTGCAGCGAGTTAGTTCTCTTCGTGTTTATGAGCGCGATTTTCTTTTAAGTCTCCGAGAGTCGGAGGTGGTGGCTTCCAGCTGTTACTCGGGTGGAAATAAGTTTTGTGATTCCCCGTTTATCGCACGCGCAGCTGTGGATTTGTGCGGCCTCTCGGATTGCTGTGGAAAGAGAAGGAAACGCAATAGGAGACGGGGCAAGCGTGGAGGAGTGTTGGTTAGACTGAGACGAGCCGGGCTGGTGGGCTCTTCGGTGGATGTCATCAACTTATCTCATGCCTTTTCGTGTCAACAGGATGCAAGGTACTCTTATCTGGTTATGGTTGTTCCTCAAATCCGTGAGCTGTCAACTTTAATCAAAGTTTCGCGTCGTCGTGTTAAGAAGAGGGGGGTTAACCCGGAGAATCTTCGTTTTTTGGAGTATGTGCCATCGTTACAGAAACGAAGTGAGTCGGCCTGTACTATTGCGAAGATGGCCCTTTTCAATACAAGATCTATTGGTAATAAAACATTTTTAATTAATGATCTTATCTCTTCACGAGATTTTGACTTTTTATTTATGACTGAAACTTGGCTGAGCGATGGTAACCGGGACTCCCTCGCAGAAGCATCACCTAGAGACTATAATTCCCTGAACTCTCCAAGGACTGGGGGGCGGGGCGGGGGGATTGCGACAATTTTTAAGAATTGTTTTAAATGCAGGCTGCTGACAGTGGATAAGTTTGTTAGCTTTGAGGTGCAAGTTTTTAAAGTGGACTTGATTGTGCCAGTTACGTGTGCATTAATATACAGACCTCCTAATTATAACAAGGACTTTATTGGGGAATTCTCTGAGTTTGTATCTTCTATGATTACTCGTTGTGACAGCCTTGTTATATTAGGTGATTTTAATATTCATATTTGCTGCCCTGAGAAGCCCCTGGTACAAGATTTTTTGTTACTGTTGGATTCTTTCAACCTGACCCAGTCTGTCGATGGTGCTACGCATAAGCAGGGGCATACTCTTGATTTGGTTTTGTCCTGGGGTATACCGGTGGGTGAGCTGACTATTGAGAACATGGGGCTCTCAGATCACTTTGTTATTATGTTTAATGTCACATTTTCTGGACTCCCTTCGGGTTCCGTGCCAGTTGGCCGTCGAGCGCGGGCCTTAAATGCTGCTTCTGCTTCTAAGTTTTCTGACCAGTACAATGCCCTTATGCCAGTTATTGAGAATAATCCATCTTTTCGGGGTTTAGAGGAGCTGGTATCTGATTTCAATATGGGCTGCAATCATATTTTGGATTGTATTGCCCCCTGGAAACAGGTAAAATCAAAAACTGTATCTCAGCCATGGCTCAATGATGACAGTCGGCTGCTTAGACAAAAATGGAGGCAGGCAGAGAGGAAATGGAAGAAGGACAGACTTCAAGTCTCATACGAGATTCTCAGAGAGTGTATGGTGTCTTACCAACAGTTTGTCAAAGCGGCGAAGGTGCAGCATTTCTCCCATTTAATCTCTAAGAATCAGCACAGTCATAAAATATTATTTAGGGTAATTAATACAGTTTTAAATCCTGCATGCCCTATTGTCTTCGATAATTCAGAGAGAGCTTGTGAATCTTTTTTGCAGTTTTTTATGGATAAAATCTCCGCTATAAGAGCCAGCATCTCTAGTTCTGTCCGCGTTCTAAGCCATATTCAATCTCCTCCTGATTCTTTTACCTCTGGCCAGTTAAGTACATTTGAGCCGGTAACTACTTCGGACCTGTTAGAAATTGCCCAACATCTCAAGCTATCTTATTGCTCTCTTGATATCATCCCGCCCCGCTTGCTAATGCAGGTTTGGGATGCGGTGGGTCCTACTATATCATCTGTAGTGAATCAGAGTCTTATAGAGGGGCTTGTGCCATCATATTTTAAGCACGCTCTTGTGCAGCCTCTTTTAAAAAAAACGAGTTTAGACCCGTCGGTGTTAAACAATTATAGACCAATCTCTAAGGTGCCTTTTTTAGCTAAAATGTTGGAGAAGGTAGTTCTTAATCAACTGTCAACTTTTTTAAATAAAAACAATATTTTTGATACATTCCAGTCGGGTTTTAGGCCTCAGCATAGTACAGAAACTGCCCTTCTCAAGGTGACCAACGACTTGCTTTTGTCGGTAGATTCTGGGAACTGTGCTGTCTTAGTGATGCTGGATCTGAGTGCTGCATTCGATACAGTGGATCATGGGATTCTCATTGAGCGTCTGAGTCTTTGGGTGGGCATTGGGGGGATTGCATTAGGGTGGTTTTCATCGTATTTACAGGGGAGAACCTTTGCGGTGGAAATAGGGAGCTCTATTTCCTCCGCTCGTTCCATCGTCTCTGGGGTCCCTCAGGGTTCGTGTCTTGGCCCTGTCTTGTTTTCCTTATATATGCTCCCTCTGGGATTAATCTGTCAAAAGCATGGTGTGGCATACCATTGTTATGCAGATGACACCCAGTTGTATCTTCCTTTGAAATTGAATGACACCTCAAAATGGTCAGCATTGCTGAACTGTCTGGACGAAATAAAGCTGTGGATGGCATCAAGTTTCCTTCAGCTGAACGAATCCAAATTCGAAGTGGTGATTTTTGGCCCACCAAAGCTAGCAAAACAGATCGCACTTGACTTGGGCCCTCTGGCCTCTAATGTTAATACTCAGGTGAGGAACCTTGGTGTGATTTTTGACTCCGAACTAAAATTCGATAAACAAGTAAATGCTGTGGTTAAGGGCAGCTTTTTTCAATTGAGGGGCATTGCCAAATTGAAAGGCTTCCTGTCTTTCAAAGATATGGAAACTGTGATCCATGCATTTATTTCGTCCAGATTGGATTATTGTAACTCTCTTTATTTGGGGTTGTCTAAGAAGTTGCTTTCACGGCTGCAACTGGTCCAGAATGCTGCGGCCAGACTGTTGACTGGTACCAGGAAATGTTCCAGTATCTCTCCGGTGCTGGCTTCTTTGCACTGGCTTCCTGTGGAGTATAGGGTGCATTTCAAGGTCCTTTTGATGGTTTTTAAAGGTTTACATGGGCTTGCCCCTGTATATATCTCTAGTTTGTTACAGCATCATGTTGCTGCTAGACCACTAAGATCATCTCAAAGCTTCATTTTAAATGTTCCAAAATCTCGGTTAATAACCAAGGGAGATCGTGCCTTTGCGGTAGCAGCACCGCGTCTTTGGAATAGTCTCCCTTTACACATTAAATCCTGTGATTCCGTCGAGTGTTTTAAATCTAGGCTGAAGACCCACCTCTTCTCCGCTGCTTTTAACTGTTCTTAGCTACATGTGGTGTTTTGTTTTGTTTTATGGTGTATTTGTTCTATATGTTTTGTACAGTTGGGTCTGTAAAGCACTTTGGTCAACTCGTGTTGTTTTTAAATGTGCTTTAGAAATAAAAATGATTGATTGATTGATTGAAGCTCTGCTGTAGGCCATGTGCTGTGGGTGAAAGCAGGCACAGGTCATCTGCAAAGAGCAGGCGTCTAACTTCCGAATTGTGGAGACTAACACCAGGGGCTGAGGACTTTTCTAGAATATTGGCCAATTCATTGATGTAAATGTTAAATAGCACAGGGCTGAGATTGCAACCCTGGCGGAGGCCCCGCCCCTGGTTAAATGATTCAGTTTGTTTCTTGACAATTTTTATGCTACACATGTTGCCTGTATACATTGATTTTATAATGTCATATGTTTTACCCCCTACACCACTTTCAATGACTTTGTAGAACAGTCCTGTATGCCAGATAGAATCAAATGCTTTTTGGAAGTCAATAAAGCAAGAATAGAGTTTTGTCTTATTTTTGTGGACGTGTTCATCTATTAGGGTGTGTTGGGTGTAAATATGATCGGTTGTTCTATGTTTTGGTATAAATCCAATTTGTGCTTATTAAGGAAGTTTAGGACTCTTACATTTATAATACTACAGAAAACCTTCCCCAGGTTACTGTTCACACAAATCCCTCTGTAATTGTTAGGGTCAGATTTGTCTCAGTTTTTAAAGATTGGTGTTATGAGTCCTTGGTTCCAGATGTCAGGGAAGTAATCTACACTCAGGATCAAGTTAATACATTTTAATATAGGCAATTGATATTTTTCACTAGTGAATTTGAGCATCTCATTTAGGATCCCATCAGGTCCGCATGCTTTTTTTTATTTGAGGGCTTGAAGTTTGTTAAGGAGCTCCTGCTCAGTAATTGGGGAGTCTAAAGGATGTTGATAGTCCTTTATAGATTTTTCCAGTTTGTTCAACTCTTCATAAATTTGTCCCTGTTCAGTATTATCCTGAATGTCAACAGTGTTGTAGATGCTTTAAAGTGTTTTGTCCAAATGTCACCATTTTGTATCGCTAGTTTGGGTTTTTCCAATTTTGCCAGAAGTTGTTTTTATTTATGGACTCCTCAATTAGTGTCAGTTGCTTTCTGCTGTACTGGGATTTCTTGATTCTGAGGGTATGTTTATATGATTTTAATGTCTCACAGTACTGAAGGCGTAGTTCTCTGTTGTTTGGGTCTCTGTGTTTTTGGTTCGATAGTGTTCTAAGTTTTTTCCTAAGGTTTTTACAATCTGTATCAAACCATTTGTCTTCTGTATTTCTGTTTGGTTTGTTTGATCCCAGCTTTAATTGTGATACTTTTGCTGTTTGCCTAAATATATGATTGATGTTATTTACAGCTAGATTGATGCCTTCTTTACTGTGAGCTTACATTGTATCCAGAAAGTTGTCTAGGGTTGATTGGATTTTTTGGTTACTGATTGCTTTCTGGTATTCCTCTGTGCTGTTTTGAGCCCATCTGTATGAATGTTTGATGTTGTACAGCTTATTGGGCTGTGAATTTGTGGTTACTTCTATGTCTGATCTTTTGAGCAACAGGGTAATTTGGCTGTGATCAGACAGAGGTGTTAGTGGCTTAACAGTGAATGAGCTGAGAGAGAAAGGGTCCATGTCTGTTATCATGTAGTCTACTGTGCTTTGGCCAAGAGGAGAGCAATTAGTGAATCTTCCTAAAGAGTCCCCCTGTAACCTACCATTGATAAAGTACAGACCCAGGCTTCGACAGAGCTGCAATAGGTCTTTTCCATTCTTGTTGACGATGCTGTCACTGTTGTTCCTGTAGGAAAGGTTAAAAGGATTAGAGACAGCTTGGCCTGTGATATAGCTGTCTCCTCGTGTGCTCATTTGGTCAGGTAGTGTTCCTGTGCATGCATTTGTGTCCCCACAGACGAGACACTTCCAGGCCCATGGAAATGTGCTCGTCTCTTCCTCAAGGGTGGAGAATATTTCTTCTGAGAAATAGGGGGATTCTGAGGGGGGAATATATTGCACACAGGAACAAGTTTTTTCCTGTCAGTGTAAGTTCTTTTTTTAGTCTAAGCCAAATGTGATATTTGCCCAATTTTTGGGGGGTCAATTAGGTTTTGTAGTTGGGATTTGTACCATATAATCATTCCTCCAGAATCTCTGCCTCTATTGACAGAGATGTGTTTTTGGAATGGTAAAATGATTTCTCTGTAGCCTGTGGGACAGTGCGTGACTATATCTGCCTTACACCATGTCTCCTGCAGAATAATGATATCATCATCTTTTACGTTTTTGTTGAACTCCAGGGCCAGACTCTTCAGTCCTAAGGCTGTCGAGTTTAGGCCCTGGATGTTCCACATGCTAATTGATAGTGATCTCATTGCAGAAAGTATGAATATTAAGAATGACTATTACAAGAGAGGACTATATTTCTAAGACTAACTAGGTTACTAAGGGTGAGACAATACAGAACATTCCTCAGATTATATTGTTTCTCCAAAGTGTCATGTAGGTATTTATTTATGTACGTGTGAGTGTGTCTGTTCATATCCTCCACTGCGTAAGAGAATGTATGTGTGGGTGTTTGGGTGAGTTTGAGTTATTGGTTGTGTATGTTAATGTGTGTGTGCAGGACTGAGTGTGGATGGGTCAGTGTGAGTGTCTATATCTGGTTAGTGTGAGTGACGATAAGTCAGTGTGAGTGTGTTAGTGTGTGTGGATGGGTCAGTGTGAGTGTCTATATCTGGTTAGTGTGAGTGACGATAAGTCAGTGTGAGTGTGTTAGTGTGTGTGGTTGGGTCAGTGTGAGTGTCTATATCTGGTTAGTGTGAGTGACGATAAGTCAGTGTGAGTGTGTTAGTGTGTGTGGTTGTGTCAGTATGAGTGTTTTTCTTTTTTTTCCTGTAGTTTAGTGTAGATGTAGTGGAGGAGCTGTTTGATCTCACTCAGTCCCACAGGGTTATCTGGTCCGGTGAGAGCCTCCGAATAGCTGCGCCGGTTCTGTTTCGATGCCACCTGTGGAGAAGGGGGGGCAAGACTGGGTCGTGGTGCTGACTCTGTTGTCTGGTAGTGGTGGTGCTCTGGTGTGGGGTAGTATATTGGCCCTGGTCCATTCTGGTGGCTTCGTTGGGGGGAGCGGTGATCTGGTGGTGGGTGGGTCCTGTGGGTTGTGCTGGGTCTCGGTTGGTGTCGAGGGTGCCTGTGGCTTGTTGGTGATGATGTAGTCTGGTAGGCGACTCTGCGTGGTGATGACATCTGGAAGGTGGTCCTGTTGGGCACGCAGTGTTGGTCTGCCGAGTGTCACATCCTTCAAGGTCTTGGTGAACAGTCCCACTGACTGTTCTCTCTCTCTCTCTCTCTCTCTCTCTCTCTCTCTCTCTCTCTCTGTCTCTCTGTCTCCCTGTTTCTCTCTATCTATCTATCTCCCTGTTTCTCTCTCTCTCTCTCTCTCCCTGTTTCTTTCTCTCTCTCTCTCTCTCTCTCTCTCTCTCTATCTTCCTGTTCTCTCTCTCTCTCTCTCTCTCTCTCTCTCTCTCTCTCTCTCTCTCTGTCTCTCTCTCTCTCTATCCCCCCGATCTCTCTCTCCCCCTCCCCCTTTCTCTCTCCCCTCAACCTCCCCCCTTTCTCTCTGTCTCCCCCCACCACCCCTCCTTTCTCCCTGTCTCTCCCCTCCCCCACCTCCTCCTTTCTCTCCCCTCCCCCTCCCCCTCATTTCTCTCTGTCTCTCCCCCCTCCCCTCCTTTCTCTCTGTCTCTCCCCCCTCCCCTCCTTTCTCCCTGTCTCTCCCCTCCCCCTCCCCCTCATTTCTCTCTGTCTCTCCCCCCTCCCCCTCATTTCTCTCTGTCTCTCCCCCCTCCCCTCCTTTCTCTCTC
>CM042398.1:1390905-1430905 GCA_023634145.1 Thymallus thymallus | reverse complement strand
GACCTTTTATAAGAATACTAATGATCAGGTAGAACAGAAAACCAGCAGTACTCTGGACCTATAATAATAACACTAATGATCAGGTAGAACAGAAAACCAGCAGTACTCTGGACCTATAATAATACTAATACTAATAATCAGATAGAACAGAAAACCAGCAGTACTCTGGACCTATAATAATAAAAATAATACTAAGGATCAGGTAGAACAGAAAACCAGCAGTACTCTGGACCTATAATAATACTAATACTAATGATCAGGTAGAACAGAAATCCAGCAGTACTCTGGACCTATAATAATAATAATAATAATAATAATAATAATAATAATAATAATACTAATAATCAGGTAGAACAGAAAGCCAGCAGTACTCTGGACCTATAATAACAATTATTATTATTATCAGGTAGAACAGAAAAACCAGCAGTACTCTGGACCTTTTTTAATAATACTAATGATCAGGTAGAACAGAAAACCAGCAGTACTCTGGACCTATAATAATAATTATTATTATTATCAGGTAGAACAGAAAAACCAGCAGTACTCTGGACCTTTTTTAATAATACTAATGATCAGGTAGAACAGAAAACCAGCAGTACTCTGGACCTATAATAATAATAATACTAATGATCAGGTAGAACAGAAAACCAGCAGTACTCTGGACCTATAATAATAATACTAATGATCAGGTAAAACAGAAAACCAGCAGTACTCTGGACATATAATAATAAAAATAATACTAATGATCAGGTAGAACAGAAAACCAGAAGTACTCTGGACCTATAATAATAATAATACTAATGATCAGGTAGAACAGAAAACCAGAAGTACTCTGGACCTATAATAATACTAATACTAATGATCAGGTAGATCAGAAAACCAGAAGTACTCTGGACCTATAATCATAATAATACTAATGATCAGGTAGAACAGAAAACCAGCAGCACTCTGAACCTTTTATAAGAATACTAATGATCAGGTAGAACAGAAAACCAGCAGTACTCTGGACCTATAATAATAATACTAATGATCAGGTAGAACAGAAAACCAGCAGTACTCTGGACCTATAATAATACTAATACTAATGATCAGGTAGAACAGAAAACCAGCAGTACTCTGGACCTATAATAATAAAAATAATACTAAGGATCAGGTAGAACAGAAAACCAGCAGTACTCTGGACCTATAATAATACTAATACTAATGATCAGGTAGAACAGAAATCCAGCAGTACTCTGGACCTATAATAATAATAATAATAATAATAATACTAATAATCAGGTAGAACAGAAAGCCAGCAGTACTCTGGACCTATAATAATAATAATTATTATTATTATCAGGTAGAACAGAAAAACCAGCAGTACTCTGGACCTTTTTTAATAATACTAATGATCAGGTAGAACAGAAAACCAGCAGTACTCTGGACCAATAATAATAATAATTATTATTATCAGGTAGAACAGAAAAACCAGCAGTTTTCTGGACCTTTTTTAATAATACTAATGATCAGGTAGAACAGAAAACCAGCAGTACTCTGGACCTATAATAATAATAATACTAATTATCAGGTAGAACAGAAAACCAGCAGTACTCTGGACCTTTTATAATAATAATACTAATAATCAGGTAGAACAGAAAACCAACAGTACTCTGGACCTTTTATAATAATAATACTAATAATCAGGTAGAACAGAAAACCAGCAGTACTCTGGACCTATAATAATAATAATTATTATTATCAGGTAGAACAGAAAAACCAGCAGTACTCTGGACCTTTTTTAATAATGCTAATGATCAGGTAGAACAGAAAACCAGCAGTACTCTGGACCAATAATAATAATAATACTAATGATCAGGTAGAACAGAAAACCAGCAGTTTTCTGGACCTATATTAACAATAATACTAATTATCAGGTAGAACAGAAAACCAGCAGTACTCTGGACCTTTTATAATAATAATACTAATTATCAGGTTGAACAGAAAACCAGCAGTACTCTGGACCTTTTATAATAATAATACTAATAATCAGGTAGAACAGAAAACCAGCAGTACTCTGGATCTATAATAATAATAATTATTATTATCAGGTAGAACAGAAAAACCAGCAGTACTCTGGACCTTTTATAATAATACTAATGATCAGGTAGAACAGAAAACCAACAGTACTCTGGACCTATATTAATAAAAATACTAATGATCAGGTAGAATAGAAAACCAGCAGTACTCTGGACCTATATTAATAAAAATACTAATGATCAGGTAGAACAGAAAACCAACAGTACTCTGGACCTATATTAATAAAAATACTAATGATCAGGTAGATTAGAAAACCAGCAGTACTCTGGACCTATAATAATAATACTAATGATCAGGTAGAACAGAAAACCAGCAGTACTCTGGACCTATAATTATATTAATACTAATGTTTAGGTAGAACAGAAAACCAGCAGTACTCTGGACCTATAATAAAAATAATACTAATGATCAGGTAGAACAGAAAACCAGCAGTACTCTGGACCTATAATAATAATACTAATGATCAGGTAGAACAGAAAACCAGCAGTACTCTGGACCTTTTATAAGAAGACTAATGATCAGGTAGAACAGAAAACCAGCAGTACTCTGGACCTATAATAATAATACTAATGATCAGGTAGAACAGAAAACCAGCAGTACTCTGGACCTTTTATAAGAAGACTAATGATCAGGTAGAACAGAAAACCAGCAGTACTCTGGACCTGTATTAATAAAAATACTAATGATCAGGTAGAACAGAAAACCAGCAGTACTCTGGACCTTTAATAATAATACTAATTATCAGGTAGAACAGTGTCAGGCTCTGGCCATAGAGAAGCCTATTGCTTCTCTATATAGCCATGGTCAGAGTCTGACAGGTCTATAATTTATGTGTCTATGTGGGGTTTTTGTGATGGATCCCTAATTAGAGGCAGCTGCAGTGCATTGTCTCTAATTAGGGATCCTACTTATGTTTGTATGTCCCACACCCTAGGTCATCGTGTTTTATTTGTATAGTTCGTCATTGTGTTAATTTAGAATTTACAATTTAATAAACAATGTTGAACTACAAACCCTGCGCTGCACCTTGGTCTCTCCATGACCCGATTGTGACAGAATGACCCACCAGTCGACCAAGCAGCGCAGTTCGGGAGAGAAGGAGAAAAAGGGAGGACAGCGTAGAAATCGGGGCTCAGGAGGACGTGAAGCCCGAAGGCAACCCCAAGAATTTATTTTTTTGGGGGGGGGCTATGGGGGTGGTCTGGCTACGAGGGAGAAGAACCAGTACCACTCCATGCCGAGGCCGGAGTACTATTGGGGGGCGAGGAGTAAGGAGGAAGAGTCAGACTTGGAGGCATATTACGGAGGGGTGTTAGAGGACTGGAGGCAACTGGAGGAGGAGTGCGATAGGATAGAGACGGAGCTGGCGTTAAAGGTGCCCATGGTGAGCATCTCCAGTCCGGCTCCAGTGCCAGAGCAGTCCGCTCCACCAATGCATGTAGAAATATTTTCTAGGCTACCTGATGCTGAAACGTCTCTCTCTCATCGGGCAACACTGGTATACACAGATGATGTACAACACACACACAGATGATGTACAACACACACACAGATGATGTACAACACACACACAGATGATGTACAACACACACACACAGATGATGTACAACACACACACAGATGATGTACAACACACACACAGATGATGTACAACACACACACAGATGATGTACAACACACACAGATGATGTACAACATAAACACAGATAATGTACAACACACACACAGATATTGTACAACACACACACACACACACACACACACACACACACAGATGATGTACAACACACACACAGATGATGTACAACACACACACAGATGATGTACAACACACACACAGATGATGTACAACACACACCGATAATGTACAACACACACACAGATATTGTACAACACACACACAGATATTGTACAACACACACACAGATATTGTACAACACACACACACAGATGATGTACAACACACACACAGATATTGTACAACACACACACAGATATTGTACAACACACACACACAGATGATGTACAACACACACACACAGATGATGTACAACACACACACACAGATGATGTACAACACACACACAGATGATGTACAACACACACACACAGATGATGTACAACACACACACACAGATGATGTACAACACACACACAGATGATGTACAACACACACACAGATGATGTACAACACACACACACACATAGATGATGTACAACACACACGATGTACAACACACACACACAGATGATGTACAACACACACACACACACACACACACAGATGATGTACAACACACACACAGATGATGTACAACACACACGATGTACAACACACACACACAGATGATGTACAACACACACACACACACACACACACACAGATGATGTACAACACACACAGATGATGTACAACACACACACACACAGATGATGTACAACACACACACACAGATGATGTACAACACACACAGATGATGTACAACACACACAGATGATGTACAACACACACAGATGATGTACAACACACACACACACAGATGATGTACAACACACACACAGATGATGTACAACACACACAGATGATGTACAACACACACAGATGATGTACAACACATACACACACAGATTATGTACAACACACACACACACACAGATGATGTACAACACACACACACACACACACACAGATGATGTACAACACACACAGATGATGTACAACACACACAGATGATGTACAACACACACAGATGATGTACAACACACACAGATGATGTACAACACACACACACAGATGATGTACAACACACACACAGAGATGATGTACAACACACACACACACACACAGATGATGTACAACACACACACACACACACACAGATGATGTACAACACACACACACAGATGATGTACAACACACACACACACACAGATGATGTACAACACACACACACACACACACACACAGATGATGTACAACACACACAGATGATGTACAACACACACAGATGATGTACAACACACACAGATGATGTACAACACACACAGATGATGTACAACACACACACACAGATGATGTACAACACACACACACACAGATGATGTACAACACACACACAGATGATGTACAACACACACACAGATGATGTACAACACACACACACACAGATGATGTACAACACACACACACAGATGATGTACAACACACACACACACACACACACACACACAGATGATGTACAACACACACAGATGATGTACAACACACACAGATGATGTACAACACACACACAGATTATGTACAACACACACACACACACAGATGATGTACAACACACACACACAGATTATGTACAACACACACACACACACAGATGATGTACAACACACACACACAGATGATGTACAACACACACAGATGATGTACAACACACACACAGAGATGATGTACAACACACACACACAGATGATGTACAACACACACACACAGATGATGTACAACACACACACACAGATGATGTACAACACACACACACAGATGATGTACAACACACACACACACACAGATGATGTACAACACACACACACACACACACACACAGATGATGTACAACACACACAGATGATGTACAACACACACAGATGATGTACAACACACACAGATGATGTACAACACACACACAGATGATGTACAACACACACACACAGATGATGTACAACACACACACACAGATGATGTACAACACACACACAGATGATGTACAACACACACACAGATGATGTACAACACACACACACACAGATGATGTACAACACAAACACACAGATGATGTACAACACACACACAGGTGATGTACAACACACACACACAGATGATGTACAACACACACACACAGATGATGTACAACACACACACAGATGATGTACAACACACACACACAGATGATGTACAACACACACACACAGATGATGTACAACACACACACAGAGACTCTGAAGGGTAGCCTGATTTTGATAATTCCAGGTATGTAGATTTGAAGTGGTTGATGATATATTTAGAAATGAAACCCATCATAAACATTCTGTTAGAACCCTCAACCCTCCTTCATTCCTCTTTCATCAACCTTTTGTTGTTGTTTGTGAATCTGGGCCGGTGATACGTCACTTTGTTTCATAGAGGAGCACTTTCAAAATGACGAACTAACAAACAAAACAATATAACAAAACGTAACACACTTACTTGTCAGTGACTTTGAGAAATAATGACCCACACCTAAGTAGGATCCCTAATTAGAGACAATGCACTGCAGCTGCCTCTAATTAGGGATCCAACACAAACCACCACCAGAAACAGAAATTATAGACCTGTCAGACTCTGACCATGGATACATAGAGAAGCAATAGGCTTCTCTATGGCCAGAGCCTGACATTACCTGCTATAGGATGTGAGTAAGGAGCTGCTATCCATCACCATGGGAACAACATGTGATCGGTTCTGGTCAGATATATTGATCATATTTATTGATCCTGTGTTTATGATATGATGTAGATTGATGTTTAACGTATTTTGTTTCCCCCATCATTTATTGATGACAGTTGTGTTTCCTTGATGATAGTTTGATCTATGCCCTGTAGTCACTTCCTGTCACGTATTACTACACCTTAAGTAGACAAGTTATTAGTAACTGAATATATCAAGTTTCCTTTCATGTACTTTAAATTGACAGCATTCTCTTTCAACAGCCACAGTGACAACTATACAACATCTGTTACATTTTGAAGTGACTATATAGTCTTGGATATACTAAACAATAGAAACATGTTTATCTTAATTTATGGTCTGTATTTATTAATGGAGAATTTGAATAAAGAGCGATAAAAGACATTAACATATGGAATGAGAAGCAGTGATGTGTTGCCATGTGTGTATCTGTCCAACCCCTAGAGAAGACCAGAACAGTGATGTGTTGCCATGTGTGTATCTGTCCAACCCCTAGAGAAGACCAGAACAGTGATGTGTTGCCATGTGTGTATCTGTCCAACCCCTAGAGAAGACCAGAACAGTGATGTGTTGCCATGTGTGTATCTGTCCAACCCCTAGAGAAGACCAGAACAGTGATGTGTTGCCATGTGTGTATCTCTCCAACCCCTAGAGAAGACCAGAACAGTGATGTGTTGCCATGTGTGTATCTGTCCAACCCCTAGAGAAGACCAGAACAGTGATGTGTTGCCATGTGTGTATCTGTCCAACCCCTAGAGAAGACCAGAACAGTGATGTGTTGCGATGTGTGTATCTGTCCAACCCCTAGAGAAGACCAGAACAGTGATGTGTTGCGATGTGTGTATCTGTCCAACCCCTAGAGAAGACCAGAACAGTGATGTGTTGCGATGTGTGTATCTGTCCAACCCCTAGAGAAGACCAGAACAGTGATGTGTTGCCATGTGTGTATCTGTCCAACCCCTAGAGAAGACCAGAACAGTGATGTGTTGCCATGTGTGTATCTGTCCAACCCCTAGAGAAGACCAGAACAGTGATGTGTTGCGATGTGTGTATCTGTCCAACCCCTAGAGAAGACCAGAACAGTGATGTGTTGCGATGTGTGTATCTGTCCAACCCCTAGAGAAGACCAGAACAGTGATGTGTTGCCATGTGTGTATCTGTCCAACCCCTAGAGAAGACCAGAACAGTGATGTGTTGCCATGTGTGTATCTGTCCAACCCCTAGAGAAGACCAGAACAGAACATTTCACTAATAAAGGAGAATATCTATTCTGTTCAATACAACTGTATCTTTATCCTCCCAGTGGGACAATTAGTATGGAGGAAGACGACAGGAGGGAGAGGGAGGAGGACAAGAAGGAGGGGAGGGGATAGAAGAAGAGGGAGGTATATAAGAAAAACGGGAGACGACTGAAGAAGAGAGAGCTCAGCTGTCTTCCTTATTTCTTATATAGCAGAAGAAGAAGAGGACAGAGGACAGAATGAGGTGTATAAGACAGAGGACAGAGGACAGAGAAAGGTGTATAAACCATAGTTTGTAGTTGTTCCCTAAAGGCCCCAGTCCACCCAGCACAGGTCAATGGAAAGAGAAACATTACAGTTTAGTCAATGGAGACAAGTTACTGTACATACTGCTAGAGTGTCTAGTCAGTCTACAATACAGTACTTGTATGGAGACAAGTTACTGTACATACTGCTAGAGTGTCTAGTCAGTCTACAATACAGTAAGATGTATGGAGACAAGTTACTGTACATACTGCTAGAGTGTCTAGTCAGTCTACAATACAGTAAGATGTATGGAGACAAGTTACTGTACATACTGCTAGAGTGTCTAGTCAGTCTACAATACAGTAAGATGTATGGAGACAAGTTACTGTACATACTGCTAGAGTGTCTAGTCAGTCTACAATACAGTAAGATGTATGGAGACAAGTTACTGTACATACTGCTAGAGTGTCTAGTCAGTCTACAATACAGTAAGATGTATGGAGACAAGTTACTGTACATACTGCTAGAGTGTCTAGTCAGTCTACAATACAGTAAGATGTATGGAGACAAGTTACTGTACATACTGCTAGAGTGTCTAGTCAGTCTACAATACAGTAGTATGTATATGGAGACAAGTTCCTTGGTCTGTCTACCGAGAGAATGGCTACACACACACACACACACACACACATCCACACACACACAGACATCCACAGACACAGGAGAGCAGGCCGGAAGGTGAACTATGGGAGATGAGATCTGCTCCGTCAGGTTACGTAAGAGAATGACGCACAGCACACCCTGAAAGACAGGGAGGAGAGGAGAGAGATAGATGACAGGAAGAGAGAGATAGACAAAGAGACAGACAGACAGACAGACAGACAGACAGACAGACAGACAGACAGACAGACAGACAGACAGACAGACAGACAGACAGACAGAAAAGGGTCATGCTGATTTAATCGTTAGTGGAAAGGTTAACAAAACTTGGACACGCTGGAAAATGATATGGCTGGCTGGTAGGCAGACTCTAAGGTCATTTACACTAAGGTCATTTACTCTAAGGTCCTTTACTCTAAGGTCATTTACTCTAAGGTCATTTACTCTAAGGTCCTTTACTCTAAGGTCCTTTACTCTAAGGTCATTTACACTAAGGTCCTTTACACTAAGGTCCTTTACTCTAAGGTCCTTTACTCTAAGGTCATTTACTCTAAGGTCATTTACTCTAAGGTCCTTTACTCTAAGGTCATTTACTCTAAGGTCCTTTACTCTAAGGTCATTTACTCTAAGGTCATTTACTCTAAGGTCCTTTACTCTAAGGTCCTTTACTCTAAGGTCATTTACTCTAAGGTCATTTACTCTAAGGTCATTTACTCTAAGGTCCTTTACACTAAGGTCCTTTACTCTAAGGTCATTTACTCTAAGGTCCTTTACTCTAAGGTCCTTTACACTAAGGTCCTTTACACTAAGGTTCTTCTTCTTCTTCTTCTTCTTCTTCTTCTTGTCTGCTATCCTTCTCATCCGTGTCCTTCTCCCCCTTCTCCAGTTCCAGAACCCGTATGCTTACTCCCCTCCGTTCCGTTTTGGGACGGTCCCTAACGGTTCCACGGAGAGGAACATCAGGAAGAATTACCCTAACATGCACGAGTACCTGTCCAAGTACCATCAGACAGGGGTTCAGGATGCTCTGGTCAGCCTGAAGACGGGGTAGGAAGCATGGGCACAGCGGGAGGGGCGAGGGCCTTCTCTACGGGTCTCATCAACTTTCTGGGTCTCACCATATCTCTGGTCTGGATGTCTCATCATATCAGGGGCTGGATATCTCTCATCATGTCTGTTTGGTGTGTGTGTGCGTCTATGAGTCTGTGTGTGTGTGTGCATTTCATTGACGACCCAGGTAGCAGAATGAATGGAAAAGCTAACTGGTAGTATTAGCACTATTTACCACTGGCCTGTATACATGCAGAGGAGACAGGGGATGTGCTTGTGTGTGAGTGTGTGAGTGTGTGTTATTTGAATGGTTATCACACAGATGGAGAAGTGTTGAGGTCAGACAGGATGGAGGAATCAGGAAAAGAGGGGGAGGGAGGATGGGGAGGGAGGAGGAGGGGGTAGAGGGGGTTGATGGGAGGAGGTGGTGGAGGGGGAAGAGGGGGTTGATGGGAGGAGGAGGGGGAGGGAATGAAAGAAAAGGGGAGGGGTTAATGGAGAGGATGGGGAGGGGGTTGATGGAGAGGATGGGGAGGGGGTTGATGGAGAGGATGGGGAGGGTAATTATTATTATTATTAGTGGTATTATTGTTATTACTATTATTATTAGTGGTATTATTGTTATTACTATTATTATTAGTGGTATTATTGTTATTACTATTATTATTAGTGGTATTATTATTATTATTAGTGGAATTATTGTTATTACTATTATTATTATTAGTGGTATTATTGCTATTATTAGTAGTGGTATTATTGTTATTGCTATTATTATTAGTGGTATTATTGTTATTACTATTATTATTAGTGGTATTATTGTTATTACTATTATTATTAGTGGTATTATTATTATTATTAGTGGAATTATTGTTATTACTATTATTATTATTAGTGGTATTATTGCTATTATTAGTAGTGGTATTATTGTTATTGCTATTATTATTAGTGGTATTATTGTTATTACTATTATTATTAGTGGTATTATTGTTATTACTATTATTATTAGTGGTATTATTGTTATTGTTATTATTAGTGGTATTGTTATTACTATTATTATTAGTGGTATTATTGTTATTACTATTATTATTAATGGTATTATTGTTATTGTTATTATTAGTGGTATTGTTATTACTATTATTATTAGTGGTATTATTGTTATTACTATTATTATTAGTGGTATTATTGTTATTACTATTATTTTTGTAGTGGTAGTTAGTTATAGTTTCATTTTCCATGTTTAAACTTTTCTACTATTTACTGTAACCATTTTATTGTTGTTATTTTTTATTATTACTATTTACTACCATTCAATATTATTATTTGAAATTCTTTATTATTTTTTTACAATGTATATTGTATACATTGTTGCTTTGGCAATATTGACGTAAAGTTTTTCATGCCAATAAAGCATCTTTAATTTTAAGAGAGAGGTAGAGAGAAAGGAGAGACAGAGAGAGAGAGGGAGAGAGACAGAGAGAGAGAGGAGAGACAGAGAGAGAGGAGAGACAGAGAGAGAGAGGGGAGAGTCAGAGAGTAAAGAGACATAGAGAGAGGACAGACAGAGAGAGAGAGAGGGAGGAGAGAGAGAGGAGAGACAGAGAGAGAGAGAGGGAGGAGAGACAGAGAGAGAGAGAGAGAGAGAGAGAGAGAGAGAGAGAGACAGAGAGAGGGAGGAGAGAGGAGAAATAGAGAGGTGAGAGAAAGAGAGAGAGAGAGGAGACAGAGAGAGAGACAGAGAGAGGAGAGACAGAGAGAGAGAGAGAGAGAGAGAGGGGCAGACATGCCAAAGAACAGCTTGTGATTCATTCAAACTTTTGATTACTAAGAGTGAGACAAACGGATCAACATTTTTTATAGAAATACTACTAATAAACCCAGACAACTGAAGATCCAAAATAATCTAAATAATCGACACCGTGAGTAAAAATAAACTTTATAAATGTATCAAGCTAGCTAACTCAACCGTTAGCCTCGTCCGTCGGCACCTATTGTTGATCGTTGGTAACCGTAGCAACATGGCCACCGAGGGAGCCTAGCCGCGGCAAAAAGGGACAAGCACAGCACCCCAGTATCCCCCTCTCCAACGGATACCCCAACAGCAGTTCTGCCCCAGCTCCAGGACATAGATCGATCCCTCCCCCTACCTGTACACAACCATCAGAATAATGATGGCAACACCATACGGCTGCTAAGGGAGAAGCTGTCTCAGTTGGAACTAGAGGTGACTGAGCTCAGAGAGCAACGTCCTTACTACACTGAGCCTCTACAGGACCAGCTGAACCAGTGGCGGACTCAACTAAAAACATCAGTCCAGGAGCTGAGAGAGAGCTTCAGCACAGCGCTGGAGGAGGAGAAAGGGGCCATGCAAAGAGAACTAGCGCAGGCAAAGAAGTAGATGGAATCAGAGCTATCTGTCATTAAAATGGTACTACATCCGAAAGAAGAGTCAAAAATCTCTACAGAACAGCTGCAGCCCCTCAACACTACAAAACCTTCTTCCACTAACCCCCCGTCAACCACCTCCTTACCCTGCACCGTCCCCCCCATACCCACATCCCCAGTCCACAAGGAGGCACATACAAGGACGACAACTGCAGAGAGAAGCTCCTCGGACGCCCCTGACACCCCTTCACATACCCCAGTACACAGGTCCTGCATAAACCAGCCCCTGTATGTGAAACCACCACTATGGTAAGAGTCACGGAGGTGGCCATCCTCATTGATTCAAACGGGAAATATATCGATGAGGAGAAATTATTCCCCAACCACAAGGTGGTCGAACAGGACAGACGACCACCCAGGACCACCTTCAAGATGTCATCACCACGCAGAGTCGCCTACCAGACTACATCATCACCAACAAGCCACAGGCACCCTCGACACCAACCGAGACCCAGCACAACCCACAGGACCCACCCACCACCAGATCACCGCTCCCCCCAACGAAGCCACCAGAATGGACCAGGGCCAATATACTACCCCACACCAGAGCACCACCACTACCAGACAACAGAGTCAGCACCACGACCCAGTCTTGCCCCCCCTTCTCCACAGGTGGCATCGCAACAGAACCACATTTTTTTTTTTTTATGATTACATCAAAGAACAAAATAACAACATAGGAAAAAAAAGGCATTAAATATGTCAGGCACTGTCCCTCAACTTGTGGCAGGCAGCAACATAGCATGCTGCCAGCGCACAGCTGTCCATGTCTTCCCCCAAAAGGATCGGCAGCCTTTTTATTTCAGAGAGGTCCTCAAAGACATTTTGTCAGGAAATGCAGCTCTGTCTCTGGTTCTGCTGTGGTGCAGTGGTTGCACAGCCTTTCATCTACAGGGAGCCAGGTTTTCCTGTGTCTACCCTTCTCAATAGCAAGGCTGTGCTCGCTGAGCCTGTACTTTGTCAAGGTTTTCCTGAGGTTTTGATCAGTCACCATGGTCAGATAGTTTGCCATGGTGTACTGTCGATTTAGGGCCAAATAGCACTGCATTTTGCTTTGTGCTTGTGTTTGTGTTTTCCAATAGGTAATGTAGTTTTGTTTTGTTTCTCTCAGTTCAATTCAATTCACTTTATTTGCATGACGCAACAGTGTACATATATCACTCTGTGGGACTGAGTGAGATCAAACAGCTCCTCCACTACATCTACACTAAACTACAGTAAAAAAAAGAAAAACACTCACACTGACCCATCCACACACACTAACACACTCACACTGACTTATCGTCACTCACACTAACCAGATATAGACACTCACACTGACCCATCCACACACACTAACACACTCACACTGACTTATCGTCACTCACACTAACCAGATATAGACACTCACACTGACCCATCCACACACACTAACACACTCACACTGACTTATCGTCACTCACACTAACCAGATATAGACACTCACACTGACACAACCACACACACTAACACACTCACACTGACTTATCGTCACTCACACTAACCAGATATAGACACTCACACTGACCCATCCACACACACTAACACACTCACAATGACTTATCGTCACTCACACTAACCAGATATAGACACTCACACTGACCCATCCACACACACTAACACACTCACACTGACTTATCGTCACTCACACTAACCAGATATAGACACTCACACTGACCCATCCACACACACTAACACACTCACACTGACTTATCGTCACTCACACTAACCAGATATAGACACTCACACTGACCCATCCACACACACAAACACACACACACTGACTTATCGTCACTCACACTAACCAGATATAGACACTCACACTGACACATCCACACACACAAACACACAAACACACACACACACACTGACTTATCGTCACTCACACTAACCAGATATAGACACTCACACTGACCCATCCACACACACTAACACACTCACACTGACTTATCGTCACTCACACTAACCAGATATAGACACTCACACTGACCCATCCACACACACTAACACACTCACACTGACTTATCGTCACTCACACTAACCAGATATAGACACTCATACTGACCCAACCACACACACTAACACACTCACACTGACTTATCGTCACTCACACTAACCAGATATAGACACTCACACTGACCCATCCACACACACTAACACACTCACACTGACTTATCGTCACTCACACTAACCAGATATAGACACTCACACTGACCCATCCACACACACTAACACACTCACACTGACTTATCGTCACTCACACTAACCAGATATAGACACTCATACTGACCCAACCACACACACTAACACACTCACACTGACTTATCGTCACTCACACTAACCAGATATAGTCACTCACACTGACCCAACCACACACACTAACACACTCACACTGACTTATCGTCACTCACACTAACCAGATATAGACACTCACACTGACCCATCCACACACACTAACACACTCACACTGACTTATCGTCACTCACACTAACCAGATATAGACACTCACACTGACCCAACCACACACACTAACACACTCACACTGACTTATCGTCACTCACACTAACCAGATATAGACACTCACACTGACCCAACCACACACACTAACACACTCACACTGACTTATCGTCACTCACACTAACCAGATATACACACTCACACTGACCCAACCACACACACTAACACACTCACACTGACCCATCCACACACACTAACACACTCACACTGACTTATCGTCACTCACACTAACCAGATATAGACACTCACACTGACCCATCCACACACACTAACACACTCACACTGACTTATCGTCACTCACACTAACCAGATATAGACACTCACACTGACCCATCCACACACACTAACACACTCACACTGACTTATCGTCACTCACACTAACCAGATATAGACACTCACACTGACCCATCCACACACACTAACACACTCACACTGACTTATCGTCACTCACACTAACCAGATATAGACACTCACACTGACCCATCCACACACACTAACACACTCACACTGACTTATCGTCACTCACACTAACCAGATATACACACACACACTGACCCATCCACACACACTAACACACTCACACTGACTTATCGTCACTCACACTAACCAGATATACACACACATACTGACCCATCCACACACACTAACACACTCACACTGACTTATCGTCACTCACACTAACCAGATATAGACACTCACACTGACCCAACCACACACACTAACACACTCACACTGACTTATCGTCACTCACACTAACCAGATATAGACACTCACACTGACCCATCCACACTCACTCCTGCACACACACATTAACATACACAACCAATAACTCAAACTCACCCAAACACCCACACATACATTCTCTTACGCAGTGGAGGATATGAACAGACACACTCACACATACATAAATAAATACCTACATGACACTTTGGAGAAACAATATAATCTGAGGAATGTTCTGTATTGTCTCACCCTTAGTAACCTAGTTAGTCTTAGAAATATAGTCCTCTCTTGTAATAGTCATTCTTAATATTCATACTTTTTGCAATGAGATCACTATCAATTAGCATGTGGAACATCCAGGGCCTAAACTCGACAGCCTTAGGACTGAAGAGTCTGGCCCTGGAGTTCAACAAAAACGTAAAAGATGATGATATCATTATTCTGCAGGAGACATGGTGTAAGGCAGATATAGTCACGCACTGTCCCACAGGCTACAGAGAAATCATTTTACCATCCCCAAAACACATCTCTGTCAATAGAGGCAGAGATTCTGGAGGAATGATTATATGGTACAAATCCCAACTACAAAACCTAATTGACCCCCAAAAAATTGGGCAAATATCACATTTGGCTTAGACTAAAAAAAGAACTTACACTGACAGGAAAAAACTTGTTCCTGTGTGCAATATATCCCCCCCCTCAGAATCCCCCTATTTCTCAGAAGAAATATTCTCCACCCTTGAGGAAGAGACGAGACACTTCCAGGCCCAGGGAAATGTGCTCATCTGTGGGGACACAAATGCATGCACAGGAACACTACCTGACCAAATGAGCACACGAGGAGACAGCTATATCACAGGCCAAGCTGTCTCTAATCCTTTTAACCTTTCCTACAGGAACAACAGTGACAGCATCGTCAACAAGAATGGAAAAGACCTATTGCAGCTCTGTCGAAGCCTGGGTCTGTACTTTATCAATGGTAGGTTACAGGGGGACTCTTTAGGAAGATTCACCTATTGCTCTCCTCTTGGCCAAAGCACAGTAGACTACATGATAACAGACATGGACCCTTTCTCTCTCAGCTCATTCACTGTTAAGCCACTAACACCTCTGTCTGATCACAGCCAAATTACCCTGTTCCTCAAAAGATCAGACATAGAAGTAACCACAAATTCACAGCCCAATAAGCTGTACAACATCAAACATTCATACAGATGGGCTCAAAAGGAATACCAGAAAGCAATCAGTAACCAAAAAATCCAATCAACCCTAGACAACTTTCTGGATACAATGTACGCTCACAGTAAAGAAGGCGTCAATCTAGCTGTAAATAACATCAATCATATATTTAGGCAAACAGCAAAAGTATCACAATTAAAGCTGGGATCAAACAAACCAAACAGAAATACAGAAGACAAATGGTTTGATACAGATTGTAAAAACCTTAGGAAAAAACTTAGAACACTATCGAACCAAAAACACAGAGACCCAAACAACAGAGAACTACGCCTTCAGTACTGTGAGACATTAAAATCATATAAACGTACCCTCAGAATCAAGAAATCCCAGTACAGCAGAAAGCAACTGACACTAATTGAGGAGTCCATAAATAAAAACAACTTCTGGCAAAATTGGAAAAACCCAAACTAGCGATACAAAATGGTGACATTTGGACAAAACACTTTAAAGCACTCTAAAACACTGTTGACATTCAGGATAATACTGAACAGGGACAAATTTATGAAGAGTTGAACAAACTGGAAAAATCTATAAAGGACTACCAACATCCTTTAGACTCCCCAATTACTGAGCAGGAGCTCCTTAACAAACTTCAAGCCCTCAAATAAAAAAAAGCATGCGGACCTGATGGGATCCTAAATGAGATGCTCAAATTCACTAGTGAAAAATATCAATTGGCTATATTAAAATTGTTTAACTTGATCCTGAGTGTAGGTTACTTCCCTGACATCTGGAACCAAGGACTAATAACACCAATCTTTAAAAACGGAGACAAATCTGACCATAACAATTACAGAGGGATTTGTGTGAACAGTAACCTGGGGAAGGTTTTCTGTAGTATTATAAATGTAAGAGTCCTTAACTTCCTTAATAAGCACAATATCCTGAGTAAAAGCCAAATTGGATTTATACCAAAACATAGAACAACAGATCATATTTACACCCTACACACCCTAATAGATGAACACGTCCACAAAAATAAGACAAAACTCTATTCTTGCTTTATTGACTTCCAAAAAACGTTTGATTCTATCTGGCATACAGGACTGTTCTACAAAGTCATTGAAAGTGGTGTAGGGGGTAAAACATATGACATTATAAAATCAATGTATACAGGCAACATGTGTAGCATAAAAATTGGCAAGAAACAAACTGAATCATTTAACCAAGGGCGGGGCCTCCGCCAGGGTTGCAATCTCAGCCCTGTGCTATTTAACATTTACATCAATGAATTGGCCAATATTCTAGAAAAGTCCTCAGCCCCTGGTATTAGTCTCCACAATTCGGAAGTTAGATGCCTGCTCTTTGCAGATGACCTGTGCCTGCTTTCACCCACAGCACATGGCCTACAGCAGAGCTTGGACCTGCTAGAGCAGTACTGTCAGACCTGGGCCCTGACAGTAAACCCCAAAAAGACCAAAATAATGATTTTCCAGACAAATTCCAGATCCCAGAGAATAAAACCAAAGTTCTCAATTGGTGCAAAACATATAGAGTATTGCACACAATACAACTATTTAGGTTTAAAAATAAGTTCGACTGGACACCTAAATAACGCAGTGAATGAACTGAGAGACAAAGCAGGCAGGGCATTCTACGCCATTAAAAAACAAATCCAAATTGAAATACCTATTACAATTTGGCAAAAACTAATTAAATGTGTGATTGAACCAATCACACTCTATGGCAGCGAGGTGTGGGGTCCACTTACAAAACAAGATTTTACCCACTGGGACAAACATCCCAATGAGACCTTGCACGCGGAACTTTGTAAGATTCTCCTACATGTCCAGAGGAAAACTACAAACAATGCATGCAGGGCAGAATTAGGCCGATATCCACTAATATTAAAAACTCAAAAAAGAGCAATTAAGTTTTGGAAACACCTAAAACACAGTGACCCCCTCTCATATCATTACCAAGCCCTGCAATACCAAGAGTTGAGCAAAGATAAGAGTCCCTTCATCCAACTGGTCCGGGGGCTGAGTTCACAAACTTATTCCACTAACACACTGAAGCCTCAGGACCAGAACATCCAATCAATCAGAATTAACCAAATTACAAAACATCTAAAACAAAACTATTACCTATTGGAAAACACAAACACAAGCACAAAGCAAAATGCAGTGCTATTTGGCCCTAAATGGACAGTACACCATGGCAAACTATCTAACCATGGTGACTGATCAAAACCTCAGGAAAACCTTGACAAAGTACAGGCTCAGCGAGCACAGCCTTGCTATTGAGAAGGGTAGACACAGGAAAACCTGGCTCCCTGTAGAGGAAAGGCTGTGCAACCACTGCACCACAGCAGAACCAGAGACAGAGCTGCATTTCCTGACAAAATGTAAAAAATATAAAACTATCAGAGAGAGTCACTTCCCCAAATTCAAACAAGTAGTCCGGGGCTTTGAGGACCTCTCTGAAATAGAAAGGCTGCCGATCCTTTTGGGGAAAGACATGGACAGCTGTGCGCTGGCAGCATTTCCTATGTTGTTATTTTGTTCTCTGATGTAATTATTAAAAAAAAATATATAAAAAATAATAAAAGTATGTGTATGTATATGTGTATATGTATGTATATGTGTATATGTATGTGTATATATATATACAGCGGGTGAAATAAGTATTGAACACATCACCATTTTTCTCAGTAAATATATTTCCAAAGGTGCTATTGACATTTTCACCAGATGTTGGTAACAACCCAAGTAATCCATACATACAAAGAAACCAAAACAAATACGTTCAGAAATTAAGTTATGTGTAATAATGTGAAATGACACAGGGAAAAAGTATTGAACACACTTACTGATATTTATTTAATACTTTGTACAAAAGCCTTTGTTGGTAATGACAGCTTCAAGACGCCTCCTGTATGGAGAAACTAGTCGCACGCATTGCTCTGGTGTGATTTTGGCCCATTCTTCCACACAAACAGTCTTCAAATCTTGAAGGTTCCGTGGGCCTCTTCTATGAATCTTGATCTTCAGTTCTTTCCATAGATTTTCAATGGGATTTAATTCAGGTGATTGGCTGGGCCATTCTAGCAGCTTTATTTTCTTTCTTTGAAACCAATTGAGAGTTTCCTTGGCTGTTTGTTTGGGATCATTGTCTTGCTGAAATGTCCACCCTCGTTTCATCTTCATCATCCTGGTAGATGGTAGCAGATTTTTGTCAAGAATGTCTCTGTAAATTTGCCCATTCATCCTTCCTTCAATTATGTGAGGTTTGCCAGTACCATTTGCTGAAAAGCAGCCCCACACCATGATGTTCCTCCAAACTTCACTGTTGGTATGGTGTTTTTAGGGTGATGTGCAGTGCCATTTCTCCTCCAAACATGGTGTGTATTATGACATCCAAACAGTTCAATTTTGCTCTCATCTCACCACACTATATTCTCCCAGTATTTCACTGGCTTTTCCAAATGTTGTGCAGCAAACTTTAAACGAGCTTCAACGTGCTTTTTTTTCAGCAATGGAGTCTTGCGTGGTGAGCGTGCATACAGGCCATGGCAGTGGAGTGCATTACTTACTGTTTTCTTTGAGACAACAGTACCTGCTAATTGCAGGTCTTTTTTAAGCTCTCCACAAGTGGTCCTTGGCTCTTGGACAACTCTTCTGATTATTCTTTTCACTCCTCTGTCAGAAATCTTGCGAGGAGCACCTGGTCGAGGCAAATTTATGGTGAAATTATTGTCTTTCCACTTCCGTATTATGGCCCCAACAGTGCTCACTGGAACATTCAGAAGCTTAGAAATGTGCCTATAACCAATGCCATCATTATGTTTTGCAACAATTAGGTTGCGAAGGTCTTGAGACAGCTCTTTGCTTTTACTCATCATGAGATGTGTCTTGTGTGACACCTTGGCAATGAGACCTTTTTGTAGGCCATCAGTTGGGACTGAACCAGCTGATATTAATTTGCACTGACAGGGGGCTGGATTGCTTTTTAATTACTGATAGTTTTCAGCTGTTGTCTTGGCTTTCCATGCCTTTTTGCACCTCCCTTTCTTGTGTTCAATACTTTTTCCCTGTGTCATTTCACATTATTACACGACTTAATTTCTGAACTTATTTGTTTTGGTTTCTTTGTATGTATGGATTACTTGGGTTGTTACCAACATCTGGTGAAAATGTAATGTCAATAGCACCTTTGGAAATATATTTACTGAGAAAAATGGTGACGTGTTCAATACTTATTTCACCCGCTGTATATATATATATATATATATATATATATATATATATATATATATATATATATACAGTGGGGAGAACAAGTATTTGATACACTGCCGATTTTGCAGGTTTTCCCACTTACAAAGCATGTAGAAGTCTGTAATTTTTATCATAGGTACTCTTCAACTGTGAGTGACAGAATCTAAAACAAAAATCTAGAAAATCACATTGTATGATTTTTAAGTAATTGATTTGCATTTTATTGCATGACATAAGTATTTGATACATCAGAAAAGCAGAACTTAATATTTGGTACAATTAATATTTGGTGCAATTACAGAGATCATACGTTTCCTGTAGTTCTATACCAGGTTTGCACACACTGCAGCAGGGATTTTGGCCCACTCCTCCATACAGATCCTTCAGGTTTCGGGGCTGTTGCTGGGCAATACGGACTTTCAGCTCCCTCCAAAGATTTTCTATTGGGTTCAGGTCTGGAGACTGGCTAGGCCACTCCAGGACCTTGAGATGCTTCTGACAGAGCCACTCCTTAGTTGCCCTGGCTGTGTGTTTTGGGTCGTTGTCATGCTGGAAGACCCAGCCACGACCCATCTTCAATGCTCTTACTGAGGGAAGGAGGTTGTTGGCCAAGATCTCGCGATACATGGCCCCATCCATCCTTCCCTCAATACGGTGCAGTCGTCCTGTCCCCTTTGCAGAAAAGCATCCCCAAAGAATGATGTTTCCACCTCCATGCTTCACGGTTGGGATGGTGTTCTTGGGGTTGTACTCATCCTTCTTCTTCCTCCAAACACGGTGAGTGGAGTTTAGACCAAAAGCTCTATTTTTGTCTCATCAGACCACATGATCTTCTCCCATTCCTCCTCTGGATCATCCAGATGGTCATTGGCAAACTTCAGACGGGCCTGGACATGCGCTGGCTTGAGCAGGGGGACCTTGCGTGCGCTGCAGGATTTTAATCCATGACGGCATAGTGTGTTACTAATGGTTTTCTTTGAGACTGTGGTCCCAGCTCTCTTCAGGTCATTGACCAGGTCCTGCCGTGTAGTTCTGGGCTGATCCCTCACCTTCCTCATGATCATTGATGCCCCACGAGGTGAGATCTTGCATGGTGCCCCCAGACCGAGGGAGATTGACCGTCATCTTGAACTTCTTCCATTTTCTAATAATTGCGCCAACAGTTGTTGCCTTCTCACCAAGCTGCTTGCCTATTGTCCTGTAGCCAATCCCAGCCTTGTGCAGGTCTACAATTTTATCCCTGATGTCCTTACACAGCTCTCTGGTCTTGGACATTGTGGAGAGGTTGGAGTCTGTTTGATTGAGTGTGTGGACAGGTGTCTTTTATACAGGTAACGAGTTCAAACAGGTGCAGTTAATACAGGTAATGAGTGGAGAACAGGAGGGCTTCTTAAAGAAAAACTAACAGGTCTGTGAGAGCCGGAATTCTTACTGGTTGGTAGGTGATCAAATACTTATGTCATGCAATAAAATGCAAATTAATTATTTAAAAATAATTAAAAAATATTTTCTGGATTTTTGTTTTAGATTCCGTCTCTCACAGTTGAAGTGTACCTATGATAAAAATTACAGACCTCTACATGCTTTGTAATTAGGAAAACCTGCAAAATCGGCAGTGTATCAAATACTTGTTCTCCCCACTGTATATATATGTATATATACACCCAAATTTTGATGTATGATACTTTGGCAATATGTACACTGTTGCGTCATGCCAATAAAGTGAATTGAATTGAATTGAGACAGAGAGAGAGACAGAGAGAGGGAGAGAGAGAGAGTCAGAGAGAGAGACAGAGAGAGAGAGAGAGAGAGAGAGAGAGAGAGAGACAGAGAGACATTAATTCTGCCAGAACTGGGCACTGACAGTAAACCTAGAAATTATGATATTCCCAAAAATATCCAGATGCCAAGATAACAAATACACCTTCCTATTAGGCTCCACACACCTACACATATTTAGGACAAAAAATAAGCTCCACAGGAAATTTCAACTTGGCTGTGAATGAACTGAGAGACAAGGCAAGAAGAGCTTTTTATTCCATTAAAATAAACATCAAATTAGACATACCAATTAGGATCTGGCTCAAAATATTCAAATCAATAATTGAACCAATTGCATTTCATGGCAGTGAAGTGTGGGGCCCACTTACCAAACAAGAATTTGAAAAACATCCAATTGAAACCCTGCATGCGGAACTTTGTAAGAATATCCTCAGAGTCCAGAGAAAAACTACAAACAACACATGCAGGGCAGAATTAGGCCAATTTCCCCTTTTAATTAATATCCAAAAACGAGCCACCACATTCTATAACCATTTAAAAATAAGCGACCCCAACTCTTACCACCACAAAGCCCTCCAATACCAAGAGGTGACCATAGTCCCCTTAGTCAGCTGATCTTAAGACTAAACTCACAAACCAACAGTAACCCAACAAAGCCTCAGGACAGCACTCAGAAAATCTGGCCCAACCAAATTATCAAAAAACAAAAAGAAAATTACATGACCTATTGGAAAGACACCACAAAAAATCAAAGTAAACTTCAATGCTATTTGGCACTAAACAGACAGTACACAGTGGCAAACTATCTGACCACTGTGACTGATAGAAAACTGAGGAAAACATTGACTATGTACAGACTCAGTGAGCACAGCCTGGCTATAGAGACCGGTCGTCACAGACAGATCTGGCAACCCAGAGATGCCAGGTTGTGTTTACTCTGCCCACAAAACACAATAGAAACAGAAACACACTTCCTCCTAAAATATGATAATTATGCAGACATACGGGCAACTTTCTTTCCCCAAATTTAAATAAAGAATTTGAAACAGGGACAGACAATGAAAAATTACAATGCCTATTGGGTGAAAAGGTCCATTGTGCCATTTATGGTGCAAAATATGTTGCATCATGCCACACCCGTAGGGACAACCAGTTGACCCAACTGCAACCAATAATCCCATAAGGACAACCAGTTGACCCAACTGCAACCAATAATCCCGTAAGGACAACCAGTTGACCCAACTGCAACCAATAATCACAAAACACACAACATAACTATTTTGAATATGTTTGGTTGTGTATGTGATAATTAATATGTAATGGATCTATATTTTTTGTTAATAATAGTATGAACCTTCTTTTCTTTTTATTGTTACATTGTAAATATTATTATATTGCTTTGGCAATATTGTTAAGTTGTAACTTTCATGCCAATAAAGCCGAATTTGAATTTGAATTTGAGAGAAAGAGAGAGAGAGAGAAAGAGAGAGAGAGAGAGAGAGAGAGAGAGAGAGAGAGACAGAGAGAGACAGATAGAGAGAGAAAGAGAGAGAGAGAGAGAAATACAATGCTGATTGATTACACACACACACACACACACACACACACACACACACACACACACACACACAAACAAACAGACAGTGGCTTGCTATTAGAGAAGTGTGTGTGTTTGTGTCAGTGAGATTGTATCAGTGTGTGTGAATGTGTGTGTCAGTGTGTTTCTCTCTCTGTTTCTCTCTCTGTTTCTCTCTCTGTTTCTCTCTGTTTCTCTCTCTGTTTCTCTCTCTGTTTCTCTCTCTGTTTCTCTCTCTGTTTCTCTCTCTGTTTCTCTCTGTTTCTCTCTCTGTTTCTCTCTCTGTTTCTCTCTCTGTTTCTCTCTCTGTTTTTCTCTGTTTCTCTCTCTGTTTCTCTCTCTGTTTCTCTCTGTTTCTCTCTCTGTTTCTCTCTCTGTTTCTCTCTCTGTTTCTCTCTCTGTTTCTCTCTGTTTCTCTCTCTGTTTCTCTCTGTTTCTCTCTCTGTTTCTCTCTCTGTTTCTCTCTGTTTCTCTCTCTGTTTCTCTCTCTGTTTCTCTCTGTTTCTCTCTGTTTCTCTCTCTGTTTCTCTCTCTGTTTCTCTCTCTGTTTCTCTCTGTTTCTCTCTCTGTTTCTCTCTCTGTTTCTCTCTCTGTTTCTCTCTCTGTTTCTCTCTGTTTCTCTCTGTTTCTCTCTGTTTCTCTCTCTGTTTCTCTCTCTGTTTCTCTCTGTTTCTCTCTGTTTCTCTCTGTTTCTCTCTGTTTCTCTCTGTTTCTCTCTCTGTTTCTCTCTCTGTTTCTCTCTGTTTCTCTCTGTTTCTCTCTCTGTTTCTCTCTCTGTTTCTCTCTGTTTCTCTCTGTTTCTCTCTCTGTTTCTCTCTCTGTTTCTCTCTCTGTTTCTCTCTCTGTTTCTCTCTCTGTTTCTCTCTGTTTCTCTCTCTGTTTCTCTCTCTGTTTCTCTCTGTTTCTCTCTGTTTCTCTATCTGTTTCTCTCTCTGTTTCTCTCTGTTTCTCTCTCTGTTTCTCTCTCTGTTTCTCTCTGTTTCTCTCTCTGTTTCTCTCTGTTTCTCTCACTGTTTCTCTCAGGTTCTCTCTCTGTTTCTCTCTGTTTCCCTCAATGTTTTTCTCTCTGTTTCTCTCTCTGTTTCCCTATCTTTTTATCTCTCTGTTTCTCTCACTGTTTCTCTCACTGTTTCAATTAAATTCAATTCACTTTATTGGCATGACGCAACAGTGTACATATTGCCAAAGTATCATACATCAAGTTATTTATTTATTGTGTATATATACATATATATATACACATACACATACACATATATATATATATATATATATATATACACACATACATACATATATACATACATACATATACATACATATATACATACATATATATACATACATATACATATATACGTACACATACTTTTTTTATATATATATATATAATTACATCAGAGAACAAAATAACAACATATGAAAAAAGGCATTAAATATGTCAGGCACTGTCCCTCAACTTGTGGCAGGCAGCAACATAGCATGCTGCCAGCGCACAGCTGTTCATGTCTTCCCCCAAAAGGATTGGCAGCCTTTCTATTTCAGAGAGGTCCTCAAAGCCCCGGACTACTTATTCAAATTTGGGGAAGTGACTCTCTCTGATAGTTTTATATTTTTGACATTTGGTCAGGAAATGCAGCTCTGTCTCTGGTTCTGCTGTGGTGCAGTGGTTGCACAGCCTTTCCTCTACAGGGAGCCAGGTTTTCCTGTGTCTACCCTTCTCAATAGCAAGGCTGTGCTCGCTGAGCCTGTACTTTGTCAAGGTTTTCCTGAGGTTTTGATCAGTCACCATGGTCAGATAGTTTGCCATGGTGTACTGTCCATTTAGGGCCAAATAGCACTGCATTTTGCTTTGTGCTTGTGTTTGTGTTTTCCAATAGGTAATGTAGTTTTGTTTTAGATGTTTTGTAATTTGGTTAATTCTGATTGATTGGATGTTCTGGTGCTGAGGCTTCAGTGTGTTAGTGGAACAAGTTTGTGAACTCAGCCCCCGGACCAGTTGGATGTTTCTCTCTCTGTTTCTCCCTTTCTCTCTCTCTCCATTTCTCTCTCTCTCTGTTTCTCTCTCTGTTTCTCTCTCTGTTTCTCTCTGTTTCTCTCTCTGTTTCTCTCTCTGTTTTCTCTCTGTTTCTCTCTCTGTTTCTCTCTCTGTTTCTCTCTGTTCTCTCTCTGTCTTCTTTCTGTCATTCTCAGTAAACTGGATGCGTTCATCTATGACGCTGCTGTGTTGAACTACGCAGCGGGCAGAGATGAAGGCTGTAAGCTGGTCACCATCGGCAGCGGGTACATCTTTGCTACCACCGGCTATGGCATCGCTCTGCAAAAGGGGTCCTACTGGAAACGTCAGGTGGACCTGGCTATTTTGGCCATCATTGGAGATGGTGAGACACTTACACACACCAGATTGGACACACACACACACACAGACCCTGTCTTTTTCTATATCTCTGTTTCTATCTCTCTGTCTCTCTTTCTCTCACGCACCCCCCCCCCCACACACACACACACACCCCCTACACACACACACACACACCAGAATGGACACACACACCCTACCCCATGGTCGGCATGACAAAGGGAATGCTGTGAATATAAATAAACCTTTGATGTAGTCAGCTGTAAATATGGTGGTATGTCTGCCTGTTTTTCTCTCTCTGTGTGTGTGTGTGTGTGTGTGTGTGTGTGTGTGTGTGTGTGTGTGTGTGTGTGTGTGTGTGTGTGTGTGTGTGTGTGTGTGTGTGTGTGTGTGTGTGTGTGTGTGTGTGTGTGTGTGTGTGTGTGTGTGTGTGTGTGTGTGTGTGTATTTGTGCCTCTTAGTGCATGTGTGTGTGTGTATCAGTAATTGTGTAAATTATTTTTATGTATAAATATATTGTAATGTATTCTTCTCTCTGATCCAGACTGTATGTGACTCCCAGCTGCTTCACTCACAACAAGTCCCCATCACATTAGACACTGGTATAGAGGAGGAGATAGAGGAGGAGATAGAGGAGGAGATAGAGGAGGAGGAGATAGAGGAGGAGATAGAGGAGGAGATAGAGGAGATAGGAGGAGATAGGAGGAGATAGAGGAGGAGTTAGAGGAGGAGATAGAGGAGGAGTTAGAGGAGGAGGAGATAGAGGAGGAGATAGAGGAGGAGATAGAGGAGGAGGGGGAGGAGATAGGAGGAGATAGAGGAGGAGATAGAGGAGGAGTTAGAGGAGGAGTTAGAGGAGGAGATAGAGGAGGAGATAGAGGAGGAGATAGGAGGAGATAGAGGAGGAGTTAGAGGAGGAGATAGAGGAGGAGATGGAGGAGGAGATAGAGGAGGAGATGGAGGGGGAGGAGATAGGAGGAGATAGAGGAGGAGTTAGAGGAGGAGATAGAGGAGGAGTTAGAGGAGGAGATAGAGGAGGAGGGGGAGGAGATAGAGGAGGAGTTGGAGGAGGAGATAGAGGAGGAGGAGGGGGAGGAGGAGATAGAGGAGGAGGGGGAGGAGGAGGTAGAGGAGGGGATAGAGGAGGAGGAGATAGAGGAGGGGGAGGAGGAGATAGAGGAGATAGAGGAGGAGATAGAGGAGATAGAGGAGGAGATAGAGGGGGAGGAGATAGAGGAGGAGATAGAGGGGGAGATAGAGGAGGAGATAGAGGAGGAGATAGAGGGGGAGATAGAGGAGGAGATAGAGGAGGAGATAGAGGAGGAGATAGAGGAGGAGATGGAGGGGGAGGAGATAGAGGAGGAGATAGAGGAGGAGTTAGGGGAGGAGGGGGAGGAGGAGTTAGAGGAGGGGATAGAGGAGATAGAGGAGGAGGGGGAGGAGGAGGGGGAGGAGATAGAGGAGGAGGGGGAGGAGATAGAGGAGGAGCTAGAGGAGGAGGGGGAGGAGGAGATAGAGGAGGAGTTAGAGGAGGAGATAGAGGAGGAGTTAGAGGAGGAGATAGAGAGGAGGGGGAGGAGGAGATAGAGGAGGGGATAGAGGAGGAGATAGAGGAGGAGGGGGAGGAGATAGAGGAGGAGATAGAGGGGGAGATAGAGGAGGAGGGGGAGGAGTAGATAGAGGAGGGGATAAAGGAGGAGGAGATAGAGGAGGAGGGGGAGGAGGAGATAGAGAGGAGGGGGAGGAGGAGATAGAGGAGGAGTTAGAGGAGGAGATAGAGAGGAGGGGGAGGAGGAGATAGAGAGGAGGGGGAGGAGGAGATAGAGGAGGAGGGGGAGGAGGAGATAGAGGAGGGGATAAAGGAGGAGATAGAGGAGGAGATAGGGGAGGAGTTAGAGGAGGAGGGGGAGGAGATAGAGGAGGAGATAGAGGAGGAGATAGAGGAGGAGATAGGGGAGGAGATAGGGGAGGAGATAGAGGAGGAGATAGAGGAGGAGATGGAGGGGGAGGAGATAGAGGAGGGGATAGAGGGGGAGATAGAGGAGGAGGGGGAGGAGTAGATAGAGGAGGAGGGGGAGGAGGAGATAGAGGAGGAGGGGGAGGAGGAGATAGAGGAGGAGATAGAGGAGGAGGGGGAGGAGGAGATAGAGGAGGAGTTAGAGGAGGAGATAGAGAGGAGGGGGAGGAGGAGATAGGTATCTGAAATATCCAGACGAGCACCGTAAATCATGGGTTCTTCCAGTAACCAAAAAAGAGAATCTGTACTCTCAGTTCTTTTCACTTTAAAAAGGTCCCATATTTTAAACAGATTTCTATAAAAAACAGGAAGCTTCGATGTGTTGATTCTTTTTGGATCCATCAAAAATAAATGTTTACTTAAACAGAGTTCATCAACGGATTTAAGTATAGCACCTCCTCTGTATGATAAATTTGGTACAAGCCATTTCCATTTTTCAAGTCGGCACTTAAGCTTTTCAACAGTTCCAATCCAGTTTTTTTGAGCTACTGTTTCATTACCTAAATATACTCCCAAATATCTCAAACCATCTCTTGTCCAACATAAACCATCTGGAAGATTTGGTGGTACTCTACTTTTCCACTCTCCCGTTAAAACTGCCTCACTTTTATTCCAATTAATTCTTGCAGAAGAAATTAATCCAAAATCTTTTAATGTCTTTAGTAATAAATCTATATCATTTTGTTTATTAATCATTACCATGACATCATCTGCATACGCAGACAGACACAAAGAGGCACTCCTTCTAGAACTCTCCTTGAAACACTTAAGTGGTTATATCGCGAGGGTATATAATAACCCTGACAGTGAACAACCTTGTCTTACCCCACGACACACTTTAAAAGGAGCACATAAGCCACAATTAATCTTCAGAATACTCTCAATATCACAATATAAGACTTTAACGTAAGCTAAAAATTCAGAATTAAAACCAAAAGCCTGAAGAGCCTTCCCAAATAATTGTGTTCTACACGATCAAAGGCTTTTTCTTGATCTAAGGAAATCAAGCCTATGTCAAGACCAAACATTTTAGATACGTCAAACAAATCTCTAATTGAATGTTATCAAAAATTGACCTACCAGGCACGCAATACGACTGGTCAGGATGAATGACTTCATCTAAAACTTCACCCAAACAGGGAAGCTAGTACTTTAGATAACAGTTTATAATCACAACACAATAAGGACACGGGTCTCCAATTTTTTATATCACTTAAATTACCTTTCTTTAGGCAAAAGGGTCAACACCGCTCTTCTACAACTTATTGGCAATAATCCTTTGGTTAAACTGTCATTAAGAACTACTAACAAATCTTCTCCGATAACAAATCTTCTCTAAAACTCTTATAGACTTAACTGTCTCCTTTGTGATATTTTGAGTATACAGTTGACAAAAAAACCTTGATTTGAGTCTTGCCAAAATCCCACCAACTCTGCAGAGAAGAAAAAGAAACATTTTCATTCTTGAAATTTGCCCAAAAAAATTCAAAGGTCTCTTTAAAAAAAGCATCATTTATCAGAGCGGTGTTAAAGTGCCAATATGCACTCCTTGGTGCAAATAACTAAACTGTGGTCTGAAAAACCAACTGGATTTATTATACAACTCTTAAAAACACTGTGATGGTGATTGAAGCTGTAAAATCTATCTAGTCTTGCTAAAGACAATAAATGTTCATGGGCATGAGCCCATGTACAGTGGGGAGAACAAGTATTTGATACACTGCCGATTTTTCAGGTTTTCCTACTTACAAAGCATGTAGAGGTCTGTAATTTTTATCATAGGTACACTTCAACTGTGAGAGACGGAATCTAAAACAAAATCACATTGTATGATTTTTAAATAATGAATTTGCATTTTATTGCATGACATAAGTATTTGATCACCTACCAACCAGTAAGAATTCCGGCTCTCACAGACCTGTTCGTTTTTCTTTAAGAAGCCCTCCTGTTCTCCACTCATTACCTGTATTAACTGTGCCTATTTGAACTTGTTACCTGTATAAAAGACACCTGTCCACACACTCAATCAAACAGACTCCAACCTCTCCACAATGGCCAAGACCAGAGAGCTGTGTAAGGACATCAGGGATAAAATTGTAGACCTGCACAAGGCTGGGATGGGCTACAGGACAATGGGCAAGCAGCTTGGTGAGAAGGCAACAACTGTTGGCGCAATTATTAGAAAATGGAAGAAGTTCAAGATGAGGGTCAATCTCCCTCGGTCTAGGGCACCATGCAAGATCTCACCTCGTGGGGCATCAATGATCATGAGGAAGGTGAGGGATCAGCCCAGAACTACACGGCAGGACCTGGTCAATGACCTGAAGAGAGCTGGGACCACAGTCTCAAAGAAAACCATTAGTAACACACTATGCCGTCATGGATTAAAATCCTGCAGCGCACGCAAGGTCCCCCTGCTCAAGCCAGCGCATGTCCAGGCCCGTCTGAAGTTTGCCAATGACCATCTGGATGATCCAGAGGAGGATTGGGAGAAGGTCATGTGGTCTGATGAGACAAAAATAGATATTTTTGGTCTAAACTCCACTCGCCGTGTTTGGAGGAAGAAGAAGGATGAGTACAACCCCAAGAACACCATCCCAACCGTGAAGCATGGAGGTGGAAACATCATTCTTTGGGGATGCTTTTCTGCAAAGGGGACAGGACGACTGCACCGTATTGAGGGGAGGATGGATGGGGCCATGTATTGCGAGATCTTGGCCAACAACCTCCTTCCCTCAGTAAGAGCATTGAAGATGGGTCGTGGCTGGGTCTTCCAGCATGACAACGACCCGAAACACACAGCCAGGGCAACTAAGGAGTGGCTCCGTAAGAAGCATCTCAAGGTCCTGGAGTGGCCTAGCCAGTCTCCAGACCTGAACCCAATAGAAAATCTTTGGAGGGAGCTGAAAATCCGTATTGCCCAGCAACAGCCCCGAAACCTGAAGGATCTGTATGGAGGAGTGGGCCAAATTCCCTGCCGCAGTGTGTGCAAACCTGGTATAGAACTACAGGAAACGTATGATCTCTGTAATTGCACCAAATATTAATTGTACCAAATATTAAGTTCTGCTTTTCTGATGTATCAAATACTTATGTCATGCAATAAAATGCAAATTAATTACTTAAAAGTCTCTCACAGTTGAAGTGTACCTATGATAAAAATTACAGACCTCTACATGCTTTGTAAGTAGGAAAACCTGCAAAATCGGCAGTGTATCAAATACTTGTTCTCCCCACTGTATATTGCCTTAAATTTCCATTTAGACTTCTCCAGACATCACATAGGTCATTTCTTTCAACTATTTCACAAAGCCGCTTGCGAGAAGGCATATGTGGTTCTATATGGTTGCGATCAATATTTTGCTCAACACAATTAAAATCTCCACCAATAAATAAATATTCTTCGCTATTGCATTTGTCTAGAGTTGAGCATAAAATATCTAAAAAAGCCACTCTCTCTATTGGTAAAGTGGGGGCATATACACAAATAAATACCAGAACATGTTTTTCAAAAAGGGCTTGAATTTTTAGAAGTCTAACCTTCACTATTTCCTCCATCTTAAAAGAGCATGGAGTAAAATTCTTTGCAAACAAGATGGCAACTCCTCCACTACGTGAAGTTTTATGACTTAGAAATACATGACCATTCCATTCTTTTATCCAATCTGTAACATTTGTATCATCACTGTGTGTTTCTTGTAAAAAAAGAACATCAAGTTGTTTTTTTCTCATTGTTTCATACACTTGCATTCTCTTTACATCATCTCTGGCTCCGTTCACATTTAAAGATGCTATACGGATATCTGCCATGTGTAAAGAAAAAAGGAAACAAAAAGAATTAAGCCATACAGAAACACACAGCCACTCAAGATAAAAGAGTTATGCCACTTTGTCATTATTCTTATTCAGCTGATTTGGGATTTTTGAAACAATTTTTTTCTGTCGATATACTTCTTTATCCAGAAAGCAACCTTAGAAGCAACCACTCATTAGATTCTTAGTGCTTTCTGCAAACCGTTTCAGGTCTGGGAAAAGATCAGCAACCTGTACTCCTCTCTGATTTTTTGTCACTTTTAAAAACTTCTTCAGCACTGTAATCATTACATATCCATTCACTTTGTGAGCAACTTGAAGCACTAGAATCAGACAATTCACTTTCACTTTCAATATTATCTGTATCATTCTTCTGTTCTTTTCTTGCTTGTTTTGATTCTTCTTCTCTGTCTTTCTTTTTCCTTTTTAGAGGAGTTTTGAAGACAGCTTGATCCATGTCTACTTCACACAAATTAACATTGTCTGATAAAGACTCTATATCAGCCAAACAGGCCATTGAACTGTTCTGTGTCCATCAATTCTTCTATCACAGCAGATTCTTTAAGCAAGCTCACATTCAACTCTGTTTGATCTTTATCAGTCAATACATTATCTTCCATGATTTCAATCATGGTTTGAACAGTTTCAACTGTTTGTTCACAAGGCACTTTGTTAGTTGTGCCCTTGACACTCTGTGCTGAATTCACAGGTACTGGCACAGATGTTCCAGCAGCGCTTTCCACGTCTTGCACCACCCTCTCATCTATCGTGTTTTGCCTTGTGCGTGTACCCCCATTTTCGGGACAAGCACGAGCCAAATGCCCGGTTTTTCCACATCCGAAACACTACATTATATCAGTGGATACATAGACAGTATAGTCAAAATCATCAACTCTGAATTTCAGATTTAAATTCAGTTCTGTTCTGTTCACACTCAAAATCAAATAAGTGAATCTCCTAAAAGACACCACGTTTGATCGATTCCAATTTACTCCCGAACGCGATCTTTTTCACAGGAGCAACTAACTTTCCGAAACGTGACAATTCTTTAACCAAAGCTTCATCTTTGATAAAAGGTGGGATGTTTGACAGGATAACTTTTCTGGCAGGAGTTGAAAGAGAAAGCACAGGTGTAAAAAGGCCACCAATTACAACTCCTCTTTCCACAACATTATTGGCATTTTCTACAGTGTTCAAAAAACAAACAACCGCGTTGCTCATCCTTATCGCTGCTAGAATGCTCTTATGTCCAACAACCTCTCCGATAGCTGAGATACAATCTTCCACACTTGCAGCGGCCACTACTTTAACCCCGTGGCGCCGCGTTAATGAACCGAGCGAGTCAACACCTTGGGCCGCCATGCCCTCGGCGATACACTGGTAACCAACGGCCAAAAAACACTATTTTTATCTACTCAATACAGATTAAAAGTCAAAAATAGCGATATTCAACCAAGAAAAAATTGCAACAGCGGGCAGAAAACTCACTCAAACTTACTACACTTGTCAACATAGTGATGAGCAAACTAAACCATGTGACACAGATTCTTTACTCGTCATGAGGATTCCATACCAAGCTGTCTCCCTAAAACAACGATGTGACGATGTGATTACATTTAACATAGCTACAACGAGCTGTGGTGTAAAGCAGAAAATGTTTTCAGTCAGACATTCACGCTTGCCATATAGAGTTGAAATATCCGTCCAATAAATGTTTTATTTAATAACAGATGACCTGATCTCCAAAACCTGTCTGGGGCAGCTGGCTTAAGAAAACATGCATCTCTGAAAGGGGCTTAAGATCTCACCTTAGTTAGAGGGAGGAGGAGGAGGAGGAGGAGGAGGAGGAGGAGGAAGAGGAGAACGAGACAATACATTGAATTACATTTTTCTCTCTCTCTCTTTCTCCTTTATCCCCATCTCCCTCACTCCATCTCACTTTCTCTCATCTCTCCCCCCTCTCTCTCTCTCCTTTCTCTCTCTCTCCCCCCCATCTCTCTGTATCTCTCTTGCTCTCTCTATCCCTCTTTTTCCCTCTCTCTCTCTCTCCCTCCCTCTCTCTTTCTCTCTCCAGGTGAAATGGAGGAGCTGGAAGCTCAGTGGCTAACGGGGATCTGTCACCATGAGAAGAACGAGGTGATGTCCAGTCAGCTGGATGTAGACAACATGGCCGGAGTGTTCTACATGCTGGCTACCGCAATGGGACTGTCTCTCATCACCTTCATATCAGAACACCTCTTCTACTGGAGGTTGAGATACTGTTTCACTGGAGTCTGCACTGGAACACCAGGTCTTCTCTTCTCTATCAGCAGGGTAAGACTGGGGGGTAAGGGTTAGGGTATAGGGTGTAGGGGGTAGAGTACAGAGGATAGGGGGTGGTATGGGCTTATTATGAGTGTATGGGGGCATAAGCCAGGACATAGCCACTCAGCAAACACGTCCTTCCCCAGCAGTCCTAATGTCCCCATAATGTCCTTATACCATCTCTTTCACTGACCTCAATGGGACTTCATGGTTGAATAAAGATTAAATAATACCAGTGATGTCCCCAGCTGTCAGAATGTCCCATAATATTCCCCTAATGCTCTGAAAGGTGACTAACTCATCAGACTCACTACATGGATTTTAGGTAGCATCCCAAATGCCTCTGGTCAAAGCCACACTATTATATATATATATTTAAAACTCTGGTCAAAGCCACACTATTATATATATATTTAAGACTCTGGTCAATGCCACACTATTATATATATATTTAAAACTCTGGTCAATGCCACACTATTATATATATATATTTAAAACTCTGGTCAATGCCACACTATTATATATATATTTAAAACTCTGGTCAATGCCACACTATTATGTATATATTTAAAACTCTGGTCAATGCCACACTATTATATATATATTTAAAACTCTGGTCAATGCCACACTATTATATATATATATTTAAAACTCTGGTCAATGCCACACTATTATATATATATTTAAAACTCTGGTCAATGCCACACTATTATATATATATATTTAAAACTCTGGTCAATGCCACACTATTATATATATATTTAAAACTCTGGTCAATGCCACACTATTATATATATATTTAAAACTCTGGTCAATGCCACACTATTATATATATATTTAAAACTCTGGTCAATGCCACACTATTATATATATATTTAAAACTCTGGTCAATGCCACACTATTATGTATATATTTAAAACTCTGGTCAATGCCACACTATTATATATATATTTAAAACTCTGGTCAATGCCACACTATTATATATATATATTTAAAACTCTGGTCAATGCCACACTATTATATATATATATTTAAAACTCTGGTCAATGCCACACTATTATGTATATATTTAAAACTCTGGTCAATGCCACACTATTATATATATATTTAAAACTCTGGTCAATGCCACACTATTATATATATATATTTAAAACTCTGGTCAATGCCACACTATTATATATATATTTAAAACTCTGGTCAATGCCACACTATTATATATATATTTAAGACACTGGTCAATGCCACACTATTATATATAGATATTTAAAACTCTGGTCAATGCCACACTATTATATATATATTTAAAACTCTGGTCAATGCCACACTATTATATATATATTTAAGACTCTGGTCAATGCCACACTATTATATATATATTTAAAACTCTGGTCAATGCCACACTATTATATATATATATTTAAAACTCTGGTCAATGCCACACTATTATATATATATTTAAAACTCTGGTCAATGCCACACTATTATATATATATATTTAAAACTCTGGTCAATGCCACACTATTATATATATATTTAAAACTCTGGTCAATGCCACACTATTATATATATATTTAAAACTCTGGTCAATGCCACACTATTATATATATATATTTAAAACTCTGGTCAATGCCACACTATTATATATATATTTAAAACTCTGGTCAATGCCACACTATTATATATATATATTTAAGACACTGGTCAATGCCACACTATTATATATATATTTAAAACTCTGGTCAATGCCACACTATTATATATATATATTTAAAACTCTGGTCAATGCCACACTATTATGTATATATTTAAAACTCTGGTCAATGCCACACTATTATATATATATATTTAAAACTCTGGTCAATGCCACACTATTATATATATATATTTAAGACACTGGTCAATGCCACACTATTATATATATATATTTAAAACTCTGGTCAATGCCACACTATTATATATATATATTTAAAACTCTGGTCAATGCCACACTATTATATATATATTTAAAACTCTGGTCAATGCCACACTATTATATATATATATTTAAAACTCTGGTCAATGCCACACTATTATATATATATTTAAAACTCTAGTCAATGCCACACTATTATATATATATATTTAAGACACTGGTCAATGCCACACTATTATATATATATATTTAAAACTCTGGTCAATGCCACACTATTATATATATATATTTAAAACTCTGGTCAATGCCACACTATTATATATATATATATTTAAGACACTGGTCAATGCCACACTATTATATATATATATTTAAAACTCTGGTCAATGCCACACTATTATATATATATATTTAAGACACTGGTCAATGCCACACTATTATATATATATATTTAAAACTCTGGTCAATGCCACACTATTATATATATATATTTAAAACTCTGGTCAATGCCACACTATTATATATATATATTTAAAACTCTGGTCAATGCCACACTATTATATATATATATTTAAAACTCTGGTCAATGCCACACTATTATATATATATATTTAAAACTCTGGTCAATGCCACACTATTATATATATATATATTTAAGACACTGGTCAATGCCACACTATTATATATATATATTTAAAACTCTGGTCAATGCCACACTATTATATATATATATTTAAGACACTGGTCAATGCCACACTATTATATATATATATTTAAAACTCTGGTCAATGCCACACTATTATATATATATATTTAAGACACTGGTCAATGCCACACTATTATATATATATATTTAAAACTCTGGTCAATGCCACACTATTATATATATATATTTAAAACTCTGGTCAATGCCACACTATTATATATATATATTTAAAACTCTGGTCAATGCCAAACTATTATATATATATTTAAAACTCTGGTCAATGCCACACTATTATATATATATATTTAAGACTCTGGTCAATGCCACACTATTATATATATATTTAAAACTCTGGTCAATGCCACACTATTATATATATATATTTAAAACTCTGGTCAATGCCACACTATTATATATATATTTAAAACTCTGGTCAATGCCACACTATTATATATATATATTTAAAACTCTGGTCAATGCCACACTATTATATATATATTTAAATATCTGGTCAATGCCACACTATTATATATATATATTTAAGACACTGGTCAATGCCACACTATTATATATATATTTAAAACTCTGGTCAATGCCACACTATTATATATATATATTTAAAACTCTGGTCAATGCCACACTATTATATATATATTTAAAACTCTGGTCAATGCCACACTATTATATATATATATTTAAAACTCTGGTCAATGCCACACTATTATATATATATATTTAAAACTCTGGTCAATGCCACACTATTATATATATATATTTAAGACACTGGTCAATGCCACACTATTATATATATATATTTAAAACTCTGGTCAATGCCACACTATTATATATATATATTTAAAACTCAGGTCAATGCCACAATATTATATATATATTTAAAACTCTGGTCAATGCCAAACTATTATATATATATATTTAAAACTCTGGTCAATGCCACACTATTATATATATATTTAAAACTCTGGTCAATGCCACACTATTATATATATATATTTAAAACTCTGGTCAATGCCACACTATTATATATATATATTTAAGACACTGGTCAATGCCACACTATTATATATATATATTTAAAACTCTGGTCAATGCCACACTATTATATATATATATTTAAGACACTGGTCAATGCCACACTATTATATATATATTTAAAACTCTGGTCAATGCCACACTATTATATATATATATATTTAAGACACTGGTCAATGCCACACTATTATATATATATTTAAAACTCTGGTCAATGCCACACTATTATATATATATATTTAAGACACTGGTCAATGCCACACTATTATATATATATTTAAAGCTCTGGTCAATGCCACACTATTATATATATATATTTAAAACTCTGGTCAATGCCACACTATTATGTATATATTTAAAACTCTGGTCAATGCCACACTATTATATATATATATTTAAGACACTGGTCAATGCCACACTATTATATATATATTTAAAACTCTGGTCAATGCCACACTATTATATATATATATTTAAAACTCTGGTCAATGCCACACTATTATATATATATATTTAAAACTCTGGTCAATGCCACACTATTATATATATATTTAAAACTCTGGTCAATGCCACACTATTATATATATATATTTAAGACACTGGTCAATGCCACACTATTATATATATATTTAAAACTCTGGTCAATGCCACACTATTATATATATATATTTAAAACTCTGGTCAATGCCACACTATTATATATATATATTTAAAACTCTGGTCAATGCCACACTATTATATATATATTTAAAACTCTGGTCAATGCCACACTATTATATATATATATTTAAGACACTGGTCAATGCCACACTATTATATATATATTTAAAACTCTGGTCAATGCCACACTATTATATATATATATTTAAAACTCTGGTCAATGCCACACTATTATGTATATAATAATAATAATATAATAATACACTTTATTTATATAGCACCCATCACAGAAAGAATCACAGAGTGCTTTACAAGTAGCAAGTATACCATTTAAAAAACATCATACTAACATAAAAACATAAAACATAAAAGCACAATCAATTAAAAGCTTGTCTAAATAGTAGTGTCTTCAGCTGCTTTTTAAAAGAAACAATAGAATCGGCCACACGCAACGACAAGGGCAGGGCATTCCACAATTTTGGAGCAGTCGCCTGGAAGGAACGATCTCCCCTAGTTTTAAGGCGGGTTTTAGGTACCATCAGGAGATTCTGACCTGAGGAGCGAAGAATACGAGACGAAGAGTAAGGGGTCAACATGTCAGTGATGTATTGAGGCGTCTGTCCATGTAGTGCTTTAAAAGTTAAAATTAAAATTTTAAAATCAATTCTGTATATATTTGCCACACTATTATATATATATTTAAAACTCTGGTCAATGCCACACTATTATATATATATATATTTAAGACACTGGTCAATGCCACACTATTATATATATATATTTAAAACTCTGGTCAATGCCACACTATTATATATATATATTTAAAACTCTGGTCAATGCCACACTATTATATATATATTAAAACTCTGGTCAATGCCACACTATTAT
>CM042398.1:1130905-1380905 GCA_023634145.1 Thymallus thymallus | reverse complement strand
TGTAGAAACCTTGGGGTGTGTCTGTGTGTTTGCGGTGTGTGCGTGTGTTTATGTCGTGTGTGTGCGTCTGGGGGGAGGGTCTGTCACTCTGCTGTCTTCATCAGTCATCTCTCTGTGTCTGAGTGGAGTCAGTCTGTCTGTCTGAGTGGAGTCAGTCTGTCTGTCTGGTAAGAGCATCAGTCATCTCTCTGTGTCTGTGTGGAGTCAGTCTGTCTGTCTGGTAAGAGCATCAGTCATCTCTCTGTGTCTGGTCTGTGTGGAGTCAGTCTGTCTGTCTGGTAAGAGCATCAGTCATCTCTCTGTGTCTGTGTGGAGTCAGTCTGTCTGTCTGGTAAGAGCATCAGTCATCTCTCTGTGTCTGGTCTGTGTGGAGTCAGTCTGTCTGTCTGTCTGTCTGTCTGGTAAGAGCATCAGTCATCTCTCTGTGTCTGTGTGGAGTCAGTCTGTCTGGTAAGAGCATCAGTCATCTCCCTGTGTCTGTGTGGAGTCAGTCTGTCTGGTAAGAGCATCAGTCATCTCTCTGTGTCTGTGTGGAGTCAGTCTGTCTGTCTGGTAAGAGCATCAGTCATCTCTCTGTGTCTGGTCTGTGTGGAGTCAGTCAGTCTGTCTGTCTGTCTGGTAAGAGCATGTAAAACCTTGGGTAAGCTTGAAGTGTTTACCACTACTTTACATAGTGTTTTCCTGTGATAGTTTCTACCTTAACCACCACCACACAGCCGACACTGAGACCACAGACGCAACGCAACGCAGACACACAACTAAGATATAGAGATATGCAGATATATATCTACACATGCACACCATACACAGATGCACACACACTAAACTCACACACACATGCACACGCAACGCTGACACACACACACAAGTATGTAGCATCAAGTATGTAGCATCATACAAAGTACATCAAACTCTCTCAGCAACTCATGTAACTTTTGATTGATTGATTAATTGTAACAAATCAAATACCTCAGGATGGTGTTGTGTTTTTCAACTGTAGCGACGAACACACCAACACACCACTACATCACTACACAACTACACCACTACACCAACACACCAACACACCACTACATCACTACACAACTACACCAACACACCAACACACCAACACACCACTACATCACTACACAACTACACCACTACACCAACACACCAACACACCACTACATCACTACACAACTACACCACTACACCAACACACCACTACACCACTACACAACTACACCACTACACCAACACACCAACACACCAACACACCACTACACAACTACACCAACACACCAACACACCACTACATCACTACACAACTACACCACTACACCAACACACCAACACACCACTACATCACTACACCACTACATCACTACACCAACACACCACTACATCACTACACAACTACACCACTACACCAACACACCACTACATCACTAGACAACTACACCACTACACCACTACACCAATACAACAACACACCACTACATCACTACATCACTACACCACTACATCACTACACCAACACACCAACACACCACTACATGACTACACCAATACACCAACACATCACTACACCACTACACCACTACATCACTACATCACTACACCACTACACCAACACACCAACACACCACTACACCACTACACCACTACATCACTACACCAACACACCACTACACCACTACATCACTACATCAATACACCAACACACCAACACACCACTACATCAATACACCAACACACAACTACATCAATACACCAACACACCACTACACCACTACACCACTACACCAACACACCACTACACCACTACACCAACACACCACTACACCACTACATCACTACATCAATACACCAACACACCACTACATCAATACACCACTACACCACTACATCAATACACCAACACACCACTACACCACTACACCACTACATCAATACACCAACACACCACTACACCACTACATCACTACATCAATACACCAACACACCAACACACCACTACATCACTACATCAATACACCAACACACCAACACACCACTACATCACTACATCAATACACCAACACACCAACACACCACTACATCAATACACCAACACACCACTACACCACTACATCAATACACCAACACACCAACACACCACTACATCACTACATCAATACACCAACACACCACTACATCAATACACCAACACACCACTACACCACTACACCACTACACCAACACACCACTACACCACTACACCACTACACCAACACACCACTACACCACTACACCAACACACCAACACACCACTACACCACTACATCACTACACCAACACACCACTACACCAACACACCACTACATCACTACACCACTACACCACTACACCAACACACCAACACATCACTACATCACTACATCACTACACCACTACACCAACACACCAACACACCACTACACCACTACACCACTACATCAATACACCAACACACCACTACACCACTACATCAATACACTAACACACCACTACACCAACACACCACTACACCACTACACCAACACACCACTACACCACTACACCACTACATCACTACATCAATACACCAACACACCAACACACCACTACATCAATACACCAACACACCACTACACCACTACACCACTACACCAGCACACCACTACACCACTACACCACTACACCAACACACCACTACACCACTACACCAACACACCAACACACCACTACACCACTACATCACTACACCAACACACCACTACACCAACACACCAACACACCACTACATCACTACACCACTACACCAACACACCAACACATCACTACATCACTACACCACTACACCAACACACCAACACACCACTACACCACTACACCAACACACCAACACATCACTACATCACTACACCAACACACCACTACACCAACACACCAACACACCACTACACCAACACACCAACACATCACTACATGACTACACCACTACACCACTACATCAATACACCAACACACCACTACACCACTACACCACTACATCAATACACCAACACACCACTACACCACTACATCACTACATCAATACACCAACACACCAACACACCACTACATCACTACATCAATACACCAACACACCAACACACCACTACATCACTACATCAATACACCAACACACCAACACACCACTACATCAATACACCAACACACCACTACACCACTACATCAATACACCAACACACCAACACACCACTACATCACTACATCAATACACCAACACACCACTACATCAATACACCAACACACCACTACACCACTACACCACTACACCAACACACCACTACACCACTACACCACTACACCAACACACCACTACACCACTACACCAACACACCAACACACCACTACACCACTACATCACTACACCAACACACCACTACACCAACACACCACTACATCACTACACCACTACACCACTACACCAACACACCAACACATCACTACATCACTACATCACTACACCACTACACCAACACACCAACACACCACTACACCACTACACCACTACATCAATACACCAACACACCACTACACCACTACATCAATACACTAACACACCACCACACCAACACACCACTACACCACTACACCAACACACCACTACACCACTACACCACTACATCACTACATCAATACACCAACACACCAACACACCACTACATCAATACACCAACACACCACTACACCACTACACCACTACACCAACACACCACTACACCACTACACCACTACACCAACACACCACTACACCACTACACCAACACACCAACACACCACTACACCACTACATCACTACACCAACACACCACTACACCAACACACCAACACACCAACACACCACTACATCACTACACCACTACACCAACACATCACTACATCACTACACCACTACACCAACACACCAACACACCACTACACCACTACACCAACACACCAACACATCACTACATCACTACACCAACACACCACTACACCAACACACCAACACACCAACACACCACTACACCAACACACCAACACACCACTACATCACTACACCACTACACCAACACACCAACACACCACTACACCACTACACCAACACACCAACACACCAACACACCACTACATCACTACATCACTACACCACTACACCAACACACCACTACATCACTACACCAACACACCAATACATGACTACACCACTACACCACTACACAAATACACCAACACACCACTACACCACTACATCACTACACCACTACACCACTACACCACTACACCACTACATCAATACACCACTACATCACTACACCACTACATCACTACACCAACACACCAATACATCACTACATCACTACACCACTACACCACTACACAAATACACCAACACACCACTACACCACTACATCACTACACCACTACACCACTACATCACTACACCACTACATCACTACATCACTACACCACTACATCACTACACCAACACACCAACACACCAACACACCACTACATCACTACACCACTACACCACTACACCACTACACAACTACATCACTACACCACTACACCACTACATCACTACACCACTACTCCACCAGAGATATAGTTGCTACTACATCTCGTTTCAGCAGTCTTCTCCTTCTTCTCCACATGTTTACTAGTCCAAGGTCTTCCAGTGCCATTCTCTGCCAGCTGTTACAAGGAGGGAGAGGAAGAGGAGGATGAGAGGGAGGCCAGGGATTGGTGGATGGCTTGTGAGTTGATGAAAGTGTGTATTGAAGGAGTATGGTGCTGGTCTCTCCACTACATTTCAAGGCGAGGCAGAGCACCCTTCTATAAACATAAAACATTACTAATACTGATGATGATGATGATGCGTCGGTCGGTCAGTCAATCGTCACAGAAGCGGTTGGAACTTCTTTCACGGAACATGTAACATAATGGAATGATGGAACTCTCTCTCTCTCTCTAGTGATTGGCAGAACGCTGCAGTATAGCAGCTGCTGCAGATCACACACACACTGTCATATCACTGTAATGGCTCCAGACTGCAGACTGGCAGGCTGCAGTAGTCTCCCCTCCTCCTCCTCCCTTCCTCCTCCGTCATCTGTTCTTCTTTTTCCTCCTAATCTACATATTATTATAAATCATATGTATCTTCCACTATGCTGCTTGAATGGGGCTGCCAAACTGGCATTATGACATAAATATATCAAGCTCTATCCAAGACAAAACACAACATGTATTGTTCTTTTATTTCTCGTTTAATCTCAACTTTGGGTTTTAATTCTCAAATCTTTTTGTTTCACATCCGTGTTGTGATAAAACCCTCCTGCTCTTTAATGGCAAATGTATTTTAATGACATTTAAATTATGATAAATAATGAGGTAATGGCATGCAAACACTTTTACTGTTTTACTTTCTAATGTTATGATCACTGATGCTTTGTAACGGGTGTAATGAAGATGATGATGGTGGTGGTGATGATGAAGAGTTGTATAACATACATATGACAGAACATGAACCTTGTTCAGCAATATGAAGATGAAGATTATGAGGATGATAATGCTGTTTTGGGGAGAAGGCAAACCTTTGACCCCCGGACCGACCTGCAACCCTATTGGCTGACGGGTCACTATCTCCACTCGTTCGGCTAATGGGGTCAGGGCTTTGTCAGGTAAAGTGGATATTGTTGCTCCTCCCCCAATGGCAGGTGACGATATCAACAGCTCTGCTCATATTATCCTCACCCTTCACCTGTAATCAGGAAGTTGATCTGTCTAATCAGGAAGTTGACCTGTGTAATCAGGAAGTTGACCTGTCTAACCAGGAAGTTGACCTGTCTAACCAGGAAGTTGACCTGTCTAACCAGGAAGTTGACATGTGTAACCAGGAAGTTGACCTGTCTAACCAGGAAGTTGACCTGTCTAACCAGGAAGTTAACCTGTGTAAACAGGAAGTTAACCTGTGTAAACTAACCCTTTCTCTGAGTCTGCAACCCCTCCAAAGATATGACAACCTCTTTCTTCATTATTTGCTGTAAGGAACTATTTTGAATATTAGACATAATAATAATACATCGCTTGTAAATTCATATTCAAATACATGAGAATTATAATTATAAAGAGAAAAAATGATATTTTTTGTATGAATTTCACAAGGATATGTGTGTACAGTGCACTGGTTTCTCTCTGTAGAGATCTGAGTAGAATAAAACTCACCATTCACAAGGATCTATTCTGGAACCTCACCTTACAGACTATCTATGCTTGAAGACTTGGGTGTGGGGGAGGGTTGGGGAGGGAGGGAAGGAGGTGGGGGGGGGGGTGGGAGGAAGAGGGAGGGAGGGCAAAAACACTGAGGGAGGTAGGAGAGGGAGGGTTGAAGTTTCTGTTGGGTTCCATGTAAAAGAGAAAACACACTTCCAGACTACCAACTCTGTGTGTCATCTACAGTATGTAAGTGCTGGCTAGGATGACCAGGGACCTCTGGAACCAGCGAGATCACATTAGATAGACTTCAATATTGTAAATTTGTACATGTCCCCAGGATGTCGGAAGATAGATAGATAGATAGATAGATAGATCGGTACTTTATTGATCCCCCGGGGGGGAAATTTCATTGTCAAGCAGCTACAACAAAACACAGGGCAGGTGCAAGATGCCAGAACGAAAGTACACAAAAGACAGATACACGGTACATGATACATAGAGCGGCAGTATGAAAAAGTATAGAAATACAAGATATCTGGAGTGCAAAAAAAAGCTATAAAAAGACATTGCATAGTATGGGTGGTTGGCTGAATATGTACACTATACATTGGTGGATGTTGGATGGTTAACTATACTATACAGGTCGATGGCAGAGAAATACTTCAGTAGCTAAAAATGCGTATGATATGAGCGAGGGTAATAATAGTTAATAGACAGACTGGCTAAATGAACAGGTAAGTGAAAATTTGCATGATTAAATTAGCTGTACAGGTAAGTATACAGTTATATTTACAGATAAGTGAATACTTGCATGGTTACACAAACTGTACAGGTAGAGATACTTTAATAGCTAAATGTGTGTATGATATAATTTGGGGTAATAATAGTAATTCCCTTAAAATACAGTCCTTAGTGCGCAGGGTTTAATTACAGACAACTGCACGTATTGCACATTCGATATACTAAAAGCAATGAGAAAAGGTGCAATTGACAGGATACTAATATGCATTCCTGAGTGAATGACTACGTAGGTTAGGTCCAAGAATTTCTAGCAATATTGCAGGTGATACGATATAACAACTGTACATGAGTATGTATATACAGACCTGCATGAATAAATAAGTCCTGAGTGAACGAGTGCTGACGGACCAGAGTTACTCACGGATGGATGCATAATTGTTAAACTAGGTCCTAGCACCCCAACAGTTCCAGGTCTATGTTGCCGACGGCACAGCACCCCGGTGAGGCATTACATAGTCTAATAGCCGCCGGCAGGAAGGACCTCCTGTAGCGCTCTCTGGCACACCGTGGTGGGATCAGTCTGTGACTGAAAGTGCTCCTCTGCGCCATAGCGTGCAGAGGGTGGGTGACGTTGTCCATGATGGCCAGCAGTTTGGCCAGGATCCGTCTCTCTGCCACCTCCTCTAGAGTGTCAAGGCTCATCCCCAGGACAGAGCTAGCCTTCCTGATCAGCTTATTTACCCGAGAAGCATCACCGGCTTTGATGTTTGCTCCCCAGCACACCACTGCAAAAAAGATGGCACTGGCCACCACAGACTGGTAGAAGGTATGCAGTAGTTTACTGCACACGTTGAAGGACCTGAGCCTCCTCAGAAAGTAGAGTCGGCTCTGGCCCTTTTTGTACAGGGCCCCGGTGTTACCAGCCCATTCCAGCCTGTTGTCCAAATGGACTCCCAGGAACTTGTTAGACCCAACCATTTCCACATCTATCCCCTGTATAGGGACTGCAGTCAGTTGGGCCTTGGTTCTCCTGAAGTCCACCACCATCTCCTGGTTCTGCTCACATCACAACACAAAGTCACTGATTGTGCTCCTGTACTCCTCCTCCTGCCCACCCCTGATGCACCCTACAATAGCAGAGTCATCCGAGAACTTCTGTAGGTGGCATGTTTCTGAAGTCTGAGGTGTAGAGGGTGAACAGGAAGGGGGACAAGACCGTTCCCTGGGGGGCCCCTGTGTTGCTAACTGCCCGTTCTGACACACAGCTCTGTAGTCGCACAAATTGTGGCCTACCGGTCAGGTAGTCCGTGACCCAGGAGACTAAGGGTGCTTCCACTTTCATCCTCCTCATCTTCTCACCCAGTAGCAGGGGCTGAATGGTATTGAAGGCACTGGAGAAGTCAAAAAAACATAACCCTCACAGTGCAACCTGCGTTGTCCAGGTGAAAGTAGGCCCTATGCAGAATGTAGATGATTGCATCATCCACCCCGATGTTGCGCTGGTATGCAAACTGCAGGGGGTCCAGTGATGTACACACCAGGGGTCTGAGGTGAGCGAGGACTAACCTTTCCAGGGTCTTCATGATGTGGGATGTTAGCGCTACAGGCCTGAAGTCATTCAGGACAGTGAGGTACCGCCTTCTTGGGCACTGGGACGAGGCAGGATGTTTTCCACAGCACAGGGACCCTTTCTAAGCTCAGGCTAAGGTTGAAGAGACGCTGGAGTATTCCACACAGTTGGTCAGCACAGACCCTAAGCACCCTTGGGCTGATGCCATCAGGGCCCGCCGCTTTCCACTGATGTAGTCTCTCCAGCTCTCTCTTCACTTGGTTGGTGGTGAAAGCCAGCCCAGGTGGGGGGGTGGGGGAAGGGGGGTGTTGAGGATCAGTCCAGGGGGAGCAGGGGCGGAGGTGGGGTCACTGATTGTCTCAGCAGAGGTGTTGTGAGCAAAGTGGGGGTGGGAAAGCCGTGAGGGTGTGGTCTGGAGAGCTGGAAGGAAGGTGGACAGGGCCAGTATCAAACCTGTTAAAAAATTGGTTCAGCTCATTGGCTCTGTCCTGGGTCCCCTCCGTCTGCCCACTGTTTGACTTTTTGAAGCCAGTGATATTTCTCATACCCTTCCACACCTCTCTCACCTGGCTCTGCCTCAGCTTGTCCTCCATCTTCTCCTTATACACTCTCTTCCCCTCAGCAATCCGCAACTTCAGCTCCCTCTGGACGCATTTCAATTTGTCCTTGTCCCTCTCCTTGAAGGCCCTCTTCTTCTCATTCAGCAGGGCCTTCAGGTCGCTGGTGACCCAGGGTTTATTGTTTGGGAAACAGCGTACCTTCCTGGTGGGTACAGTGTTGTCTACACAAAAATTAATATAGTCTGTTATGCAGTCAGTGAGTCCATCGATGTCCTCCCCATGAGCCTCACAGAGCACATCCCAGTCTGTTGTTTCAAAACAGTCCTGTAGGGCCTCATTCGCCTCCGGGGACCATCTCCTAATGGTCCTGGTGGTCGCAGGCTGCTGTTGGACCAAAGGCCTGTAGAGTGGGGTGAGGTGGACAAGGTTGTGATCCGATCTACCGAGGGGAGGGAGTGCAGTGGAGTTGTATGCGTCCTTCACATTAGCATATAACAAGTCCAGAGTTGTATTATTCCTGGTTGGGCACTTCACGAACTGTTTGAACGTGGGCAGTGTTGAAGAGAGAGATGCATGGTTAAAATCCCCCGAAATGGCAAAGAAAGCACTGGGATGCGCTGTCTGTAACCTCGCGATAACAGAGTGGATGACGTCACACGCTGTGTTTGCGTCAGCGGAGGGCGGGATGTAAACAATAACAGCAATGGCCGCCGTGAATTCCCTCGGCAAATAGTATGGTCTCAGGCTAACGGCTAACAGCTCAATGTCCGGGCTACAAAACTCTTCCTTAAGAGTAATATGTTTCGGATGACACCATCTGTTGTTAACTAATAAAGCCAGCCCACCACCCTTACTCTTACCGGAAGAGACGTGATCCCTGTCCGCTCTGATGGTCTGTAAACCGTCGATAGTGACGTTCTCAATGGGGATGTTATCGTTCAGCCAAGTCTCCGTGAAAAGCATTAGGCTCGTTTCTCGATAGACCCTCCAGCTCGTCCATCTTGTTATGTAGTGACCTCACGTTGCCCATAATAATAGACGGTATAGCCGGCTTGTACTTGTACTTCCTCCGCTTTGCCTTACATTTCAATCCCGCCCTGCGTCCACGGCGTCGCCTTTTCAACTCGTCCGGAATATCGAACTTTTCCCTGGGGAGCAGCAGCGCTGCGTGGGCTAAATCCAGGAGCTGGGCTCTGTTGTAAATAATAACAGTTGACGACTCCTGTCGACGTTCAGCTGCGATAAAATCCATAATCCTGAACTATTATAGTTCAACTGTAGCAAAATAAAAAATAAAACTAAAGAAAATAGACGAAAAAAACGAACTAAAACAACAATTTATGCACGAACAACGGGAGCTGCTTAACAGGCGACCAGCAGGGCGGCGCCAAACAACAACAACAAAAAAAAAAAATGCCTTCATTCCCATCCACATGGGGCAACGTGAGCACGTATTACCATCTACTAAACCGCACACTTCGGCTCCGAGCGTAGGCACTAGTTTGAATCTTTTGAACTGGTTCCACCATTGTGGTGCCAGGACAGAGAAGAGATTTGACTGGGCTGAGTGGGAGCTGTCCTCCTGTAGGGATGGGAGGGCCAAAAGACCAGAGGTGGCAGAACAGAGTTCTCAGGTTGGGGTGTAGGGTTTGAGCATAGCCTGAATGTAGGTAAGTACCATGGTCTTGTAGTGGATGCGAGCTTCGACTGGAAGCCAGGGAGGAGCCTGGTGACATGGGAGAACTTGGGAAGGTTGAACACCAGGTGGGCAGCAGTGTTCTGTATAAGTTACAGGGGATTGATGGCACAAGCGGGGAGACCAGCCATGAGTGAGTTGCAGTATTCTAGACGGGAGATGACAAGTGCCTGGATTATGACCTATGCCGCTTCCTGTGTGAGGTAGGGTCATATCTCCTCTCTCTCTCTCTCTCTCTCTCTCTCTCTCTCTCTCTCCCTCCAATTCACTTTATTGGCATGACGCAACAATGCACATATTGCCAAAGTATCATACATGCTTTTTTTTGTTTTATAATTACTTCAAAGAACAAAATAACAATTAACAATTAAGGCATTAAATATGTCAGGCACTGTCCCTCAACTTGTGGCAGGCAGCAACATAGCATGCTGCCAGCGCACAGCTGTCCATGTCTTCCCCCAAAAGGATTGGCAGCCTTTCTGTTTCAGAGAGGTCCTCAAAGCCCCGGACTACTTGTTCAAATTTGGGGAAGTGACTCTCTCTGATAGTTTTATATTTTTTACATTTTGTCAGAAAATGCAGCTCTGTCTCTGGTTCTGCTGTGGTGCAGTGGTTGCACAGCCTTTCCTCTACAGGGAGCCAGGTTTTGTTTTATATGTTTTGTAATTTGGTTAATTCTGATTGGTTGGATGTTCTAGTCCTGAGGCTTCAGTGTGTTAGTGGAACAAGTTTGTGAACTCAGCCCCCGGACCAGTTGGATGAAGGGACTCTTATCTTTGCTCAACTCTCGGTATTGCAGGGCTTGGTAATGAGAGGGGGTCACTGTGTTTTGGGTGTTTCCAAAACTTAATTTTTAATATTAGTGGATATCGGCCTAATTCTGCCCTGCTTGCATTGTTTGTAGTTTTCCTCTGGACATGTAGGAGAATCTTACAAAGTTCTGCGTGCAAGGTCTCAATGGGATGTTTGTCCCAGTGGGTAAAACCTTGTTTTGTAAGTGGACCCCACACCTCGCTGCCATAGAGTGCGATTGGTTCAATCACGCATTTAATTCATTTTTGCCAAATTGTAATAAGTATTTCAATTTGGATTTGTTTTTTAATGGCGTAGAATGCCCTGCGTAATTTGTCTCTCAGTTCATTCACTGCATTATTTAGGTGTCCAGTCAAACTTATTTTTAAACCTAAATAGTTGTATTGTGTGCAATACTCTATATGTTTTGCACCAATTGAGAATTTTGGTTTTATTAGCTGGAATCTGGAATTTGTCTGGAAAATCATTATTTTCGTCTTTTTGGGGTTTACTGTCAGGGCCCAGGTCTGACAGTACTGATCTAGCAGGTCCAAGCTCTGCTGTAGGCCATCTGCTGTGGTTGAAAGCAGGCACAGGTTATCTGCAAAGAGCAGGCATCTAACTTCCCAGGGGCTGAGGACTTTTCTAGAATATTGGCCAATTCATTGATGTAAATGTTAAATAGCATAGGGCTGAGATTGCAACCCTGGCGGAGGCCCCGTCCCTGGTTAAATGATTCAGTTTGTTTCTTGCCAATTTTTATGCTACACATGTTGCCTGTATACATTGATTTTATAATGTCATATGTTTTACCCCCTACACCACTTTCAATGACTTTGTAGAACAGTCCTTAATGCCAGATAGAATCAAATGCTTTTTGGAAGTCAATAAAACAAGAATAGAGTTTTGTCTTATTTTTGTGGACGTGTTCATCTATTAGGGTGTGTAGGGTGTAAATATGATCTGTTGTTCTATGTTTTGGTATAAATCCAATTTGTGCTTATTAAGGAAGTTTAGGACTCTTACATTTATAATACTACAGAAAACCTTCCCCAGGTTACTGTTCACACAAATCCCTCTGTAATTGTAAGGGTCAGATTTGTCTCCGTTTTTAAAGATTGGTGTTATGAGTCCTTGGTTCCAGATGTCAGGGAAGTAACGTCAAGTTAAACAATTTTAATATAGCCAATTGATATTTTTCACTAGTGAATTTAAGCATCTCATTTAGGATCCCATCAGGTCCGCATGTGTCAGGCTCTGGCCATAGAGAAGCCTATTGCTTCTCTATGTAGCCATGGTCAGAGTCTGACAGATCTATGATTTTTGTTTCTATGTGGTGGTTTGTGTTGGATCCCTAATTAGAGGCAGCTGCACTGCATTGTCTCTAATTAGGGATCCTACTTATGTTTGTACGTTCCACATCCTAGGTGTGGGTCATTATCTTCATTGTCACAGTCAGTGTGTTATTTTTTTGTTGGATCGTGTTTTGTTTGTATAGTTCGTCATTGTGTGAAGTTTATATATATATTATAATTAAAGAAACATGTCAAACTATTCCTGCACTGCGCTTTGGTCTCTCCATGCACCCTTTAGTGACAGACCTTGGTCTGTGTATGCACCATGTTGTGACAGAATGACCCACCAAGACGAGACCAAGCAGCACAATGGGGGAGAGAATGAGAGAGAGATTGGTCAGCGTCGGTATACGGTGACGGAGCTCCTCGGAGGGTTTGAGTCGGACTCAGAGGAGGAACCAGTACCACTCCCCATGTGGACGATGCCGAGGCCGAAGTACCAATGGGGGGCGCAGAGCAGGAATCAAGAGGAGTATCTGGAGGAGTATTTTGGAGCGGTTCTGGAAGAAGAGGGAGCTAGATGAAGAGGTAGAGAAGGAGATGACGGAGTGGCTCAGTCCGGGTCCGGTCGTTTGCTCCACTCCCAGGTCAGAGCAGTCCGCTTCACCGGTGTCCGGTTTCGGACCTCTGCTCTGCTCCCCGCACCGACCTCCAGTGCGTGTGCCCAGCCAGGTGCTTCCTGTGCTGGCTCCACGCACCCGACCTCCGGTGCTCCTCCCCAGTCTTGTGCGGCCCGTGCCGGCTCCCCGCACCCGACCTCCAGTGCGTGTGCCCAGCCAGGTACTTCCTGTGACGGCTCCACGCACTCTACCTCCGGTGCGCCTCCCCAGTCCGGGTCCGGTCGACTGCTCCACTCCAATGCCAGAGGAGTCCACTCCACCGGTGCCCAGTCCGGGTCCAGCCGTCTGCTCCGCTTCCGAGCCAGAGCAGTCCGCTCCACCGGTGCCAAGTCCGGGTCCGGCCGTCTGCTCCGCTCTCGAGCCAGAGCAGTCCGCTCCACCGGTGCCCAGTCCGGGTCTGGCCGTCTGCTCCGCTCCCGAGCCAGAGCAGTCCGCTCCACTGGTGCCCAGTCCGGGTCCGGTCGTCAGCTCCGCTCCAGTGCCAGAGCAGTCCGCTCCACTGGTGCCCAGTCAGGGTCCGGTCGACTGCTCTGCTCCAGTGTCAGAGCAGTCCGCTCCACCGGTGCCTAGTTCGGGCCCGGTCGTCTGTCCCGCTCCATGGCCGGAGCCTTTTACCCCACCGGTACCCGGCCCGGTCATAAAGAGAAAGCATGGGAGGAAGCTGTCTACTTCGCCGGAGCCAGAACCGCCACCGACAAGCTAATCTTCCCTCCCTGTTTTTTGTTGGCTTTCGGGAGTCCGCGCCTTTGGGGGGGGTGGGGGGGGGGGGGCGGGGGGGGGGGGGTACTGTCAGTCTCTGGCCATAGAGAAGCCTATTGCTTCTCTATGTAGCCATGGTCAGAGTCTGACAGGTATATGATTTTTGTTTCTATGTGGTGGTTTGTGTTGGATCCCTAATTAGAGGCAGCTGCACTGCATTGTCTCTAATTAGGGATCCTACTTATGTTTGTACGTTCCACATCCTAGGTGTGGGTCATTATCTTCATTATCTCTATGTCACAGTCAGTGTGTTACGTTTTTGTTGAATCGTGTTTTGTTTGTATAATTCGTCATTGTGTGAAGTTGTGTGTGTGTATATATACAGTGGGGAGAACAAGTATTTGATACACTGCCGATTTTGCAGGTTTTCCCACTTACAAAGCATGTAGAGGTCTGTAATTTTTATCATAGGTACTCTTCAACTGTGAGTGACGGAATCTAAAACAAAAATCCAGAAAATCACATTGTATGATTTGTAAGTAATTAATTTGCATTTTATTGCATGACATAAGTATTTGATACATCAGAAAAGCAGAACTTAATATTTGGTTCAGAAACCTTTGTTTGCAATTACAGAGATCATACGTTTCCTGTAGTTCTTGACCAGGTTTGCACACACTGCAGCAGGGATTTTGGCCCACTCCTCCATACAGACCTTCTCCAGATCCTTCAGGTTTCGGGGCTGTCGCTGGGCAATACGGACTTTCAGCTCCCTCCAAAGATTTTCTATTGGGTTCAGGTCTGGAGACTGGCTAGGCCACTCCAGGACCTTGAGATGCTTCTTACGGAGCCACTCCTTAGTTGCCCTGGCTGTGTGTTTCGGGTCGTTGTCATGCTGGAAGACCCAGCCACGACCCATCTTCAATGCTCTTACTGAGGGAAGGAGGTTGTTGGCCAAGATCTCGCGATACATGGCCCCATCCATCCTCCCCTCAATACGGTGCAGTCGTCCTGTCCCCTTTGCAGAAAAGCATCCCCAAAGAATGATGTTTCCACCTCCATGCTTCACGGTTGGGATGGTGTTCTTGGGGTTGTACTCATCCTTCTTCTTCCTCCAAACACGGCGAGTGGAGTTTAGACCAAAAAGCTCTATTTTTGTCTCATCAGACCACATGACCTTCTCCCATTCCTCCTCTGGATCATCCAGATGGTCATTGGCAAACTTCAGACGGGCCTGGACATGCGCTGGCTTGAGCAGGGGGACCTTGCGTGCGCTGCAGGATTTTAATCCATGACGGCGTAGTGTGTTACTAATGGTTTTCTTTGAGACTGTGGTCCCAGCTCTCTTCAGGTCATTGACCAGGTCCTGCCGTGTAGTTCTGGGCTGATCCCTCACCTTCCTCATGATCATTGATGCCCCACGAGGTGAGATCTTGCATGGTGCCCCAGACCGAGGGAGATTGACCGTCATCTTGAACTTCTTCCATTTTCTAATAATTGCGCCAACAGTTGTTGCCTTCTCACCAAGCTGCTTGCCTATTGTCCTGTAGCACATCCCAGCCTTGTGCAAGTCTACAAATTTATCCCTGATGTCCTTACACAGCTTTCTGGTCTTGGCCATTGTGGAGAGGTTGGAGTCTGTTTGATTGAGTGTGTGGACAGGTGTCTTTTATACAGGTAACGAGTTCAAACAGGTGCAGTTAATACAGGTAATGAGTGGAGAACAGGAGGGCTTCTTAAAGAAAAACTAACAGGTCTGTGAGAGCCGGAATTCTTACTGGTTGGTAGGTGATCAAATACTTATGTCATGCAATAAAATGCAAATTATTTAAAAATCATACAATGTGATTTTCTGGATATTTGATTTTTTTTAGATTCCGTCTCTCACAGTTGAAGTGTACCTATGATAAAAAATTACAGTTTGTGTTTGGCGCCGCCCTGCTGGTCGCCTGTTAAGCAGCTCCCGTTGTTCGTGCATTAATTGTTGTTTTAGTTTGTTTTCTTTCGTCTATTTTCGTCTATTTTCTTTAGTTTTATTTTTTATTTTGCTACAGTCGAACTATAACAGTTCAGGATTATGGATTTTATGGATTTTATCGCAGCTGAACGTCGACAGGAGTCGTCAACTGTTATTGTTTACAGCAGAGCCCAGCTCCTGGATTTAGCCCACGCAGCGCTGCTGCTCCCCAGGGAAAAGTTTGATATTCCGGACGAATTGAAAAGACGATGCCGTGGACGCAGGGCGGGATTGAAATGTAAGGCAAAGCGGAGGAGGTTCAAGTACAAGCCGGCTATACCATCTATTATTATGGGCAATGTGAGGTGTCTACATAACAAGATGGATGAGTTGGCGGGACTTGTTCGTGGACAAAGGATTTATCGGGAAACGAGCCTAATGTGTTTTACTGAGACTTGGCTGAACGATAACATCCCCATACAGAACGTCACTATCGACGGTTTCCAGACCATCAGAGCGGACAGGGATCGCGTCTCTTCCGGTAAGAGTAAGGGTGGTGGGCTGGCTTTATTAGTTGACAACAGATGGTGTCATCCGAACCATATTACTCTTAAGGAACAGTTTTGTAGCCCGGACATTGAACTGCTAGCCGTTAGCCTGAGACCCTACTATTTGCCGAGGGAATTCACGGCGGCCATTGCTGTTATTGTTTACATCCCGCCCTCTGCTGACGCAAATGCAGCGTGTGACCTCATCCACTCTGTTATCGTGAGGTTACAGACAGCGCATCCCAGTGCTTTCTTTGCCATTTCGGGGGATTTTAACCATGCATCTCTCTCTTCAACGCTGCCCACGTTCAAACAGTTCGTGAAGTGCCCAACCAGGAATAATAAAACTCTGGACTTGTTATATGCTAATGTGAAGGATGCATACAACTCCACTGCACTCCCTCCCCTCGGTAGATCGGATCACAACCTTGTCCACCTCACCCCACTCTACAGGCCTATGGTCCAACAGCAGCCTGCAACCACCAGGACTATTAGGAGATGGTCCCCGGAGGCGAATGAGGCCCTACAGGACTGCTTTGAAACAACAGACTGGGATGTGCTCTGTGAGGCTCATGGGGAGGACATCGATGGACTCACTGACTGCATAACAGACTATATTAATTTTTGTGTAGACAACACTGTACCCACCAGGAAGGTACGCTGTTTCCCAAACAATAAACCCTGGGTCACCAGCGACCTGAAGGCCCTGCTGAATGAGAAGAAGAGGGCCTTCAAGGAGAAGGACAAGGACAAATTGAAATGCGTCCAGAGGGAGCTGAAGTTGCGGATTGCTGAGGGGAAGAGAGTGTATAAGGAGAAGATGGAGGACAAGCTGAGGCAGAGCCAGGTGAGAGAGGTGTGGAAGGGTATGAGAAATATCACTGGCTTCAAAAAGTCAAACAGTGGGCAGACGGAGGGGACCCAGGACAGAGCCAATGAGCTGAACCAATTTTTTAACAGGTTCGATACTGGCCCTGTCCACCTCCCCTCCAGCTCTCCAGACCACACACCCTCACGGCTATCCCACCCCCACTTTGCTCACAGCACCTCTGCTGAGACAATCAGTGACCCCACCTCCGCCCCTGCCCCCCCTGGACTGATCCTCAACACCCCCCTTCCCCCCACCTCCCCAGCTGGGCTGGCTTTCACCACCAACCAAGTGAAGAGAGAGCTGGAGAGACTACACCAGTGGAAAGCGGCGGGCCCTGATGGCATCAGCCCAAGGGTGCTTAGGGTCTGTGCTGACCAACTGTGTGGAATACTCTGTCTGTTCAACCTTAGCCTGAGCCTAGAAAGGGTCCCTGTGCTGTGGAAAACATCCTGCCTCGTCCCAGTGCCCAAGAAGGACCTGTAGCGCTAACATCCCACATCATGAAGACCCTGGAAAGGTTAGTCCTCCCTCACCTCAGACCCCTGGTGTGTTCATCAATGGACCCCCTGCGGTTTGCATACCAGCGCAACATCGGGGTGGATGATGCAATCATCTACCTTCTGCAGAGGGCCTACTCTCACCTGGACAACGCAGGTTGCACTGTGAGGGTCATGTTTTTTGACTTCTCCAGTGCCTTCAATACCATTCAGCCCCTGCTACTGGGTGAGAAGATGAGGAGGATGAAAGTGGAAGCACCCTTAGTCTCCTGGGTCACGGACTACCTGACCGGTAGGCCACAATTTGTGCGACTACAGAGCTGTGTGTCAGAACGGGCTGTTAGCAACACAGGGGCCCCCCAGGGTACGGTCCTGTCCCCCTTCCTGTTCACCCTCTACACCTCAGACTTCAGATATAAATCTGAAACATGCCACCTACAGAAGTTCTCGGATGACTCTGCTATTGTATGGTGCATCAGGGGTGGGCAGGAGGAGGAGTACAGGAGCACAATCAGTGACTTTGTGTTGTGGTGTGAGCAGAACCACCTTCAGCTCAACATCAGCAAAACTAAGGAGATGGTGGTGGACTTCAGGAGAACCAAGGCACAACTGACTGCAGTCCCTATAAAGGGGATGGATGTGGAAATGGTTGAGTCATACAAGTTCCTGGGTGTCCATATGGACAACAGACTGGAATGGGCTGGTAACACCGGGGCCCTGTACAAAAAGGGCCAGAGCCGACTCTACTTTCTGAGGAGGCTCAGGTCCTTCAACGTGTGCAGTAAACTACTGCATACCTTCTACCAGTCTGTGGTGGCCAGTGCCATCTTTTTTGCAGTGGTGTGCTGGGGAGCAAACATCAAAGCCGGTGATGCTTCTCGGGTAAATAAGCTGATCAGGAAGGCTAGCTCTGTCCTGGGCATGAGCCTTGACACTCTAGAGGAGGTGGCGGAGAGACGGATCCTGGCCAAACTGCTGGCCATCATGGACAACGTCACCCACCCTCTGCACGCTATGGTTATGACGCAGAGGAGCACTTTCAGTCACAGACTGATCCCACCACGGTGTGCCAGAGAGCGCTACAGGAGGTCCTTCCTGCCGGCGGCTATGAGACTATATAATGCCTCACCGGGGTGCCGTGCCGTCGGCAACATAGATCTGGAACTGTTGGGGTGCTAGGACCTAGTTTAACAATTATGCATCCATCCGTGAGTAACTCTGGTCCGTCAGCACTCATCCACTCAGGACCTATTTATTCATACAGGTCTGTATATACATACTCATGTACAGTTGTTATATTATATCACATGCAATATTGTAAGTAATTATTGGACGTAGGCATTCACTCAGGAATGCATATTAGTATCCTGCCAGTTGTACCTTTTCTCATTGCTTTTAGTATATCGAATGTGCAATACGTGCAGTTGTCTGTAATTAAACCCTGCGCACTAAGGACTGTATTTTAAGGGAATTACTATTATTACCCCAAATGATATCATACACACATTTAGCTATTAAAGTATCTCTTCCTGTCATTTACCTGTACAGTTTGTGTAAACATGCAATTATTCACTTATCTGTAAATATAACTGTATACCTAACTGTACAGCTAATTTAACCATGCAAAATGTTCACTTACCTGTTAATTTACCCAGTCTGTCTATTAAGTAAACTATTATTACCCTCGCTCATATCATACGCATTTTTAGCTACTGAAGTATTTCTCTGCCATCGACCTGTATAGTATAGTTAACCATCCAACATCCACCAATGTATAGTGTACATATTCAGCCAACCGCTCATACTATGCAATGTCCTTTTATAGCTTTTTTTTGCACTCCAGATATCTTGTATTTCTATACTTTTTCATACTGCCGCTCTATGTATCATGTACCGTGTATCTATCTTTTGTGTACTTTCGTTGTGGCATTTTGCACCTGCTCTGTGTTTTGTTGTAGCTGCTTGACAATGAAATTTCCCCCCCAGGGGATCAATAAAGTACCTATCTATCTATCTATCTATCTATCTATCTATCTATCTATCTATCTATCTATCTATCTATCTATCTATCTATCTATCTATCTATCTATCTATCCTCTCCTCCTCTTTCCTTTGTCTTCTCTCTGATAGTCAGGGTATGTGATTCATAGCTTTACACTCTATGGCTGATATTAATATTTCACGACTCCCCAAAATACAATTCTCTGAAAAACCCTCTGACTACTGAGGCTGAGACAAAGGACTCATGTCTCATAGAACAGAGATATATTTATAACACACAAAGACATGCAGGAATATAATGCCTTCTCTCTCTCTCTTTTCTCTCAACCTACCAGGTTAGTTACAAACAGTACAAGAATGAAATCATCAACATGTATTGATCACATCTTTACTAATGCTGCAGAAATTAGTTGATGTAGTGATCACAACATATGATCCATATCTAGGAAAACCAAAGTTCCAAAGACTGGGCCTGATATAGTGTAATACAATACGTTTTATAGTGATTCCTATGTTGTTGATGTAAATAATATGTGTTGGTCTGTGGTGTGTAATGAGGAGCAACCAGACGCTGCACTTGACACATTAATGAAACTGCTTATCCCAGTTAATAACAAGCAAACACCCATTAAGAAAATGACTGTTAAAACGGTAAAATCCCTGTAGATTGATGAGGAATTTAAACATTGTATGGTTGAGGGATGAGGCAAAAGGAATGACAAATAAATCTGTCTGCACAACCGATTAGCAAACGCACTGCAAAATGAGAACTCGTGACTAAACTGAATAAAAAGAAGAAAGTCCACTATGAAACAAAGATAAATGATGATAGTAAAAAGAAGAAGAAAGTCCACTATGAAACAAAGATAAATGATATAAAGAACTACGGTGGACCTTTTTATCTTTGGATAAAAAGGCAAACTCAGCTCCACCGTTCATTGAATCAGAGAGCTCAATCATAACAAAACAAATTAGTGTTGTCTTTCAACAATGACAACAATGGAAAACTACTGAGGATAATGGCAGACGATATTGCCACTCCTATTTGCCATATCTTAAATGTAAGCCTAGTAGAAAGTGTGTCCCTTCAGGCCTGGAGGGAAGCAGAAGTCATTCCGCTACCTAACAATAGTAAAGCCTCCTTTACTGGCTCAAACAGCAGACCAATCAGCCTGTTACCAACCCTTAGTAAAGTTTTGGGAAAAATTGTGTTTGACCAGATATAATGCTATTTCACAGTAAATAAATTGACAACAGACTTTCAGCACGGTTATAGGGAAGGATATTCAACAAGCACAGCACTTACACAAATGACTGTTGATTGGCTGGGAGAAATTGATGATAAAATGATTGTGGAGAGTGTTTTGTTAGACTTCAGTGCAGCTTTTGACATTATCGATCATAGTCTGCTGCTGGAAAAATGTGTGTGTTATGGCTTTACACCCCCTTCTGGCATTGTGGTTAAAGAGTTACTTGTCTAACAGAGTTACCTGTCTAATAGAGTTACCTGTCTAACAGAGTTACCTGTCTAACAGAGTTACCTGTCTAACAGAGTTACTTGTCTAACAGAGTTACCTGTCTAACAGAGTTACCTGTCTAACAGAGTTACCTGTCTAACAGAGTTACCTGTCTAACAGAGTTACCTGTCTAACAGAGTTACTTGAAAAACAGAACACAGAGGGTGTTCTTTAATGGAAGCCTCTCCAACATAATCCAGGTAGAATCAGGAATCAGCAGCTGTCTAGGCCCCTTACTAATCACATGCCACTGGCTTTGTGATTGAGTTATCATATGTATAATGATAACTCAACACTATACACGTCAGCTACCACAGCGCATGAAATGACAGAAACACTTAACAAATAACTGTAGTTAGTTTCAGAATGGGTTGCAAGGAATAAGTTAGTCCTACATATTTTAAAAACTAAAAGCATTGTATTTGGGACAAATCATGCTCTAAACCCTAAAATAAATCTTGTAATATTTAATGTGGAAATTGAGCAAGTTGAGGTGACAACTGCTTGAAGTAACCCTGGATTGTAAACTGTCATGGTCAAAACATATTGATACAACAGTAGCTAAGATGGGGAGAAGTCTGTCCATAATAAAGTGCTGCTCTGCCTTCTTAACAACACTATCAACAAGGCAGGTCCTACAGGCCCTAGTTTTGTCACACCTGGACTACTGTTCAGTCGTGTGGTCAGGTGCCACAAAAAGGAAAATTGTCTCAGAACAGAGCAGCACGACTGGCCCTTGGATGTACACCGAGAGCTAATATTAATAATATGCATGTCAATCTCTAATGGCTCAAAGTGGAGGAGAGATTGACTTCATCACTACTTGTATTTATGAGAGGTATTGACATGTTGAATGTACCGAGCTCAGACAACCATGCAGACCCCACCAGACATGCCACCAGAGGTCTCTTCACAGTCCCCAGAACAGACTATGGGAGGATCACAGTACTATATAGAGACATGAATACATTGTGATGTATTGTCGTCTCTACCTTCTTTCCCTTTGTGCTGTTGTCTGTGTTCAATAATGTTTGTACCATGTTGTGTTGCTACCATGTTGTTGTCATGTTACGTTGCTACCATGTTGTGTTGTCATGTGTTGCTGCCATGCTATGTTGTTGTCTTAGGTCTCTCTTTATGTAGTGTTGTTTTGTCGTGATGTGTGTTTGGTCCTATATTTATATTTTATTTATATTTTTTATCCCAGCCCCCGTCCCCGCAGCAGGTATTTTGCCTTTTGGTAGGCCGTCATTGTAAATATGAATTTGTCCTTAACTGACTTGCCTAGTTAAATAAAGGTTAAATAAAAATAAATACAATTTATATGGAACTCTATTCCACATCAAGTAACTCATGCGGGCAGTAAATTTAGGTTTAAAAAACAAATACACCTTATGGAACAGCGGGGACTGTGAAGCAACACAAACATAGACATATGGATACAAACAAACAATATATACGCACTATACACACGTACACATGGATTTTGTGTTATAGATATGTGGTATTAGAGTAGAGGCCTGATGGTACACACTTAAAATGTTGTGAAATCTGTTATGAAGGTATTGCAATGTATAACTGCCTTAATTTTGCTGGACCACAGGTAGAGTAGCTGTTACCTTGCCAACAGCTAATGGGGATCCATAATAAATACAAATACAATTAAAATGAAATCAATCAATTGAAATATATTAATTAAGCCCTAATCTATGGATTTCACATGACTGGACACTTTACATCCCTGCATCATATATTCTATCCAATTACCAGTTATTTTGAGTCTGCTATTTTCTGCAGGATATACTGATGCAGGGTTGTAACGTGTTATAAAGTAACGTGTTATATTACTATAAATTAACGTGTTATATTACTATAAAGTAACGTGTTATATTACTATAAAGTAACGTGTTATATTACTATAAAGTAACGTGTTATATTACTATAAAGTAACGTGTTATATTACTATAAAGTAACATGTTATATTACTATAAATTAACGTGTTATATTACTATAAAGTAACGTGTTATATTACTATAAAGTAACGTGTTATATTACTATAAAGTAATGTGTTATAAAGTAACATGTTATATTACTATAAAGTAACGTGTTATAAAGTAACATGTTATATTACTATAAAGTAACGTGTTATATTACTATAAAGTAACGTGTTATATTACTATAAAGTAACGTGTTATATTACTATAAAGTAACGTGTTATATTTTTATAAAGTAACGTGTTATATTACTATAAAGTAACGTGTTATATTACTATAAAGTAACGTGTTATATTACTATAAAGTAACGTGTTATATTACTATAAAGTAACGTGTTATATTACTATAAAGTAACGTAACTCATGCGGGCAGTAAATTTAGGTTTAAAAAACAAATACACCTTATGGAACAGCGGGGACTGTGAAGCAACACAAACATAGACATAGGGATACAAACAAACAATATATACGCACTATACACACGTACACATGGATTTTGTGTTATAGATATGTGGTATTAGAGTAGAGGCCTGATGGTACACACTTAAAATGTTGTGAAATCTGTTATGAAGGTATTGCAATGTATAACTGCCTTAATTTTGCTGGACCACAGGTAGAGTAGCTGTTACCTTGCCAACAGCTAATGGGGATCCATAATAAATACAAATACAATTAAAATGAAATCAATCAATTGAAATATATTAATTAAGCCCTAATCTATGGATTTCACATGACTGGACACTTTACATCCCTGCATCATATATTCTATCCAATTACCAGTTATTTTGAGTCTGCTATTTTCTGCAGGATATACTGATGCAGGGATGTAACGTGTTATAAAGTAACGTGTTATATTACTATAAAGTAACGTGTTATATTACTATAAAGTAACGTGTTATATTACTATAAAGTAACGTGTTATATTACTATAAAGTAACGTGTTATATTACTATAAAGTAACGTGTTATAAAGTAACGTGTTATATTACTATAAATTAACGTGTTATATTACTATAAAGTAACGTGTTATATTACTATAAAGTAACGTGTTATATTACTATAAAGTAACGTGTTATATTACTATAAAGTAACGTGTTATATTACTATAAATTAACGTGTTATATTACTATAAAGTAACGTGTTATATTACTATAAAGTAACGTGTTATATTACTATAAAGTAACGTGTTATAAAGTAACATGTTATATTACTATAAAGTAACGTGTTATAAAGTAACATGTTATATTACTATAAAGTAACGTGTTATATTACTATAAAGTAACGTGTTATATTACTATAAAGTAACGTGTTATATTTTTATAAAGTAACGTGTTATATTACTATAAAGTAACGTGTTATATTACTATAAAGTAACGTGTTATATTACTATAAAGTAACGTGTTATATTACTATAAAGTAACGTGTTATATTACTATAAAGTAACGTGTTATATTACTATAAAGTAACATGTTATATTACTATAAAGTAACGTGTTATATTACTATAAAGTAACGTGTTATAAAGTAACATGTTATATTACTATAAAGTAACGTGTTATAAAGTAACATGTTATATTACTATAAAGTAACGTGTTATATTACTATAAAGTAACGTGTTATATTACTATAAAGTAACGTGTTATATTTTTATAAAGTAACGTGTTATATTACTATAAAGTAACGTGTTATATTACTATAAAGTAACGTGTTATATTACTATAAAGTGACGTGTTATATTACTATAAAGTAACGTGTTATATTACTATAAAGTAACGTGTTATATTACTATAAAGTAACGTGTTATATTACGATAAAGTAACATGTTATATTACTATAAAGTAACTTGTTATATTACTATATAAAGTAACGTGTTATATTACTATAAAGTAACTTGTTATATTACTATAAAGTAACGTGTTATATTACTATAAAGTAACGTGTTATATTACTATAAAGTAACGTGTTATATTACTATAAAGTAACGTGTTATATTACTATAAGGTAACATGTTATTTTACTATAAAGTAACGTGTTATATTACTATAAAGTAACGTGTTATATTACTATAAAGTAACGTGTTATATTACTATAAAGTAACGTGTTATATTACTATAAAGTAACGTGTTATATTACTTTAAAGTAACGTGTTATATTACGTGTTATATTACTATAAAGTAACATGTTATATTACTATAAAGTAACGTGTTATAAAGTAACATGTTATATTACTATAAAGTAACGTGTTATATTACTATAAAGTAACGTGTTATAAATTAACGTGTTATATTACTATAAAGTAACGTGTTATATTACTATAAAGTAACCTGTTATATTACTATAAATTAACGTGTTATATTACTATAAAGTAACGTGTTATATTACTATAAAGTAACGTGTTATATTACTATAAAGTAACGTGTTATAAAGTAACATGTTATATTACTATAAAGTAACGTGTTATAAAGTAACATGTTATATTACTATAAAGTAACGTGTTATATTACTATAAAGTAACGTGTTATATTACTATAAAGTAACGTGTTATATTTTTATAAAGTAACGTGTTATATTACTATAAAGTAACGTGTTATATTACTATAAAGTAACGTGTTATATTACTATAAAGTAACGTGTTATATTACTATAAAGTAACATGTTATATTACTATAAATTAACGTGTTATATTACTATAAAGTAACGTGTTATATTACTATAAAGTAACGTGTTATATTACTATAAAGTAACGTGTTATAAAGTAACATGTTATATTACTATAAAGTAACGTGTTATAAAGTAACATGTTATATTACTATAAAGTAATGTGTTATATTACTATAAAGTAACGTGTTATATCACTATAAAGTAACGTGTTATATTTTTATAAAGTAACGTGTTATATTACTATAAAGTAACGTGTTATATTACTATAAAGTAACGTGTTATATTACTATAAAGTAACGTGTTATATTACTATAAAGTAACGTGTTATATTACTATAAAGTAACGTGTTATATTACTATAAAGTAACGTGTTATATTACTATAAAGTAACATGTTATATTACTATAAAGTAACGTGTTATATTACTATATAAAGTAACGTGTTATATTACTATAAAGTAACTTGTTATATTACTATAAAGTAACGTGTTATATTACTATAAAGTAACGTGTTATATTACTATAAAGTAACGTGTTATATTACTATAAAGTAACGTGTTATATTACTATAAGGTAACGTGTTATTTTACTATAAAGTAACGTGTTATATTACTATAAAGTAACGTGTTATATTACTATAAAGTAACGTGTTATATTACGTGTTATATTACTATAAAGTAACATGTTATATTACTATAAAGTAACGTGTTATAAAGTAACATGTTATATTACTATAAAGTAACGTGTTATATTACTATAAAGTAACGTGTTATAAATTAACGTGTTATATTACTATAAAGTAACGTGTTATATTACTATAAAGTAACGTGTTATATTACTATAAATTAACGTGTTATATTACTATAAAGTGACGTGTTATATTACTATAAAGTAACGTGTTATAAAGTAACATGTTATATTACTATAAAGTAACGTGTTATATTACTATAAAGTAACGTGTTATATTACTATAAAGTAACGTGTTATATTACTATAAAGTAACGTGTTATATTACTATAAAGTAACATGTTATATTACTATAAAGTAACGTGTTATATTACTATAAAGTAACGTGTTATATTACTATAAAGTAACATGTTATATTACTATAAAGTAACGTGTTATATTACTATAAAGTAACGTGTTATATTACTATAAGGTAACATTTTATATTACTATACGTGTTATATTACTATAAAGTAACGTGTTATATTACTATAAAGTAACGTGTTATATTACTATAAAGTAACGTGTTATATTACTATAAAGTAACGTGTTATATTACTATAAAGTAACGTGTTATATTACTATAAAGTGACGTGTTATATTACTATAAAGTAACGTGTTATATTACTATAAAGTAACGTGTTATATTACTATAAAGTAACGTGTTATATTACTATAAAGTAACATGTTATATTACTATAAAGTAACGTGTTATAAAGTAACATGTTATATTACTATAAAGTAACGTGTTATATTACTATAAAGTAACGTGTTATATTACTATAAAGTAACATGTTATATTACTATAAAGTAACGTGTTATATTACTATAAAGTAACATGTTATTACTATAAAGTAACGTGTTATATTACTATAAAGTAACGTGTTATATTACTATAAAGTAACGTGTTATATTACTATAAAGTAAGATGTTATATTACTATAAAGTAAAGTGTTATATTACTATAAAGTAACGTGTTATATTACTATAAAGTAACATGTTATATTACTATAAAGTAACGTGTTATAAAGTAACGTGTTATATTACTATAAAGTAACATGTTATATTACTATAAAGTAACGTGTTATATTACTATAAAGTAACGTGTTATATTACTATAAAGTAACGTGTTATATTTTTATAAAGTAACGTGTTATATTACTATAAAGTAACGTGTTATATTACTATAAAGTAACGTGTTATATTACTATAAAGTAACGTGTTATATTACTATAAAGTAACGTGTTATATTACTATAAAGTAACATGTTATATTACTATAAAGTAACGTGTTATATTACTATAAAGTAACGTGTTATATTACTATAAGGTAACGTGTTATATTACTATAAAGTAACGTGTTATATTACTATAAAGTAACGTGTTATATTACTATAAAGTAACGTGTTATATTACTATAAAGTAACATGTTATATTACTATAAAGTAACGTGTTATATTACTATAAAGTAACGTGTTATATTACTATAAAGTAACGTGTTATATTACTATAAAGTAACGTGTTATATTACTATATAAAGTAACGTGTTATATTACTATAAAGTAACGTGTTATATTACTATAAAGTAACGTGTTATATTACTATAAAATAACGTGTTATAAAGTAACATGTTATATAACTATAAAGTAACGTGTTATATTACTATAAAGTAACGTGTTATATTACTATAAATTAACGTGTTATATTACTATAAAGTAACGTGTTATATTACTATAAAGTAACGTGTTATATTACTATAAAGTAACATGTTATATTACTATAAAGTAACGTGTTATATTACTATAAATTAACGTGTTATATTACTATAAAGTAACGTGTTATATTACTATAAAGTAACGTGTTATATTACTATAAATTAACGTGTTATATTACTATAAAGTAACGTAACTCATGCGGGCAGTAAATTTAGGTTTAAAAAACAAATACACCTTATGGAACAGCGGGGACTGTGAAGCAACACAAACATAGACATAGGGATACAAACAAACAATATATACGCACTATACACACGTACACATGGATTTTGTGTTATAGATATGTGGTATTAGAGTAGAGGCCTGATGGTACACACTTAAAATGTTGTGAAATCTGTTATGAAGGTATTGCAATGTATAACTGCCTTAATTTTGCTGGACCACAGGTAGAGTAGCTGTTACCTTGCCAACAGCTAATGGGGATCCATAATAAATACAAATACAATTAAAATGAAATCAATCAATTGAAATATATTAAGTAAGCCCTAATCTATGGATTTCACATGACTGGACACTTTACATCCCTGCATCATATATTCTATCCAATTACCAGTTATTTTGAGTCTGCTATTTTCTGCAGGATATACTGATGCAGGGATGTAACGTGTTATAAAGTAACGTGTTATATTACTATAAAGTAACGTGTTATATTACTATTAAGTAACGTGTTATATTACTATAAAGTAACGTGTTATATTACTATAAAGTAACGTTATATATTACTATAAATTAACGTGTTATATTACTATAAAGTAACGTGTTATATTACTATAAAGTAACGTGTTATATTACTATAAAGTAACGTGTTATATTACTATAAAGTAACGTGTTATATTACTATAAAGTAACGTGTTATATTACTATAAAGTAACATGTTATATTACTATAAAGTAACGTGTTATAAAGTAACATGTTATATTACTATAAAGTAACTTGTTATATTACTATAAAGTAACGTGTTATAAATTAACGTGTTATATTACTATAAAGTAACGTGTTATATTACTATAAAGTAACGTGTTATATTACTATAAAGTAACGTGTTATATTACTATAAAGTAACGTGTTATATTACTATAAAGTAACGTGTTATATTACTATAAATTAACGTGTTATATTACTATAAAGTAACGTGTTATATTACTATAAAGTAACGTGTTATATTACTATAAAGTAACGTGTTTTATTACTATAGAGTAACGTGTTATATTACTATAAAGTAACGTGTTATTTTAGTATAAAGTAACGTGTTATATTACTATAAAGTAACGTGTTATATTACTATAAAGTAACGTGTTATATTACTATAAATTAACGTGTTATATTACTATAAAGTAACGTGTTATATTACTATAAAGTAACGTGTTATATTTTTATAAAGTAACGTGTTATATTACTATAAAGTAACGTGTTATATTACTATAAAGTAACATGTTATATTACTATAAAGTAACGTGTTATATTACTATAAAGTAACGTATTATATTACTGTAAAGTAACATGTTATATTACTATAAAGTAACGTGTTATATTACTGTAAAGTAACATGTTATATTACTATAAAGTAACGTGTTATATTACTATAAAGTAACGTGTTATATTACTGTAAAGTAACATGTTATATTACTATAAAGTAACGTGTTATATTACTATAAAGTAACGTGTTATATTACTATAAAGTAACGTGTTATATTACTGTAAAGTAACATGTTATATTACTATAAAGTAACGTGTTATATTACTGTAAAGTAACATGTTATAAAGTAACGTGTTATATTACTATAAAGTAACATGTTATATTACTATAAAGTAACGTGTTATATTACTATAAAGTAACGTGTTATATTACTATAAAGTAACGTGTTATATTAATATAAAGTAACGTGTTATATTACTATAAAGTAACGTGTTATAAAGTAACGTGTTATATTACTATAAAGTAACGTGTTATATTACTATAAAGTAACATGTTATATTACTATAAAGTAACGTGTTATATTACTATAAAGTAACGTGTTATATTACTATAAAGTAACGTGTTATAAAGTAACGTGTTATATTACTATAAAGTAACATGTTATATTACTATAAATTAACGTGTTATATTACTATAAAGTAACGTGTTATATTACTATAAAGTAACGTGTTATATTACTATAAAGTAACGTGTTATATTACTATAAAGTAACGTGTTATATTACTATAAAGTAACATGTTATATTACTATAAATTAACGTGTTATATTACTATAAATTAACGTGTTATATTACTATAAAGTAACGTGTTATATTACTATAAAGTAATGTGTTATATTACTATAAAGTAACATGTTATATTACTATAAATTAAGGTGTTATATTACTATAAATTAAGGTGTTATATTACTATAAAGTAACGTGTTATATTACTATAAAGTAACGTGTTATATTACTATAAAGTAACGTGTTATATTACTATAAAGTAACGTGTTATATTACTATAAAGTAACGTGTTATATTACTATAAAGTAACGTGTTATATTACTATAAAGTAACGTGTTATATTACTATAAAGTAACGTGTTATATTACTATAAAGTAACGTTTTATAAAGTAACATGTTATATTACTATAAAGTAACGTGTTATATTACTATAAAGTAACGTGTTATAAATTAACGTGTTATATTACTATAAAGTAACGTGTTATATTACTATAAAGTAACGTGTTATATTACTATAAAGTAACGTGTTATATTTTTATAAAGTAACGTGTTATATTACTATAAAGTAACGTGTTATATTACTATAAAGTAACGTGTTATATTACTATAAAGTAACGTGTTATATTACTATAAAGTAACGTGTTATATTACTATAAAGTAACGTGTTATATTACTATAAAGTAACGTGTTATATTACTATAAAGTAACATGTTATATTACTATAAATTAACGTGTTATATTACTATAAAGTAACGTGTTATATTACTATAAAGTAACGTGTTATATTACTATAAAGTAACGTGTTATATTACTATAAAGTAACGTGTTATATTACTATAAAGTAACATGTTATATTACTATAAAGTAACGTTTTATAAAGTAACATGTTATATTACTATAAAGTAACGTGTTATATTACTATAAAGTAACGTGTTATATTACTGTAAAGTAACATGTTATATTACTATAAAGTAACGTGTTATATTACTGTAAAGTAACATGTTATAAAGTAACGTGTTATATTACTATAAAGTAACATGTTATATTACTATAAAGTAACGTGTTATATTACTATAAAGTAACGTGTTATATTACTATAAAGTAACGTGTTATATTACTATAAAGTAACGTGTTATAAATTAACGTGTTATATTACTATAAAGTAACGTGTTATATTACTATAAAGTAACGTGTTATATTACTATAAAGTAACGTGTTATATTTTTATAAAGTAACGTGTTATATTACTATAAAGTAACGTGTTATATTACTATAAAGTAACGTGTTATATTACTATAAAGTAACGTGTTATATTACTATAAAGTAACGTGTTATATTACTATAAAGTAACATGTTATATTACTATAAAGTAACGTGTTATATTACTATAAAGTAACGTGTTATATTACTATAAATTAACGTGTTATATTACTATAAAGTAACGTGTTATATTACTATAAAGTAACGTGTTATATTACTATAAAGTAACGTGTTATATTACTATAAAGTAACGTGTTATATTACTATAAAGTAACATGTTATATTACTATAAAGTAACGTTTTATAAAGTAACATGTTATATTACTATAAAGTAACGTGTTATATTACTATAAAGTAACGTGTTATAAATTAACGTGTTATATTACTATAAAGTAACGTGTTATATTACTATAAAGTAACGTGTTATATTACTATAAAGTAACGTGTTATATTTTTATAAAGTAACGTGTTATATTACTATAAAGTAACGTGTTATATTACTATAAAGTAACGTGTTATATTACTATAAAGTAACGTGTTATATTACTATAAAGTAACGTGTTATATTACTATAAAGTAACGTGTTATATTACTATAAAGTAACGTGTTATATTACTATAAAGTAACGTGTTATATTACTATAAAGTAACGTGTTATATTACTATAAAGTAACATGTTATATTACTATAAAGTAACGTTTTATAAAGTAACATGTTATATTACTATAAAGTAACGTGTTATATTACTATAAAGTAACGTGTTATAAATTAACGTGTTATATTACTATAAAGTAACGTGTTATATTACTATAAAGTAACGTGTTATATTACTATAAAGTAACGTGTTATATTTTTATAAAGTAACGTGTTATATTACTATAAAGTAACGTGTTATATTACTATAAAGTAACGTGTTATATTACTATAAAGTAACGTGTTATATTACTATAAAGTAACGTGTTATATTACTATAAAGTAACGTGTTATATTACTATAAAGTAACGTGTTATATTACTATAAAGTAACGTGTTATATTACTATAAAGTAACGTGTTATATTACTATAAATTAACGTGTTATATTACTATAAATTAACGTGTTATATTACTATAAAGTAACGTGTTATATTACTATAAAGTAACGTGTTATATTACTATAAAGTAACGTGTTATATTACTATAAAGTAACGTGTTATATTACTATAAAGTAACGTGTTATATTACTATAAAGTAACGTGTTATATTACTATAAAGTAACGTGTTATATTACTATAAATTAACGTGTTATATTACTATAAAGTAACGTGTTATATTACTATAAAGTAACGTGTTATATTACTATAAAGTAACGTGTTATATTACTATAAAGTAACGTGTTATATTACTATAGAGTAACGTGTTATATTACTATAAAGTAACGTGTTATATTAGTATAAAGTAACGTGTTATATTACTATAAAGTAACGTGTTATATTACTATAAAGTAACGTGTTATATTACTATAAATTAACGTGTTATATTACTATAAAGTAACGTGTTATATTACTATAAAGTAACGTGTTATATTTTTATAAAGTAACGTGTTATATTACTATAAAGTAAAGTGTTATATTACTATAAAGTAACATGATATATTACTATAAAGTAACGTGTTATATTACTATAAAGTAACGTGTTATATTACTATAAAGTAACGTGTTATATTACTATAAAGTAACGTGTTATATTACTATAAATTAACGTGTTATATTACTATAAAGTAACGTGTTATATTACTGTAAAGTAACATGTTATATTACTATAAAGTAACGTGTTATATTACTATAAAGTAACGTGTTATATTACTATAAAGTAACGTGTTATAAAGTAACGTGTTATATTACTATAAAGTAACGTGTTATATTACTATAAAGTAACGTATTATATTACTGTAAAGTAACATGTTATATTACTATAAAGTAACGTGTTATATTACTGTAAAGTAACATGTTATAAAGTAACGTGTTATATTACTATAAAGTAACATGTTATATTACTATAAAGTAACGTGTTATATTACTATAAAGTAACGTGTTATATTACTATAAAGTAACGTGTTATATTACTATAAATTAACGTGTTATATTACTATAAAGTAACGTGTTATAAAGTAACGTGTTATATTACTATAAAGTAACGTGTTATATTACTATAAAGTAACGTGTTATATTACTATAAAGTAACGTGTTATATTACTATAAAGTAACGTGTTATAAAGTAATGTGTTATATTACTATAAAGTAACATGTTATATTACTATAAAGTAACGTGTTATAAAGTAACGTGTTATATTACTATAAAGTAACGTGTTATAAAGTAACGTGTTATATTACTATAAAGTAACGTGTTATAAAGTAACGTGTTATATTACTATAAAGTATCATGTTATATTACTATAAAGTAACGTGTTATATTACTATAAAGTAACGTGTTATATTACTATAAAGTAACGTGTTAAAAAGTAACGCGTTATACTACTATAAAGTAACATGTTATATTACTATAAAGTAACGTGTTATATTACTATAAAGTAACGTGTTATATTACTATAAAGTAACGTGTTATATTACTATAAAGTAACGTGTTATATTACTATAAAGTAACGTGTTATATTACTATAAAGTAACGTGTTATATTACCATAAAGTAACGTGTTATATTACTATAAAGTAACGTGTTATATTACTATAAAGTAACGTGTTATATTACTATAAAGTAACGTGTTATATTACTATAAAGTAACGTGTTATATTACTATAAAGTAACGTGTTATATTACTATAAAGTAACGTGTTATATTACTATAAAGTAACGTGTTATATTACTATAAAGTAAGATGTTATATTACTATAAAGTAACGCGTTATACTACTATAAAGTAACATGTTATATTACTATAAAGTAACGTGTTATATTACTATAAAGTAACGTGTTATATTACTATAAAATAACGTGTTATAAAGTAACATGTTATATAACTATAAAGTAACGTGTTATATTACTATAAAGTAACGTGTTATATTACTATAAAGTATCATGTTATATTACTATAAAGTAACGTGTTATATTACTATAAAGTAACGTGTTATATTACTATAAAGTAACGTGTTATAAAGTAACATGTTATATTACTATAAAGTATCATGTTATATTACTATAAAGTAACGTGTTATATAACCATAAATTAACGTGTTATATTACTATAAAGTAACGTGTTATATTACTATAAAGTAACGTGTTATATTACTATAAAGTAACGTGTTATATTACTATAAAGTAACGTGTTATATTACTATAAAGTAACGTGTTATATTACTATAAAGTAACGTGTTATATTACCATAAAGTAACGTGTTATATTACTATAAAGTAACGTGTTATATTACTATAAAGTAACGTGTTATATTACTATAAAGTAACGTGTTATATTACTATAAAGTAACGTGTTATATTACTATAAAGTAACGTGTTATATTACTATAAAGTAACGTGTTATATTACTATAAAGTAACGTGTTATATTACTATAAAGTAAGATGTTATATTACTATAAAGTAACGCGTTATACTACTATAAAGTAACATGTTATATTACTATAAAGTAACGTGTTATATTACTATAAAGTAACGTGTTATATTACTATAAAATAACGTGTTATAAAGTAACATGTTATATAACTATAAAGTAACGTGTTATATTACTATAAAGTAACGTGTTATATTACTATAAAGTATCATGTTATATTACTATAAAGTAACGTGTTATATTACTATAAAGTAACGTGTTATATTACTATAAAGTAACGTGTTATAAAGTAACATGTTATATTACTATAAAGTAACATGTTATATTACTATAAAGTATCATGTTATATTACTATAAAGTAACGTGTTATATAACCATAAATTAACGTGTTATATTACTATAAAGTAACGTGTTATATTACTATAAAGTAACGTGTTATATTACTATAAAGTAACATGTTATATTACTATAAAGTATCATGTTATATTACTATAAAGTAACGTGTTATATAACCATAAAGTAACATGTTATATTACTATAAAGTAACGTGTTATATTTTTATAAAGTTACGTGTTATATTACTATAAATTAACGTGTTATATTACTATAAAGTATCATGTTATATAACCATAAAATAATATGTTATATTACTATAAAGTAACGTGTTATATTACTATAAAGTAACGTGTTATATTACTATAAAGTATCATGTTATATTACTATAAATTAACGTGTTATAAAGTAACGTGTTATATTACTATAAAGTAACGTGTTATATTACTATAAAGTAACGTGTTATATTACTATAAAGTAACATGTTATATTACTATAAAGTAACGTGTTATATTACTGTAAAGTAACGTGTTATATTACTATAAAGTAACGTGTTATATTACTATAAAGTAACATGTTATATTACTATAAAGTAACGTGTTATATTACTATAAAGTAACGTGTTATATTACTATAAAGTAACGTGTTATATTACTATAAAGTAACGTGTTATAAAGTAACGTGTTATATTACTATAAAGTAACGTGTTATATTACTATAAAGTAACGTGTTATATTACTATAAAGTAACGTGTTATATAACTATAAAGTAACGTGTTATATTACTATAACGTAACGTGTTATAAAGTAACGTGTTATATTACTATAAAGTAACATGTTATATTACTATAAATTAACGTGTTATATTACTATAAATTAACGTGTTATATTACTATAAAGTAACGTGTTATATTACTATAAAGTAACGTGTTATATTACTATAAAGTAACGTGTTATATTACTATAAAGTAACATGTTATATTACTATAAAGTAACGTGTTATATTACTATAAATTGACGTGTTATATTACTATAAAGTAACGTGTTATATTACTATAAAGTAACGTGTTATATTACTATAAAGTAACGTGTTATATTACTATAAATTAACGTGTTATATTACTATAAAGTAACGTGTTATATTACTATAAAGTAACGTGTTATATTACTATAAATTAACGTGTTATATTACTATAAAGTAACGTAACTCATGCGGGCAGTAAATTTAGGTTTAAAAAACAAATACACCTTATGGAACAGCGGGGACTGTGAAGCAACACAAACATAGACATAGGGATACAAACAAACAATATATACGCACTATACACACGTACACATGGATTTTGTGTTATAGATATGTGGTATTAGAGTAGAGGCCTGATGGTACACACTTAAAATGTTGTGAAATCTGTTATGAAGGTATTGCAATGTATAACTGCCTTAATTTTGCTGGACCACAGGTAGAGTAGCTGTTACCTTGCCAACAGCTAATGGGGATCCATAATAAATACAAATACAATTAAAATGAAATCAATCAATTGAAATATATTAAGTAAGCCCTAATCTATGGATTTCACATGACTGGACACTTTACATCCCTGCATCATATATTCTATCCAATTACCAGTTATTTTGAGTCTGCTATTTTCTGCAGGATATACTGATGCAGGGATGTAACGTGTTATAAAGTAACGTGTTATATTACTATAAAGTAACGTGTTATATTACTATAAAGTAACGTGTTATATTACTATAAAGTAACGTGTTATATTACTATAAAGTAACGTTATATATTACTATAAATTAACGTGTTATATTACTATAAAGTAACGTGTTATATTACTATAAAGTAACGTGTTATATTACTATAAAGTAACGTGTTATATTACTATAAAGTAACGTGTTATATTACTATAAAGTAACGTGTTATATTACTATAAAGTAACATGTTATATTACTATAAAGTAACGTGTTATAAAGTAACATGTTATATTACTATAAAGTAACTTGTTATATTACTATAAAGTAACGTGTTATAAATTAACGTGTTATATTACTATAAAGTAACGTGTTATATTACTATAAAGTAACGTGTTATATTACTATAAAGTAACGTGTTATATTACTATAAAGTAACGTGTTATATTACTATAAAGTAACGTGTTATATTACTATAAATTAACGTGTTATATTACTATAAAGTAACGTGTTATATTACTATAAAGTAACGTGTTATATTACTATAAAGTAACGTGTTTTATTACTATAGAGTAACGTGTTATATTACTATAAAGTAACGTGTTATATTACTATAAAGTAACGTGTTATATTACTATAAATTAACGTGTTATATTACTATAAAGTAACGTGTTATATTACTATAAAGTAACGTGTTATATTACTATAAAGTAACGTGTTATATTACTATAAAGTAACGTGTTATATTACTATAAAGTAACGTGTTATATTACTATAAAGTAACGTGTTATATTACTATAAATTAACGTGTTATATTACTATAAAGTAACGTGTTATATTACTATAAAGTAACGTGTTATATTACTATAAAGTAACGTGTTATATTACTATAAAGTAACGTGTTATATTACTATAGAGTAACGTGTTATATTACTATAAAGTAACGTGTTATATTAGTATAAAGTAACGTGTTATATTACTATAAAGTAACGTGTTATATTACTATAAAGTAACGTGTTATATTACTATAAATTAACGTGTTATATTACTATAAAGTAACGTGTTATATTACTATAAAGTAACGTGTTATATTTTTATAAAGTAACGTGTTATATTACTATAAAGTAAAGTGTTATATTACTATAAAGTAACATGATATATTACTATAAAGTAACGTGTTATATTACTATAAAGTAACGTGTTATATTACTATAAAGTAACGTGTTATATTACTATAAAGTAACGTGTTATATTACTATAAATTAACGTGTTATATTACTATAAAGTAACGTGTTATATTACTGTAAAGTAACATGTTATATTACTATAAAGTAACGTGTTATATTACTATAAAGTAACGTGTTATAAAGTAACGTGTTATATTACTATAAAGTAACGTGTTATATTACTATAAAGTAACGTATTATATTACTGTAAAGTAACATGTTATATTACTATAAAGTAACGTGTTATATTACTGTAAAGTAACATGTTATAAAGTAACGTGTTATATTACTATAAAGTAACATGTTATATTACTATAAAGTAACGTGTTATATTACTATAAAGTAACGTGTTATATTACTATAAAGTAACGTGTTATATTACTATAAATTAACGTGTTATATTACTATAAAGTAACGTGTTATAAAGTAACGTGTTATATTACTATAAAGTAACGTGTTATATTACTATAAAGTAACGTGTTATATTACTATAAAGTAACGTGTTATATTACTATAAAGTAACGTGTTATAAAGTAATGTGTTATATTACTATAAAGTAACATGTTATATTACTATAAAGTAACGTGTTATAAAGTAACGTGTTATATTACTATAAAGTAACGTGTTATAAAGTAACGTGTTATATTACTATAAAGTAACGTGTTATAAAGTAACGTGTTATATTACTATAAAGTATCATGTTATATTACTATAAAGTAACGTGTTATATTACTATAAAGTAACGTGTTATATTACTATAAAGTAACGTGTTATATTACTATAAAGTAACGTGTTAAAAAGTAACGCGTTATACTACTATAAAGTAACATGTTATATTACTATAAAGTAACGTGTTATATTACTATAAAGTAACGTGTTATATTACTATAAAGTAACGTGTTATATTACTATAAAGTAACGTGTTATATTACTATAAAGTAACGTGTTATATTACTATAAAGTAACGTGTTATATTACCATAAAGTAACGTGTTATATTACTATAAAGTAACGTGTTATATTACTATAAAGTAACGTGTTATATTACTATAAAGTAACGTGTTATATTACTATAAAGTAACGTGTTATATTACTATAAAGTAACGTGTTATATTACTATAAAGTAACGTGTTATATTACTATAAAGTAACGTGTTATATTACTATAAAGTAAGATGTTATATTACTATAAAGTAACGCGTTATACTACTATAAAGTAACATGTTATATTACTATAAAGTAACGTGTTATATTACTATAAAGTAACGTGTTATATTACTATAAAATAACGTGTTATAAAGTAACATGTTATATAACTATAAAGTAACGTGTTATATTACTATAAAGTAACGTGTTATATTACTATAAAGTATCATGTTATATTACTATAAAGTAACGTGTTATATTACTATAAAGTAACGTGTTATATTACTATAAAGTAACGTGTTATAAAGTAACATGTTATATTACTATAAAGTAACATGTTATATTACTATAAAGTATCATGTTATATTACTATAAAGTAACGTGTTATATAACCATAAATTAACGTGTTATATTACTATAAAGTAACGTGTTATATTACTATAAAGTAACGTGTTATATTACTATAAAGTAACATGTTATATTACTATAAAGTATCATGTTATATTACTATAAAGTAACGTGTTATATAACCATAAAGTAACATGTTATATTACTATAAAGTAACGTGTTATATTTTTATAAAGTTACGTGTTATATTACTATAAATTAACGTGTTATATTACTATAAAGTATCATGTTATATAACCATAAAGTAATATGTTATATTACTATAAAGTAACGTGTTATATTACTATAAAGTAACGTGTTATATTACTATAAAGTATCATGTTATATTACTATAAATTAACGTGTTATAAAGTAACGTGTTATATTACTATAAAGTAACGTGTTATATTACTATAAAGTAACGTGTTATATTACTATAAAGTAACATGTTATATTACTATAAAGTAACGTGTTATATTACTGTAAAGTAACGTGTTATATTACTATAAAGTAACGTGTTATATTACTATAAAGTAACATGTTATATTACTATAAAGTAACGTGTTATATTACTATAAAGTAACGTGTTATATTACTATAAAGTAACGTGTTATATTACTATAAAGTAACGTGTTATAAAGTAACGTGTTATATTACTATAAAGTAACGTGTTATATTACTATAAAGTAACGTGTTATATTACTATAAAGTAACGTGTTATATAACTATAAAGTAACGTGTTATATTACTATAACGTAACGTGTTATAAAGTAACGTGTTATATTACTATAAAGTAACATGTTATATTACTATAAATTAACGTGTTATATTACTATAAATTAACGTGTTATATTACTATAAAGTAACGTGTTATATTACTATAAAGTAACGTGTTATATTACTATAAAGTAACGTGTTATATTACTATAAAGTAACATGTTATATTACTATAAAGTAACGTGTTATATTACTATAAATTAACGTGTTATATTACTATAAAGTAACGTGTTATATTACTATAAAGTAACGTGTTATATTACTATAAAGTAACGTGTTATATTACTATAAATTAACGTGTTATATTACTATAAAGTAACGTGTTATATTACTATAAAGTAACGTGTTATATTACTATAAATTAACGTGTTATATTACTATAAAGTAACGTAACTCATGCGGGCAGTAAATTTAGGTTTAAAAAACAAATACACCTTATGGAACAGCGGGGACTGTGAAGCAACACAAACATAGACATAGGGATACAAACAAACAATATATACGCACTATACACACGTACACATGGATTTTGTGTTATAGATATGTGGTATTAGAGTAGAGGCCTGATGGTACACACTTAAAATGTTGTGAAATCTGTTATGAAGGTATTGCAATGTATAACTGCCTTAATTTTGCTGGACCACAGGTAGAGTAGCTGTTACCTTGCCAACAGCTAATGGGGATCCATAATAAATACAAATACAATTAAAATGAAATCAATCAATTGAAATATATTAAGTAAGCCCTAATCTATGGATTTCACATGACTGGACACTTTACATCCCTGCATCATATATTCTATCCAATTACCAGTTATTTTGAGTCTGCTATTTTCTGCAGGATATACTGATGCAGGGATGTAACGTGTTATAAAGTAACGTGTTATATTACTATAAAGTAACGTGTTATATTACTATAAAGTAACGTGTTATATTACTATAAAGTAACGTGTTATATTACTATAAAGTAACGTTATATATTACTATAAATTAACGTGTTATATTACTATAAAGTAACGTGTTATATTACTATAAAGTAACGTGTTATATTACTATAAAGTAACGTGTTATATTACTATAAAGTAACGTGTTATATTACTATAAAGTAACGTGTTATATTACTATAAAGTAACATGTTATATTACTATAAAGTAACGTGTTATAAAGTAACATGTTATATTACTATAAAGTAACTTGTTATATTACTATAAAGTAACGTGTTATAAATTAACGTGTTATATTACTATAAAGTAACGTGTTATATTACTATAAAGTAACGTGTTATATTACTATAAAGTAACGTGTTATATTACTATAAAGTAACGTGTTATATTACTATAAATTAACGTGTTATATTACTATAAAGTAACGTGTTATATTACTATAAAGTAACGTGTTATATTACTATAAAGTAACGTGTTTTATTACTATAGAGTAACGTGTTATATTACTATAAAGTAACGTGTTATTTTAGTATAAAGTAACGTGTTATATTACTATAAAGTAACGTGTTATATTACTATAAAGTAACGTGTTATATTACTATAAATTAACGTGTTATATTACTATAAAGTAACGTGTTATATTACTATAAAGTAACGTGTTATATTTTTATAAAGTAACGTGTTATATTACTATAAAGTAACGTGTTATATTACTGTAAAGTAACATGTTATATTACTATAAAGTAACGTGTTATATTACTGTAAAGTAACATGTTATATTACTATAAAGTAACGTGTTATATTACTGTAAAGTAACATGTTATAAAGTAACGTGTTATATTACTATAAAGTAACATGTTATATTACTATAAAGTAACGTGTTATATTACTATAAAGTAACGTGTTATATTACTATAAAGTAACGTGTTATATTACTATAAAGTAACGTGTTATATTACTATAAAGTAACGTGTTATATTACTATAAAGTAACGTGTTATAAAGTAACGTGTTATATTACTATAAAGTAACGTGTTATATTACTATAAAGTAACATGTTATATTACTATAAAGTAACGTGTTATATTACTATAAAGTAACGTGTTATATTACTATAAAGTAACGTGTTATAAAGTAACGTGTTATATTACTATAAAGTAACATGTTATATTACTATAAATTAACGTGTTATATTACTATAAAGTAACGTGTTATATTACTATAAAGTAACGTGTTATATTACTATAAAGTAACGTGTTATATTACTATAAAGTAACGTGTTATAATACTATAAAGTAACGTGTTATATTACTATAAAGTAACGTGTTATATTACTATAAAGTAACGTGTTATATTACTATAAAGTAACGTGTTATATTACTATAAAGTAACGTTTTATAAAGTAACATGTTATATTACTATAAAGTAACGTGTTATATTACTATAAAGTAACGTGTTATAAATTAACGTGTTATAGTACTATAAAGTAACGTGTTATATTACTATAAAGTAACGTGTTATATTACTATAAAGTAACGTGTTATATTTTTATAAAGTTACGTGTTATATTACTATAAAGTAACGTGTTATATTACTATAAAGTAACGTGTTATATTACTATAAAGTAACGTGTTATATTACTATAAAGTAACGTGTTATATTACTATAAAGTAACGTGTTATATTACTATAAAGTAACGTGTTATATTACTATAAATTAACGTGTTATATTACTATAAAGTAACGTGTTATATTACTATAAAGTAACGTGTTATATTACTATAAAGTAACGTGTTATATTACTATAAAGTAACGTGTTATATTACTATAGAGTAACGTGTTATATTACTATAAAGTAACGTGTTATATTAGTATAAAGTAACGTGTTATATTACTATAAAGTAACGTGTTATATTACTATAAAGTAACGTGTTATATTACTATAAATTAACGTGTTATATTACTATAAAGTAACGTGTTATATTACTATAAAGTAACGTGTTATATTTTTATAAAGTAACGTGTTATATTACTATAAAGTAAAGTGTTATATTACTATAAAGTAACATGATATATTACTATAAAGTAACGTGTTATATTACTATAAAGTAACGTGTTATATTACTATAAAGTAACGTGTTATATTACTATAAAGTAACGTGTTATATTACTATAAATTAACGTGTTATATTACTATAAAGTAACGTGTTATATTACTGTAAAGTAACATGTTATATTACTATAAAGTAACGTGTTATATTACTATAAAGTAACGTGTTATAAAGTAACGCGTTATATTACTATAAAGTAACGTGTTATATTACTATAAAGTAACGTATTATATTACTGTAAAGTAACGTATTATATTACTGTAAAGTAACATGTTATATTACTATAAAGTAACGTATTATATTACTGTAAAGTAACATGTTATATTACTATAAAGTAACGTGTTATATTACTGTAAAGTAACATGTTATAAAGTAACGTGTTATATTACTATAAAGTAACATGTTATATTACTATAAAGTAACGTGTTATATTACTATAAAGTAACGTGTTATATTACTATAAAGTAACGTGTTATATTACTATAAATTAACGTGTTATATTACTATAAAGTAACGTGTTATAAAGTAACGTGTTATATTACTATAAAGTAACGTGTTATATTACTATAAAGTAACGTGTTATATTACTATAAAGTAACGTGTTATAAAGTAATGTGTTATATTACTATAAAGTAACATGTTATATTACTATAAAGTAACGTGTTATAAAGTAACGTGTTATATTAATATAAAGTAACGTGTTATAAAGTAACGTGTTATATTACTATAAAGTAACGTGTTATAAAGTAACGTGTTATATTACTATAAAGTATCATGTTATATTACTATAAAGTAACGTGTTATATTACTATAAAGTAACGTGTTATATTACTATAAAGTAACGTGTTATATTACTATAAAGTAACGTGTTAAAAAGTAACGCGTTATACTACTATAAAGTAACATGTTATATTACTATAAAGTAACGTGTTATATTACTATAAAGTAACGTGTTATATTACTATAAAGTAACGTGTTATATTACTATAAAGTAACGTGTTATATTACTATAAAGTAACGTGTTATATTACTATAAAGTAACGTGTTATATTACCATAAAGTAACGTGTTATATTACTATAAAGTAACGTGTTATATTACTATAAAGTAACGTGTTATATTACTATAAAGTAACGTGTTATATTACTATAAAGTAACGTGTTATATTACTATAAAGTAACGTGTTATATTACTATAAAGTAACGTGTTATATTACTATAAAGTAAGATGTTATATTACTATAAAGTAACGCGTTATACTACTATAAAGTAACATGTTATATTACTATAAAGTAACGTGTTATATTACTATAAAGTAACGTGTTATATTACTATAAAATAACGTGTTATAAAGTAACATGTTATATAACTATAAAGTAACGTGTTATATTACTATAAAGTAACGTGTTATATTACTATAAAGTATCATGTTATATTACTATAAAGTAACGTGTTATATTACTATAAAGTAACGTGTTATATTACTATAAAGTAACGTGTTATAAAGTAACATGTTATATTACTATAAAGTAACATGTTATATTACTATAAAGTATCATGTTATATTACTATAAAGTAACGTGTTATATAACCATAAATTAACGTGTTATATTACTATAAAGTAACGTGTTATATTACTATAAAGTAACGTGTTATATTACTATAAAGTAACATGTTATATTACTATAAAGTATCATGTTATATTACTATAAAGTAACGTGTTATATAACCATAAAGTAACATGTTATATTACTATAAAGTAACGTGTTATATTTTTATAAAGTTACGTGTTATATTACTATAAATTAACGTGTTATATTACTATAAAGTATCATGTTATATAACCATAAAGTAATATGTTATATTACTATAAAGTAACGTGTTATAAATTAACGTGTTATATTACTATAAAGTAACGTGTTATATTACTATAAAGTAACGTGTTATATTACTATAAAGTAACGTGTTATATTACTATAAAGTAACGTGTTATATTACTATAAAGTAACGTGTTATATTACTATAAATTAACGTGTTATATTACTATAAAGTAACGTGTTATATTACTATAAAGTAACGTGTTATATTACTATAAAGTAACGTGTTTTATTACTATAGAGTAACGTGTTATATTACTATAAAGTAACGTGTTATTTTAGTATAAAGTAACGTGTTATATTACTATAAAGTAACGTGTTATATTACTATAAAGTAACGTGTTATATTACTATAAATTAACGTGTTATATTACTATAAAGTAACGTGTTATATTACTATAAAGTAACGTGTTATATTTTTATAAAGTAACGTGTTATATTACTATAAAGTAACGTGTTATATTACTATAAAGTAACGTGTTATATTACTATAAAGTAACGTGTTATATTACTGTAAAGTAACATGTTATATTACTATAAAGTAACGTGTTATATTACTGTAAAGTAACATGTTATATTACTATAAAGTAACGTGTTATATTACTGTAAAGTAACATGTTATAAAGTAACGTGTTATATTACTATAAAGTAACATGTTATATTACTATAAAGTAACGTGTTATATTACTATAAAGTAACGTGTTATATTACTATAAAGTAACGTGTTATATTACTATAAAGTAACGTGTTATATTACTATAAAGTAACGTGTTATAAAGTAACGTGTTATATTACTATAAAGTAACGTGTTATATTACTATAAAGTAACATGTTATATTACTATAAAGTAACGTGTTATATTACTATAAAGTAACGTGTTATATTACTATAAAGTAACGTGTTATAAAGTAACGTGTTATATTACTATAAAGTAACATGTTATATTACTATAAAGTAACATGTTATATTACTATAAAGTAACGTGTTATATTACTATAAAGTAACGTGTTATATTACTATAAAGTAACGTGTTATATTACTATAAAGTAACGTGTTATATTACTATAAAGTAACGTGTTATATTACTATAAATTAACGTGTTATATTACTATAAAGTAACGTGTTATATTAGTATAAAGTAACGTGTTATATTACTATAAAGTAACGTGTTATATTACTATAAAGTAACGTTATATATTACTATAAATTAACGTGTTATATTACTATAAAGTAACGTGTTATACTACTATAAAGTAACGTGTTATATTACTATAAAGTAACGTGTTATATTACTATAAAGTAACGTGTTATATTACTATAAAGTAACGTGTTATATTACTATAAAGTAACGTGTTATATTACTATAAAGTAACGTGTTATATTACTATAAAGTAACGTGTTATATTACTATAAATTAACGTGTTATATTACTATAAAGTAACGTGTTATATTAGTATAAAGTAACGTGTTATATTACTATAAAGTAACGTGTTATATTACTATAAAGTAACGTTATATATTACTATAAATTAACGTGTTATATTACTATAAAGTAACGTGTTATATTACTATAAAGTAACGTGTTATATTACTATAAAGTAACGTGTTATATTACTATAAAGTAACGTGTTATATTACTATAAAGTAACGTGTTATATTACTATAAAGTAACATGTTATATTACTATAAAGTAACGTGTTATAAAGTAACATGTTATATTACTATAAAGTAACTTGTTATATTACTATAAAGTAACGTGTTATAAATTAACGTGTTATATTACTATAAAGTAACGTGTTATATTACTATAAAGTAACGTGTTATATTACTATAAAGTAACGTGTTATATTACTATAAAGTAACGTGTTATATTACTATAAAGTAACGTGTTATATTACTATAAATTAACGTGTTATATTACTATAAAGTAACGTGTTATATTACTATAAAGTAACGTGTTATATTACTATAAAGTAACGTGTTTTATTACTATAGAGTAACGTGTTATATTACTATAAAGTAACGTGTTATTTTAGTATAAAGTAACGTGTTATATTACTATAAAGTAACGTGTTATATTACTATAAAGTAACGTGTTATATTACTATAAATTAACGTGTTATATTACTATAAAGTAACGTGTTATATTACTATAAAGTAACGTGTTATATTTTTATAAAGTAACGTTTTATATTACTATAAAGTAACGTGTTATATTACTATGAAGTAACATGTTATATTACTATAAAGTAACGTGTTATATTACTATAAAGTAACGTGTTATATTACTGTAAAGTAACATGTTATATTACTATAAAGTAACGTGTTATATTACTGTAAAGTAACATGTTATATTACTATAAAGTAACGTGTTATATTACTGTAAAGTAACATGTTATAAAGTAACGTGTTATATTACTATAAAGTAACATGTTATATTACTATAAAGTAACGTGTTATATTACTATAAAGTAACGTGTTATATTACTATAAAGTAACGTGTTATATTACTATAAAGTAACGTGTTATATTACTATAAAGTAACGTGTTATAAAGTAACGTGTTATATTACTATAAAGTAACGTGTTATATTACTATAAAGTAACATGTTATATTACTATAAAGTAACGTGTTATATTACTATGAAGTAACGTGTTATATTACTATAAAGTAACGTGTTATAAAGTAACGTGTTATATTACTATAAAGTAACATGTTATATTACTATAAATTAACGTGTTATATTACTATAAAGTAACGTGTTATATTACTATAAAGTAACGTGTTATATTACTATAAAGTAACGTGTTATATTACTATAAAGTAACGTGTTATATTACTATAAAGTAACGTGTTATATTACTATAAAGTAACGTGTTATATTACTATAAAGTAACGTGTTATATTACTATAAAGTAACATGTTATATTACTATAAAGTAACGTTTTATAAAGTAACATGTTATATTACTATAAAGTAACGTGTTATATTACTATAAAGTAACGTGTTATAAATTAACGTGTTATAGTACTATAAAGTAACGTGTTATATTACTATAAAGTAACGTGTTATATTACTATAAAGTAACGTGTTATATTTTTATAAAGTAACGTGTTATATTACTATAAAGTAACGTGTTATATTACTATAAAGTAACGTGTTATATTACTATAAAGTAACGTGTTATATTACTATAAAGTAACGTGTTATATTACTATAAAGTAACGTGTTATATTACTATAAAGTAACGTGTTATATTACTATAGAGTAACGTGTTATATTACTATAAAGTAACGTGTTATATTACTATAAAGTAACGTGTTATATTACTATAAAGTAACGTGTTATATTACTATAAAGTAACGTGTTATATTACTATAAAGTAACGTGTTATATTACTATAGAGTAACGTGTTATATTACTATAAAGTAACGTGTTATATTAGTATAAAGTAACGTGTTATATTACTATAAAGTAACGTGTTATATTACTATAAAGTAACGTGTTATATTACTATAAATTAACGTGTTATATTACTATAAAGTAACGTGTTATATTACTATAAAGTAACGTGTTATATTTTTATAAAGTAACGTGTTATATTACTATAAAGTAACGTGTTATATTACTATAAAGTAACATGATATATTACTATAAAGTAACGTGTTATATTACTATAAAGTAACGTGTTATATTACTATAAAGTAACGTGTTATATTACTATAAAGTAACGTGTTATATTACTATAAAGTAACGTGTTATATTACTATAAAATAACGTGTTATATTACTATAAATTAACGTGTTATATTACTATAAAGTAACGTGTTATATTACTGTAAAGTAACATGTTATATTACTATAAAGTAACGTGTTATATTACTATAAAGTAACGTGTTATAAAGTAACGTGTTATATTACTATAAAGTAACGTGTTATATTACTATAAAGTAACGTATTATATTACTGTAAAGTAACATGTTATATTACTATAAAGTAACGTGTTATATTACTGTAAAGTAACATGTTATAAAGTAACGTGTTATATTACTATAAAGTAACATGTTATATTACTATAAAGTAACGTGTTATATTACTATAAAGTAACGTGTTATATTACTATAAAGTAACGTGTTATATTACTATAAATTAACGTGTTATATTACTATAAAGTAACGTGTTATAAAGTAACGTGTTATATTACTATAAAGTAACGTGTTATATTACTATAAAGTAACGTGTTATATTACTATAAAGTAACGTGTTATAAAGTAATGTGTTATATTACTATAAAGTAACATGTTATATTACTATAAAGTAACGTGTTATAAAGTAACGTGTTATATTACTATAAAGTAACGTGTTATAAAGTAACGTGTTATATTACTATAAATTAACGTGTTATAAAGTAACGTGTTATATTACTATAAAGTATCATCTTATATTACTATAAAGTAACGTGTTATATTACTATAAAGTAACATGTTATATTACTATAAAGTAACGTGTTATATTACTATAAAGTAACGTGTTATATTACTATAAAGTAACGTGTTATATTACTATAAATTAACGTGTTATATTACTATAAAGTAACGTGTTATATTACTATAAAGTATCATGTTATATAACCATAAAGTAATATGTTATATTACTATAAAGTAACGTGTTATATTACTATAAAGTAACGTGTTATAAAGTAACGTGTTATATTACTATAAAGTAACATGTTATATTACTATAAATTAACGTGTTATATTACTATAAAGTAACGTGTTATATTACTATAAAGTAACGTGTTATATTACTATAAAGTAACGTGTTATATTACTATAAAGTAACGTGTTATATTACTATAAAGTAACGTGTTATATTACTATAAAGTAACGTGTTATATTACTATAAAGTAACGTGTTATATTACTATAAAGTAACGTGTTATATTACTATAAAGTAACATGTTATATTACTATAAAGTAACGTTTTATAAAGTAACATGTTATATTACTATAAAGTAACGTGTTATATTACTATAAAGTAACGTGTTATAAATTAACGTGTTATAGTACTATAAAGTAACGTGTTATATTACTATAAAGTAACGTGTTATATTACTATAAAGTAACGTGTTATATTTTTATAAAGTAACGTGTTATATTACTATAAAGTAACGTGTTATATTACTATAAAGTAACGTGTTATATTACTATAAAGTAACGTGTTATATTACTATAAAGTAACGTGTTATATTACTATAAAGTAACGTGTTATATTACTATAAAGTAACGTCTTATATTACTATAAATTAACGTGTTATATTACTATAAAGTAACGTGTTATATTACTATAAAGTAACGTGTTATATTACTATAAAGTAACGTGTTATATTACTATAAAGTAACGTGTTATATTACTATAAAGTAACGTGTTATATTACTATAGAGTAACGTGTTATATTACTATAAAGTAACGTGTTATATTAGTATAAAGTAACGTGTTATATTACTATAAAGTAACGTGTTATATTACTATAAAGTAACGTGTTATATTACTATAAATTAACGTGTTATATTACTATAAAGTAACGTGTTATATTACTATAAAGTAACGTGTTATATTTTTATAAAGTAACGTGTTATATTACTATAAAGTAACGTGTTATATTACTATAAAGTAACATGATATATTACTATAAAGTAACGTGTTATATTACTATAAAGTAACATGATATATTACTATAAAGTAACGTGTTATATTACTATAAAGTAACGTGTTATATTACTATAAAGTAACGTGTTATATTACTATAAAGTAACGTGTTATATTACTATAAAGTAACGTGTTATATTACTATAAAATAACGTGTTATATTACTATAAATTAACGTGTTATATTACTATAGAGTAACGTGTTGTATTACTGTAAAGTAACATGTTATATTACTATAAAGTAACGTGTTATATTACTATAAAGTAACGTGTTATAAAGTAACGTGTTATATTACTATAAAGTAACGTATTATATTACTGTAAAGTAACATGTTATATTACTATAAAGTAACGTGTTATATTACTGTAAAGTAACATGTTATAAAGTAACGTGTTATATTACTATAAAGTAACATGTTATATTACTATAAAGTAACGTGTTATATTACTATAAAGTAACGTGTTATATTACTATAAAGTAACGTGTTATATTACTATAAATTAACGTGTTATATTACTATAAAGTAACGTGTTATAAAGTAACGTGTTATATTACTATAAAGTAACGTGTTATATTACTATAAAGTAACGTGTTATATTACTATAAAGTAACGTGTTATAAAGTAATGTGTTATATTACTATAAAGTAACATGTTATATTACTATAAAGTAACGTGTTATAAAGTAACGTGTTATATTACTATAAAGTAACGTGTTATAAAGTAACGTGTTATATTACTATAAAGTAACGTGTTATAAAGTAACGTGTTATATTACTATAAAGTATCATGTTATATTACTATAAAGTAACGTGTTATATTACTATAAAGTAACATGTTATATTACTATAAAGTAACGTGTTATATTACTATAAAGTAACGTGTTATATTACTATAAAGTAACGTGTTATATTACTATAAATTAACGTGTTATATTACTATAAAGTAACGTGTTATATTACTATAAAGTAACGTGTTATATTTTTATAAAGTAACGTGTTATATTACTATAAAGTAACGTGTTATATTACTATAAAGTAACATGTTATATTACTATAAAGTAACGTATTATATTACTGTAAAGTAACATGTTATATTACTATAAAGTAACGTGTTATATTACTGTAAAGTAACATGTTATATTACTATAAAGTAACGTGTTATATTACTATAAAGTAACGTGTTATATTACTATAAAGTAACGTGTTATATTACTGTAAAGTAACATGTTATATTACTATAAAGTAACGTGTTATATTACTATAAAGTAACGTGTTATATTACTATAAAGTAACGTGTTATATTACTGTAAAGTAACATGTTATATTACTATAAAGTAACGTGTTATATTACTGTAAAGTAACATGTTATAAAGTAACGTGTTATATTACTATAAAGTAACATGTTATATTACTATAAAGTAACGTGTTATATTACTATAAAGTAACGTGTTATATTACTATAAAGTAACGTGTTATATTAATATAAAGTAACGTGTTATATTACTATAAAGTAACGTGTTATAAAGTAACGTGTTATATTACTATAAAGTAACGTGTTATATTACTATAAAGTAACATGTTATATTACTATAAAGTAACGTGTTATATTACTATAAAGTAACGTGTTATATTACTATAAAGTAACGTGTTATAAAGTAACGTGTTATATTACTATAAAGTAACATGTTATATTACTATAAATTAACGTGTTATATTACTATAAAGTAACGTGTTATATTACTATAAAGTAACGTGTTATATTACTATAAAGTAACGTGTTATATTACTATAAAGTAACGTGTTATATTACTATAAAGTAACATGTTATATTACTATAAATTAACGTGTTATATTACTATAAATTAACGTGTTATATTACTATAAAGTAACGTGTTATATTACTATAAAGTAACGTGTTATATTACTATAAAGTAACGTGTTATATTACTATAAAGTAACGTGTTATATTACTATAAAGTAACGTGTTATATTACTATAGAGTAACGTGTTATATTACTATAAAGTAACGTGTTATATTAGTATAAAGTAACGTGTTATATTACTATAAAGTAACGTGTTATATTACTATAAAGTAACGTGTTATATTACTATAAATTAACGTGTTATATTACTATAAAGTAACGTGTTATATTACTATAAAGTAACGTGTTATATTTTTATAAAGTAACGTGTTATATTACTATAAAGTAACGTGTTATATTACTATAAAGTAACATGATATATTACTATAAAGTAACGTGTTATATTACTATAAAGTAACATGATATATTACTATAAAGTAACGTGTTATATTACTATAAAGTAACGTGTTATATTACTATAAAGTAACGTGTTATATTACTATAAAGTAACGTGTTATATTACTATAAAGTAACGTGTTATATTACTATAAAATAACGTGTTATATTACTATAAATTAACGTGTTATATTACTATAAAGTAACGTGTTATATTACTGTAAAGTAACATGTTATATTACTATAAAGTAACGTGTTATATTACTATAAAGTAACGTGTTATAAAGTAACGTGTTATATTACTATAAAGTAACGTATTATATTACTGTAAAGTAACATGTTATATTACTATAAAGTAACGTGTTATATTACTGTAAAGTAACATGTTATAAAGTAACGTGTTATATTACTATAAAGTAACATGTTATATTACTATAAAGTAACGTGTTATATTACTATAAAGTAACGTGTTATATTACTATAAAGTAACGTGTTATATTACTATAAATTAACGTGTTATATTACTATAAAGTAACGTGTTATAAAGTAACGTGTTATATTACTATAAAGTAACGTGTTATATTACTATAAAGTAACGTGTTATATTACTATAAAGTAACGTGTTATAAAGTAATGTGTTATATTACTATAAAGTAACATGTTATATTACTATAAAGTAACGTGTTATAAAGTAACGTGTTATATTACTATAAAGTAACGTGTTATAAAGTAACGTGTTATATTACTATAAAGTAACGTGTTATAAAGTAACGTGTTATATTACTATAAAGTATCATGTTATATTACTATAAAGTAACGTGTTATATTACTATAAAGTAACATGTTATATTACTATAAAGTAACGTGTTATATTACTATAAAGTAACGTGTTATATTACTATAAAGTAACGTGTTATATTACTATAAATTAACGTGTTATATTACTATAAAGTAACGTGTTATATTACTATAAAGTATCATGTTATATTACTATAAAGTAACGTGTTATATTACTATAAAGTAACATGTTATATTACTATAAAGTAACGTGTTATATTACTATAAAGTAACGTGTTATATTACTATAAAGTAACGTGTTATATTACTATAAATTAACGTGTTATATTACTATAAAGTAACGTGTTATATTACTATAAAGTAACGTGTTATATTTTTATAAAGTAACGTGTTATATTACTATAAAGTAACGTGTTATATTACTATAAAGTAACATGTTATATTACTATAAAGTAACGTGTTATATTACTATAAAGTAACGTGTTATATTACTATAAAGTAACGTATTATATTACTGTAAAGTAACATGTTATATTACTATAAAGTAACGTGTTATATTACTGTAAAGTAACATGTTATATTACTATAAAGTAACGTGTTATATTACTATAAAGTAACGTGTTATATTACTATAAAGTAACGTGTTATATTACTGTAAAGTAACATGTTATATTACTATAAAGTAACGTGTTATATTACTATAAAGTAACGTGTTATATTACTATAAAGTAACGTGTTATATTACTGTAAAGTAACATGTTATATTACTATAAAGTAACGTGTTATATTACTGTAAAGTAACATGTTATAAAGTAACGTGTTATATTACTATAAAGTAACATGTTATATTACTATAAAGTAACGTGTTATATTACTATAAAGTAACGTGTTATATTACTATAAAGTAACGTGTTATATTAATATAAAGTAACGTGTTATATTACTATAAAGTAACGTGTTATAAAGTAACGTGTTATATTACTATAAAGTAACGTGTTATATTACTATAAAGTAACATGTTATATTACTATAAAGTAACGTGTTATATTACTATAAAGTAACGTGTTATATTACTATAAAGTAACGTGTTATAAAGTAACGTGTTATATTACTATAAAGTAACATGTTATATTACTATAAATTAACGTGTTATATTACTATAAAGTAACGTGTTATATTACTATAAAGTAACGTGTTATATTACTATAAAGTAACGTGTTATATTACTATAAAGTAACGTGTTATATTACTATAAAGTAACATGTTATATTACTATAAATTAACGTGTTATATTACTATAAATTAACGTGTTATATTACTATAAAGTAACGTGTTATATTACTATAAAGTAATGTGTTATATTACTATAAAGTAACATGTTATATTACTATAAATTAAGGTGTTATATTACTATAAATTAAGGTGTTATATTACTATAAAGTAACGTGTTATATTACTATAAAGTAACGTGTTATATTACTATAAAGTAACGTGTTATATTACTATAAAGTAACGTGTTATATTACTATAAAGTAACGTGTTATATTACTATAAAGTAACATGTTATATTACTATAAAGTAACGTTTTATAAAGTAACATGTTATATTACTATAAAGTAACGTGTTATATTACTATAAAGTAACGTGTTATAAATTAACGTGTTATATTACTATAAAGTAACGTGTTATATTACTATAAAGTAACGTGTTATATTACTATAAAGTAACGTGTTATATTTTTATAAAGTAACGTGTTATATTACTATAAAGTAACGTGTTATATTACTATAAAGTAACGTGTTATATTACTATAAAGTAACGTGTTATATTACTATAAAGTAACGTGTTATATTACTATAAAGTAACGTGTTATATTACTATAAAGTAACGTGTTATATTACTATAAAGTAACATGTTATATTACTATAAATTAACGTGTTATATTACTATAAAGTAACGTGTTATATTACTATAAAGTAACGTGTTATATTACTATAAAGTAACGTGTTATATTACTATAAAGTAACGTGTTATATTACTATAAAGTAACATGTTATATTACTATAAAGTAACGTTTTATAAAGTAACATGTTATATTACTATAAAGTAACGTGTTATATTACTATAAAGTAACGTGTTATATTACTGTAAAGTAACATGTTATATTACTATAAAGTAACGTGTTATATTACTGTAAAGTAACATGTTATAAAGTAACGTGTTATATTACTATAAAGTAACATGTTATATTACTATAAAGTAACGTGTTATATTACTATAAAGTAACGTGTTATATTACTATAAAGTAACGTGTTATATTACTATAAAGTAACGTGTTATAAATTAACGTGTTATATTACTATAAAGTAACGTGTTATATTACTATAAAGTAACGTGTTATATTACTATAAAGTAACGTGTTATATTTTTATAAAGTAACGTGTTATATTACTATAAAGTAACGTGTTATATTACTATAAAGTAACGTGTTATATTACTATAAAGTAACGTGTTATATTACTATAAAGTAACGTGTTATATTACTATAAAGTAACGTGTTATATTACTATAAAGTAACGTGTTATATTACTATAAATTAACGTGTTATATTACTATAAAGTAACGTGTTATATTACTATAAAGTAACGTGTTATATTACTATAAAGTAACGTGTTATATTACTATAAAGTAACGTGTTATATTACTATAAAGTAACGTGTTATATTACTATAAAGTAACATGTTATATTACTATAAAGTAACGTTTTATAAAGTAACATGTTATATTACTATAAAGTAACGTGTTATATTACTATAAAGTAACGTGTTATAAATTAACGTGTTATATTACTATAAAGTAACGTGTTATATTACTATAAAGTAACGTGTTATATTACTATAAAGTAACGTGTTATATTTTTATAAAGTAACGTGTTATATTACTATAAAGTAACGTGTTATATTACTATAAAGTAACGTGTTATATTACTATAAAGTAACGTGTTATATTACTATAAAGTAACGTGTTATATTACTATAAAGTAACGTGTTATATTACTATAAAGTAACGTGTTATATTACTATAAAGTAACGTGTTATATTACTATAAAGTAACGTGTTATATTACTATAAAGTAACATGTTATATTACTATAAAGTAACGTTTTATAAAGTAACATGTTATATTACTATAAAGTAACGTGTTATATTACTATAAAGTAACGTGTTATAAATTAACGTGTTATATTACTATAAAGTAACGTGTTATATTACTATAAAGTAACGTGTTATATTACTATAAAGTAACGTGTTATATTTTTATAAAGTAACGTGTTATATTACTATAAAGTAACGTGTTATATTACTATAAAGTAACGTGTTATATTACTATAAAGTAACGTGTTATATTACTATAAAGTAACGTGTTATATTACTATAAAGTAACGTGTTATATTACTATAAAGTAACGTGTTATATTACTATAAAGTAACGTGTTATATTACTATAAAGTAACGTGTTATATTACTATAAAGTAACGTGTTATATTACTATAAAGTAACGTGTTATATTACTATAGAGTAACGTGTTATATTACTATAAAGTAACGTGTTATATTACTATAAAGTAACGTGTTATATTACTATAAAGTAACGTGTTATATTACTATAAAGTAACGTGTTATATTGCTATAAAGTAACGTGTTATATTACTATAAATTAACGTGTTATATTACTATAAATTAACGTGTTATATTACTATAAAGTAACGTGTTATATTACTATAAAGTAACGTGTTATATTACTATAAAGTAACGTGTTATATTACTATAAAGTAACGTGTTATATTACTATAAAGTAACGTGTTATATTACTATAAAGTAACGTGTTATATTACTATAAAGTAACGTGTTATATTACTATAAAGTAACGTGTTATATTACTATAAATTAACGTGTTATATTACTATAAAGTAACGTGTTATATTACTATAAAGTAACGTGTTATATTACTATAAAGTAACGTGTTATATTACTATAAAGTAACGTGTTATATTACTATAGAGTAACGTGTTATATTACTATAAAGTAACGTGTTATATTAGTATAAAGTAACGTGTTATATTACTATAAAGTAACGTGTTATATTACTATAAAGTAACGTGTTATATTACTATAAATTAACGTGTTATATTACTATAAAGTAACGTGTTATATTACTATAAAGTAACGTGTTATATTTTTATAAAGTAACGTGTTATATTACTATAAAGTAAAGTGTTATATTACTATAAAGTAACATGATATATTACTATAAAGTAACGTGTTATATTACTATAAAGTAACGTGTTATATTACTATAAAGTAACGTGTTATATTACTATAAAGTAACGTGTTATATTACTATAAATTAACGTGTTATATTACTATAAAGTAACGTGTTATATTACTGTAAAGTAACATGTTATATTACTATAAAGTAACGTGTTATATTACTATAAAGTAACGTGTTATAAAGTAACGTGTTATATTACTATAAAGTAACGTGTTATATTACTATAAAGTAACGTATTATATTACTGTAAAGTAACATGTTATATTACTATAAAGTAACGTGTTATATTACTGTAAAGTAACATGTTATAAAGTAACGTGTTATATTACTATAAAGTAACATGTTATATTACTATAAAGTAACGTGTTATATTACTATAAAGTAACGTGTTATATTACTATAAAGTAACGTGTTATATTACTATAAATTAACGTGTTATATTACTATAAAGTAACGTGTTATAAAGTAACGTGTTATATTACTATAAAGTAACGTGTTATATTACTATAAAGTAACGTGTTATATTACTATAAAGTAACGTGTTATAAAGTAATGTGTTATATTACTATAAAGTAACATGTTATATTACTATAAAGTAACGTGTTATAAAGTAACGTGTTATATTACTATAAAGTAACGTGTTATAAAGTAACGTGTTATATTACTATAAAGTAACGTGTTATAAAGTAACGTGTTATATTACTATAAAGTATCATGTTATATTACTATAAAGTAACGTGTTATATTACTATAAAGTAACGTGTTATATTACTATAAAGTAACGTGTTATATTACTATAAAGTAACGTGTTAAAAAGTAACGCGTTATACTACTATAAAGTAACATGTTATATTACTATAAAGTAACGTGTTATATTACTATAAAGTAACGTGTTATATTACTATAAAGTAACGTGTTATATTACTATAAAGTAACGTGTTATATTACTATAAAGTAACGTGTTATATTACTATAAAGTAACGTGTTATATTACCATAAAGTAACGTGTTATATTACTATAAAGTAACGTGTTATATTACTATAAAGTAACGTGTTATATTACTATAAAGTAACGTGTTATATTACTATAAAGTAACGTGTTATATTACTATAAAGTAACGTGTTATATTACTATAAAGTAACGTGTTATATTACTATAAAGTAAGATGTTATATTACTATAAAGTAACGCGTTATACTACTATAAAGTAACATGTTATATTACTATAAAGTAACGTGTTATATTACTATAAAGTAACGTGTTATATTACTATAAAATAACGTGTTATAAAGTAACATGTTATATAACTATAAAGTAACGTGTTATATTACTATAAAGTAACGTGTTATATTACTATAAAGTATCATGTTATATTACTATAAAGTAACGTGTTATATTACTATAAAGTAACGTGTTATATTACTATAAAGTAACGTGTTATAAAGTAACATGTTATATTACTATAAAGTAACATGTTATATTACTATAAAGTATCATGTTATATTACTATAAAGTAACGTGTTATATAACCATAAATTAACGTGTTATATTACTATAAAGTAACGTGTTATATTACTATAAAGTAACGTGTTATATTACTATAAAGTAACATGTTATATTACTATAAAGTATCATGTTATATTACTATAAAGTAACGTGTTATATAACCATAAAGTAACATGTTATATTACTATAAAGTAACGTGTTATATTTTTATAAAGTTACGTGTTATATTACTATAAATTAACGTGTTATATTACTATAAAGTATCATGTTATATAACCATAAAGTAATATGTTATATTACTATAAAGTAACGTGTTATATTACTATAAAGTAACGTGTTATATTACTATAAAGTATCATGTTATATTACTATAAATTAACGTGTTATAAAGTAACGTGTTATATTACTATAAAGTAACGTGTTATATTACTATAAAGTAACGTGTTATATTACTATAAAGTAACATGTTATATTACTATAAAGTAACGTGTTATATTACTGTAAAGTAACGTGTTATATTACTATAAAGTAACGTGTTATATTACTATAAAGTAACATGTTATATTACTATAAAGTAACGTGTTATATTACTATAAAGTAACGTGTTATATTACTATAAAGTAACGTGTTATATTACTATAAAGTAACGTGTTATAAAGTAACGTGTTATATTACTATAAAGTAACGTGTTATATTACTATAAAGTAACGTGTTATATTACTATAAAGTAACGTGTTATATAACTATAAAGTAACGTGTTATATTACTATAACGTAACGTGTTATAAAGTAACGTGTTATATTACTATAAAGTAACATGTTATATTACTATAAATTAACGTGTTATATTACTATAAATTAACGTGTTATATTACTATAAAGTAACGTGTTATATTACTATAAAGTAACGTGTTATATTACTATAAAGTAACGTGTTATATTACTATAAAGTAACATGTTATATTACTATAAAGTAACGTGTTATATTACTATAAATTAACGTGTTATATTACTATAAAGTAACGTGTTATATTACTATAAAGTAACGTGTTATATTACTATAAAGTAACGTGTTATATTACTATAAATTAACGTGTTATATTACTATAAAGTAACGTGTTATATTACTATAAAGTAACGTGTTATATTACTATAAATTAACGTGTTATATTACTATAAAGTAACGTAACTCATGCGGGCAGTAAATTTAGGTTTAAAAAACAAATACACCTTATGGAACAGCGGGGACTGTGAAGCAACACAAACATAGACATAGGGATACAAACAAACAATATATACGCACTATACACACGTACACATGGATTTTGTGTTATAGATATGTGGTATTAGAGTAGAGGCCTGATGGTACACACTTAAAATGTTGTGAAATCTGTTATGAAGGTATTGCAATGTATAACTGCCTTAATTTTGCTGGACCACAGGTAGAGTAGCTGTTACCTTGCCAACAGCTAATGGGGATCCATAATAAATACAAATACAATTAAAATGAAATCAATCAATTGAAATATATTAAGTAAGCCCTAATCTATGGATTTCACATGACTGGACACTTTACATCCCTGCATCATATATTCTATCCAATTACCAGTTATTTTGAGTCTGCTATTTTCTGCAGGATATACTGATGCAGGGATGTAACGTGTTATAAAGTAACGTGTTATATTACTATAAAGTAACGTGTTATATTACTATAAAGTAACGTGTTATATTACTATAAAGTAACGTGTTATATTACTATAAAGTAACGTTATATATTACTATAAATTAACGTGTTATATTACTATAAAGTAACGTGTTATATTACTATAAAGTAACGTGTTATATTACTATAAAGTAACGTGTTATATTACTATAAAGTAACGTGTTATATTACTATAAAGTAACGTGTTATATTACTATAAAGTAACATGTTATATTACTATAAAGTAACGTGTTATAAAGTAACATGTTATATTACTATAAAGTAACTTGTTATATTACTATAAAGTAACGTGTTATAAATTAACGTGTTATATTACTATAAAGTAACGTGTTATATTACTATAAAGTAACGTGTTATATTACTATAAAGTAACGTGTTATATTACTATAAAGTAACGTGTTATATTACTATAAATTAACGTGTTATATTACTATAAAGTAACGTGTTATATTACTATAAAGTAACGTGTTTTATTACTATAGAGTAACGTGTTATATTACTATAAAGTAACGTGTTATTTTAGTATAAAGTAACGTGTTATATTACTATAAAGTAACGTGTTATATTACTATAAAGTAACGTGTTATATTACTATAAATTAACGTGTTATATTACTATAAAGTAACGTGTTATATTACTATAAAGTAACGTGTTATATTTTTATAAAGTAACGTGTTATATTACTATAAAGTAACGTGTTATATTACTATAAAGTAACATGTTATATTACTATAAAGTAACGTGTTATATTACTATAAAGTAACGTGTTATATTACTGTAAAGTAACATGTTATATTACTATAAAGTAACGTGTTATATTACTGTAAAGTAACATGTTATATTACTATAAAGTAACGTGTTATATTACTGTAAAGTAACATGTTATAAAGTAACGTGTTATATTACTATAAAGTAACATGTTATATTACTATAAAGTAACGTGTTATATTACTATAAAGTAACGTGTTATATTACTATAAAGTAACGTGTTATATTACTATAAAGTAACGTGTTATATTACTATAAAGTAACGTGTTATATTACTATAAAGTAACGTGTTATATTACTATAAAGTAACGTGTTATAAAGTAACGTGTTATATTACTATAAAGTAACGTGTTATATTACTATAAAGTAACATGTTATATTACTATAAAGTAACGTGTTATATTACTATAAAGTAACGTGTTATATTACTATAAAGTAACGTGTTATAAAGTAACGTGTTATATTACTATAAAGTAACATGTTATATTACTATAAATTAACGTGTTATATTACTATAAAGTAACGTGTTATATTACTATAAAGTAACGTGTTATATTACTATAAAGTAACGTGTTATATTACTATAAAGTAACGTGTTATAATACTATAAAGTAACGTGTTATATTACTATAAAGTAACGTGTTATATTACTATAAAGTAACGTGTTATATTACTATAAAGTAACGTGTTATATTACTATAAAGTAACATGTTATATTACTATAAAGTAACGTTTTATAAAGTAACATGTTATATTACTATAAAGTAACGTGTTATATTACTATAAAGTAACGTGTTATAAATTAACGTGTTATAGTACTATAAAGTAACGTGTTATATTACTATAAAGTAACGTGTTATATTACTATAAAGTAACGTGTTATATTTTTATAAAGTAACGTGTTATATTACTATAAAGTAACGTGTTATATTACTATAAAGTAACGTGTTATATTACTATAAAGTAACGTGTTATATTACTATAAAGTAACGTGTTATATTACTATAAAGTAACGTGTTATATTACTATAAAGTAACGTGTTATATTACTATAAATTAACGTGTTATATTACTATAAAGTAACGTGTTATATTACTATAAAGTAACGTGTTATATTACTATAAAGTAACGTGTTATATTACTATAAAGTAACGTGTTATATTACTATAAAGTAACGTGTTATATTACTATAGAGTAACGTGTTATATTACTATAAAGTAACGTGTTATATTAGTATAAAGTAACGTGTTATATTACTATAAAGTAACGTGTTATATTACTATAAAGTAACGTGTTATATTACTATAAATTAACGTGTTATATTACTATAAAGTAACGTGTTATATTACTATAAAGTAACGTGTTATATTTTTATAAAGTAACGTGTTATATTACTATAAAGTAACGTGTTATATTACTATAAAGTAACATGATATATTACTATAAAGTAACGTGTTATATTACTATAAAGTAACGTGTTATATTACTATAAAGTAACGTGTTATATTACTATAAAGTAACGTGTTATATTACTATAAAGTAACGTGTTATATTACTATAAAGTAACGTGTTATATTACTATAAATTAACGTGTTATATTACTATAAAGTAACGTGTTATATTAGTATAAAGTGACGTGTTATATTACTATAAAGTAACGTGTTATATTACTATAAAGTAACGTTATATATTACTATAAATTAACGTGTTATATTACTATAAAGTAACGTGTTATATTACTATAAAGTAACGTGTTATATTACTATAAAGTAACGTGTTATATTACTATAAAGTAACGTGTTATATTACTATAAAGTAACGTGTTATATTACTATAAAGTAACGTGTTATATTACTATAAAGTAACATGTTATATTACTATAAAGTAACGTGTTATAAAGTAACATGTTATATTACTATAAAGTAACTTGTTATATTACTATAAAGTAACGTGTTATAAATTAACGTGTTATATTACTATAAAGTAACGTGTTATATTACTATAAAGTAACGTGTTATATTACTATAAAGTAACGTGTTATATTACTATAAAGTAACGTGTTATATTACTATAAAGTAACGTGTTATATTACTATAAATTAACGTGTTATATTACTATAAAGTAACGTGTTATATTACTATAAAGTAACGTGTTATATTACTATAAAGTAACGTGTTTTATTACTATAGAGTAACGTGTTATATTACTATAAAGTAACGTGTTATATTACTATAAAGTAACGTGTTATATTACTATAAATTAACGTGTTATATTACTATAAAGTAACGTAACTCATGCGGGCAGTAAATTTAGGTTTAAAAAACAAATACACCTTATGGAACAGCGGGGACTGTGAAGCAACACAAACATAGACATAGGGATACAAACAAACAATATATACGCACTATACACACGTACACATGGATTTTGTGTTATAGATATGTGGTATTAGAGTAGAGGCCTGATGGTACACACTTAAAATGTTGTGAAATCTGTTATGAAGGTATTGCAATGTATAACTGCCTTAATTTTGCTGGACCACAGGTAGAGTAGCTGTTACCTTGCCAACAGCTAATGGGGATCCATAATAAATACAAATACAATTAAAATGAAATCAATCAATTGAAATATATTAAGTAAGCCCTAATCTATGGATTTCACATGACTGGACACTTTACATCCCTGCATCATATATTCTATCCAATTACCAGTTATTTTGAGTCTGCTATTTTCTGCAGGATATACTGATGCAGGGATGTAACGTGTTATAAAGTAACGTGTTATATTACTATAAAGTAACGTGTTATATTACTATAAAGTAACGTGTTATATTACTATAAAGTAACGTGTTATATTACTATAAAGTAACGTTATATATTACTATAAATTAACGTGTTATATTACTATAAAGTAACGTGTTATATTACTATAAAGTAACGTGTTATATTACTATAAAGTAACGTGTTATATTACTATAAAGTAACGTGTTATATTACTATAAAGTAACATGTTATATTACTATAAAGTAACGTGTTATAAAGTAACATGTTATATTACTATAAAGTAACTTGTTATATTACTATAAAGTAACGTGTTATAAATTAACGTGTTATATTACTATAAAGTAACGTGTTATATTACTATAAAGTAACGTGTTATATTACTATAAAGTAACGTGTTATATTACTATAAAGTAACGTGTTATATTACTATAAAGTAACGTGTTATATTACTATAAATTAACGTGTTATATTACTATAAAGTAACGTGTTATATTACTATAAAGTAACGTGTTATATTACTATAAAGTAACGTGTTTTATTACTATAGAGTAACGTGTTATATTACTATAAAGTAACGTGTTATTTTAGTATAAAGTAACGTGTTATATTACTATAAAGTAACGTGTTATATTACTATAAAGTAACGTGTTATATTACTATAAATTAACGTGTTATATTACTATAAAGTAACGTGTTATATTTTTATAAAGTAACGTGTTATATTACTATAAAGTAACGTGTTATATTACTATAAAGTAACATGTTATATTACTATAAAGTAACGTGTTATATTACTATAAAGTAACGTGTTATATTACTGTAAAGTAACATGTTATATTACTATAAAGTAACGTGTTATATTACTGTAAAGTAACATGTTATATTACTATAAAGTAACGTGTTATATTACTGTAAAGTAACATGTTATAAAGTAACGTGTTATATTACTATAAAGTAACATGTTATATTACTATAAAGTAACGTGTTATATTACTATAAAGTAACGTGTTATATTACTATAAAGTAACGTGTTATATTACTATAAAGTAACGTGTTATATTACTATAAAGTAACGTGTTATATTACTATAAAGTAACGTGTTATATTACTATAAAGTAACGTGTTATAAAGTAACGTGTTATATTACTATAAAGTAACGTGTTATATTACTATAAAGTAACATGTTATATTACTATAAAGTAACGTGTTATATTACTATAAAGTAACGTGTTATATTACTATAAAGTAACGTGTTATAAAGTAACGTGTTATATTACTATAAAGTAACATGTTATATTACTATAAATTAACGTGTTATATTACTATAAAGTAACGTGTTATATTACTATAAAGTAACGTGTTATATTACTATAAAGTAACGTGTTATATTACTATAAAGTAACGTGTTATAATACTATAAAGTAACGTGTTATATTACTATAAAGTAACGTGTTATATTACTATAAAGTAACGTGTTATATTACTATAAAGTAACGTGTTATATTACTATAAAGTAACATGTTATATTACTATAAAGTAACGTTTTATAAAGTAACATGTTATATTACTATAAAGTAACGTGTTATATTACTATAAAGTAACGTGTTATAAATTAACGTGTTATAGTACTATAAAGTAACGTGTTATATTACTATAAAGTAACGTGTTATATTACTATAAAGTAACGTGTTATATTTTTATAAAGTAACGTGTTATATTACTATAAAGTAACGTGTTATATTACTATAAAGTAACGTGTTATATTACTATAAAGTAACGTGTTATATTACTATAAAGTAACGTGTTATATTACTATAAAGTAACGTGTTATATTACTATAAAGTAACGTGTTATATTACTATAAATTAACGTGTTATATTACTATAAAGTAACGTGTTATATTACTATAAAGTAACGTGTTATATTACTATAAAGTAACGTGTTATATTACTATAAAGTAACGTGTTATATTACTATAAAGTAACGTGTTATATTACTATAGAGTAACGTGTTATATTACTATAAAGTAACGTGTTATATTAGTATAAAGTAACGTGTTATATTACTATAAAGTAACGTGTTATATTACTATAAATTAACGTGTTATATTACTATAAAGTAACGTGTTATATTACTATAAAGTAACGTGTTATATTTTTATAAAGTAACGTGTTATATTACTATAAAGTAACGTGTTATATTACTATAAAGTAACATGATATATTACTATAAAGTAACATGTTATATTACTATAAAGTAACGTGTTATAAAGTAACATGTTATATTACTATAAAGTAACTTGTTATATTACTATAAAGTAACGTGTTATAAATTAACGTGTTATATTACTATAAAGTAACGTGTTATATTACTATAAAGTAACGTGTTATATTACTATAAAGTAACGTGTTATATTACTATAAAGTAACGTGTTATATTACTATAAAGTAACGTGTTATATTACTATAAATTAACGTGTTATATTACTATAAAGTAACGTGTTATATTACTATAAAGTAACGTGTTATATTACTATAAAGTAACGTGTTTTATTACTATAGAGTAACGTGTTATATTACTATAAAGTAACGTGTTATTTTAGTATAAAGTAACGTGTTATATTACTATAAAGTAACGTGTTATATTACTATAAAGTAACTTGTTATATTACTATAAAGTAACGTGTTATAAATTAACGTGTTATATTACTATAAAGTAACGTGTTATATTACTATAAAGTAACGTGTTATATTACTATAAAGTAACGTGTTATATTACTATAAAGTAACGTGTTATATTACTATAAAGTAACGTGTTATATTACTATAAATTAACGTGTTATATTACTATAAAGTAACGTGTTATATTACTATAAAGTAACGTGTTATATTACTATAAAGTAACGTGTTTTATTACTATAGAGTAACGTGTTATATTACTATAAAGTAACGTGTTATTTTAGTATAAAGTAACATGTTATATTACTATAAAGTAACGTGTTATATTACTATATAAAGTAACGTGTTATATTACTATAAAGTAACTTGTTATATTACTATAAAGTAACGTGTTATATTACTATAAAGTAACGTGTTATATTACTATAAAGTAACGTGTTATATTACTATAAAGTAACGTGTTATATTACTATAAGGTAACGTGTTATTTTACTATAAAGTAACGTGTTATATTACTATAAAGTAACGTGTTATATTACTATAAAGTAACGTGTTATATTACGTGTTATATTACTATAAAGTAACATGTTATATTACTATAAAGTAACGTGTTATAAAGTAACATGTTATATTACTATAAAGTAACGTGTTATATTACTATAAAGTAACGTGTTATAAATTAACGTGTTATATTACTATAAAGTAACGTGTTATATTACTATAAAGTAACGTGTTATATTACTATAAATTAACGTGTTATATTACTATAAAGTGACGTGTTATATTACTATAAAGTAACGTGTTATAAAGTAACATGTTATATTACTATAAAGTAACGTGTTATATTACTATAAAGTAACGTGTTATATTACTATAAAGTAACGTGTTATATTACTATAAAGTAACGTGTTATATTACTATAAAGTAACGTGTTATATTACTATAAAGTAACGTGTTATATTACTATAAAGTAACGTGTTATATTACTATAAAGTAACATGTTATATTACTATAAAGTAACGTGTTATATTACTATAAAGTGACGTGTTATATTACTATAAAGTGACGTGTTATATTACTATAAAGTAACGTGTTATATTACTATAAAGTAACGTGTTATATTACTATAAAGTAACGTGTTATATTACTATAAAGTAACATGTTATATTACTATAAAGTAACGTGTTATAAAGTAACATGTTATATTACTATAAAGTAACGTGTTATATTACTATAAAGTAACGTGTTATATTACTATAAAGTAACATGTTATATTACTATAAAGTAACGTGTTATATTACTATAAAGTAACATGTTATTACTATAAAGTAACGTGTTATATTACTATAAAGTAACGTGTTATATTACTATAAAGTAACGTGTTATATTACTATAAAGTAAGATGTTATATTACTATAAAGTAAAGTGTTATATTACTATAAAGTAACGTGTTATATTACTATAAAGTAACATGTTATATTACTATAAAGTAACGTGTTATAAAGTAACGTGTTATATTACTATAAAGTAACATGTTATATTACTATAAAGTAACGTGTTATAAAGTAACATGTTATATTACTATAAAGTAACGTGTTATATTACTATAAAGTAACGTGTTATATTACTATAAAGTAACGTGTTATATTTTTATAAAGTAACGTGTTATATTACTATAAAGTAACGTGTTATATTACTATAAAGTAACGTGTTATATTACTATAAAGTAACGTGTTATATTACTATAAAGTAACGTGTTATATTACTATAAAGTAACATGTTATATTACTATAAAGTAACGTGTTATATTACTATAAAGTAACGTGTTATATTACTATAAGGTAACGTGTTATATTACTATAAAGTAACGTGTTATATTACTATAAAGTAACGTGTTATATTACTATAAAGTAACGTGTTATATTACTATAAAGTAACATGTTATATTACTATAAAGTAACGTGTTATATTACTATAAAGTAACGTGTTATATTACTATAAAGTAACGTGTTATATTACTATAAAGTAACGTGTTATATTACTATATAAAGTAACGTGTTATATTACTATAAAGTAACGTGTTATATTACTATAAAGTAACGTGTTATATTACTATAAAGTAACGTGTTATATTACTATAAAGTAACGTGTTATATTACTATAAAGTGACGTGTTATATTACTATAAAGTAACGTGTTATATTACTATAAAGTAACGTGTTATATTACTATAAAGTAACGTGTTATATTACTATAAAGTAACATGTTATATTACTATAAAGTAACGTGTTATAAAGTAACATGTTATATTACTATAAAGTAACGTGTTATATTACTATAAAGTAACGTGTTATAAATTAACGTGTTATATTACTATAAAGTAACGTGTTATATTACTATAAAGTAACATGTTATATTACTATAAAGTAACGTGTTATATTACTATAAAGTAACATGTTATTACTATAAAGTAATGTGTTATATTACTATAAAGTAACGTGTTATATTACTATAAAGTAACGTGTTATATTACTATAAAGTAACGTGTTATATTACTATAAAGTAAAGTGTTATATTACTATAAAGTAACGTGTTATATTACTATAAAGTAACATGTTATATTACTATAAAGTAACGTGTTATAAAGTAACGTGTTATATTACTATAAAGTAAGATGTTATATTTCTATAAAGTAACATGTTATATTACTATAAAGTAACGTGTTATATTACTATAAATTAACGTGTTATATTACTATAAAGTAACGTGTTATATTACTATAAAGTAACGTGTTATATTACTATAAAGTAACATGTTATATTACTATAAAGTAATGTGTTATATTACTATAAATTAACGTGTTATATTACTATAAAGTAACGTGTTATATTACTATAAAGTAACGTGTTATATTACTATAAAGTAACATGTTATATTACTATAAAGTAACGTGTTATAAAGTAACGTGTTATATTACTATAAAGTAAGATGTTATATTTCTATAAAGTAACATGTTATATTACTATAAAGTAACGTGTTATATTACTATAAATTAACGTGTTATATTACTATAAAGTAACGTGTTATATTACTATAAAGTAACGTGTTATATTACTATAAAGTAACATGTTATATTACTATAAAGTAATGTGTTATATTACTATAAATTAACGTGTTATATTACTATAAAGTAACGTAACTCATGCGGGCAGTAAATTTAGGTTTAAAAAACAAATACACCTTATGGAACAGCGGGGACTGTGAAGCAACACAAACATAGACATAGGGATACAAACAAACAATATATACGCACTATACACACGTACACATGGATTTTGTGTTATAGATATGTGGTATTAGAGTAGAGGCCTGATGGTACACACTTAAAATGTTGTGAAATCTGTTATGAAGGTATTGCAATGTATAACTGCCTTAATTTTGCTGGACCACAGGTAGAGTAGCTGTTACCTTGCCAACAGCTAATGGGGATCCATAATAAATACAAATACAATTAAAATGAAATCAATCAATTGAAATATATTAAGTAAGCCCTAATCTATGGATTTCACATGACTGGACACTTTACATCCCTGCATCATATATTCTATCCAATTACCAGTTATTTTGAGTCTGCTATTTTCTGCAGGATATACTGATGCAGGGATGTAACGTGTTATAAAGTAACGTGTTATATTACTATAAAGTAACGTGTTATATTACTATTAAGTAACGTGTTATATTACTATAAAGTAACGTGTTATATTACTATAAAGTAACGTTATATATTACTATAAATTAACGTGTTATATTACTATAAAGTAACGTGTTATATTACTATAAAGTAACGTGTTATATTACTATAAAGTAACGTGTTATATTACTATAAAGTAACATGTTATATTACTATAAAGTAACATGTTATAAAGTAACATGTTATATTACTATAAAGTAACTTGTTATATTACTATAAAGTAACGTGTTATAAATTAACGTGTTATATTACTATAAAGTAACGTGTTATATTACTATAAAGTAACGTGTTATATTACTATAAAGTAACGTGTTATATTACTATAAAGTAACGTGTTATATTACTATAAAGTAACGTGTTATATTACTATAAATTAACGTGTTATATTACTATAAAGTAACGTGTTATATTACTATAAAGTAACGTGTTATATTACTATAAAGTAACGTGTTATATTACTATAAATTAACGTGTTATATTACTATAAAGTAACGTGTTATATTACTATAAAGTAACGTGTTATATTTTTATAAAGTAACGTGTTATATTACTATAAAGTAACGTGTTATATTACTATAAAGTAACATGTTATATTACTATAAAGTAACGTGTTATATTACTATAAAGTAACGTATTATATTACTGTAAAGTAACATGTTATATTACTATAAAGTAACGTGTTATATTACTGTAAAGTAACATGTTATATTACTATAAAGTAACGTGTTATATTACTATAAAGTAACGTGTTATATTACTATAAAGTAACGTGTTATATTACTGTAAAGTAACATGTTATATTACTATAAAGTAACGTGTTATATTACTATAAAGTAACGTGTTATATTACTATAAAGTAACGTGTTATATTACTGTAAAGTAACATGTTATATTACTATAAAGTAACGTGTTATATTACTGTAAAGTAACATGTTATAAAGTAACGTGTTATATTACTATAAAGTAACATGTTATATTACTATAAAGTAACGTGTTATATTACTATAAAGTAACGTGTTATATTACTATAAAGTAACATGTTATATTAATATAAAGTAACGTGTTATATTACTATAAAGTAACGTGTTATAAAGTAACGTGTTATATTACTATAAAGTAACGTGTTATATTACTATAAAGTAACATGTTATATTACTATAAAGTAACGTGTTATATTACTATAAAGTAACGTGTTATATTACTATAAAGTAACGTGTTATAAAGTAACGTGTTATATTACTATAAAGTAACATGTTATATTACTATAAAGTAACGTGTTATATTACTATAAATTAACGTGTTATATTACTATAAAGTAACGTGTTATATTACTATAAAGTAACGTGTTATATTACTATAAAGTAACGTGTTATATTACTATAAAGTAACGTGTTATATTACTATAAAGTAACATGTTATATTACTATAAATTAACGTGTTATATTACTATAAATTAACGTGTTATATTACTATAAAGTAACGTGTTATATTACTATAAAGTAATGTGTTATATTACTATAAAGTAACGTGTTATATTACTATAAAGTAATGTGTTATATTACTATAAAGTAACATGTTATATTACTATAAATTAAGGTGTTATATTACTATAAATTAAGGTGTTATATTACTATAAAGTAACGTGTTATATTACTATAAAGTAACGTGTTATATTACTATAAAGTAACGTGTTATATTACTATAAAGTAACGTGTTATATTACTATAAAGTAACGTGTTATATTACTATAAAGTAACGTGTTATATTACTATAAAGTAACATGTTATATTACTATAAAGTAACGTTTTATAAAGTAACATGTTATATTACTATAAAGTAACGTGTTATATTACTATAAAGTAACGTGTTATAAATTAACGTGTTATATTACTATAAAGTAACGTGTTATATTACTATAAAGTAACGTGTTATATTACTATAAAGTAACGTGTTATATTTTTATAAAGTAACGTGTTATATTACTATAAAGTAACGTGTTATATTACTATAAAGTAACGTGTTATATTACTATAAAGTAACGTGTTATATTACTATAAAGTAACGTGTTATATTACTATAAAGTAACGTGTTATATTACTATAAAGTAACGTGTTATATTACTATAAAGTAACATGTTATATTACTATAAATTAACGTGTTATATTACTATAAAGTAACGTGTTATATTACTATAAAGTAACGTGTTATATTACTATAAAGTAACGTGTTATATTACTATAAAGTAACGTGTTATATTACTATAAAGTAACATGTTATATTACTATAAAGTAACGTTTTATAAAGTAACATGTTATATTACTATAAAGTAACGTGTTATATTACTATAAAGTAACGTGTTATATTACTGTAAAGTAACATGTTATATTACTATAAAGTAACGTGTTATATTACTGTAAAGTAACATGTTATAAAGTAACGTGTTATATTACTATAAAGTAACATGTTATATTACTATAAAGTAACGTGTTATATTACTATAAAGTAACGTGTTATATTACTATAAAGTAACGTGTTATATTACTATAAAGTAACGTGTTATAAATTAACGTGTTATATTACTATAAAGTAACGTGTTATATTACTATAAAGTAACGTGTTATATTACTATAAAGTAACGTGTTATATTTTTATAAAGTAACGTGTTATATTACTATAAAGTAACGTGTTATATTACTATAAAGTAACGTGTTATATTACTATAAAGTAACGTGTTATATTACTATAAAGTAACGTGTTATATTACTATAAAGTAACGTGTTATATTACTATAAAGTAACGTGTTATATTACTATAAATTAACGTGTTATATTACTATAAAGTAACGTGTTATATTACTATAAAGTAACGTGTTATATTACTATAAAGTAACGTGTTATATTACTATAAAGTAACGTGTTATATTACTATAAAGTAACGTGTTATATTACTATAAAGTAACATGTTATATTACTATAAAGTAACGTTTTATAAAGTAACATGTTATATTACTATAAAGTAACGTGTTATATTACTATAAAGTAACGTGTTATAAATTAACGTGTTATATTACTATAAAGTAACGTGTTATATTACTATAAAGTAACGTGTTATATTACTATAAAGTAACGTGTTATATTTTTATAAAGTAACGTGTTATATTACTATAAAGTAACGTGTTATATTACTATAAAGTAACGTGTTATATTACTATAAAGTAACGTGTTATATTACTATAAAGTAACGTGTTATATTACTATAAAGTAACGTGTTATATTACTATAAAGTAACGTGTTATATTACTATAAAGTAACGTGTTATATTACTATAAAGTAACGTGTTATATTACTATAAAGTAACATGTTATATTACTATAAAGTAACGTTTTATAAAGTAACATGTTATATTACTATAAAGTAACGTGTTATATTACTATAAAGTAACGTGTTATAAATTAACGTGTTATATTACTATAAAGTAACGTGTTATATTACTATAAAGTAACGTGTTATATTTTTATAAAGTAACGTGTTATATTACTATAAAGTAACGTGTTATATTACTATAAAGTAACGTGTTATATTACTATAAAGTAACGTGTTATATTACTATAAAGTAACGTGTTATATTACTATAAAGTAACGTGTTATATTACTATAAAGTAACGTGTTATATTACTATAAATTAACGTGTTATATTACTATAAAGTAACGTGTTATATTACTATAAAGTAACGTGTTATATTACTATAAAGTAACGTGTTATATTACTATAAAGTAACGTGTTATATTACTATAAAGTAACGTGTTATATTACTATAGAGTAACGTGTTATATTACTATAAAGTAACGTGTTATATTACTATAAAGTAACGTGTTATATTACTATAAAGTAACGTGTTATATTACTATAAAGTAACGTGTTATATTACTATAAAGTAACATGTTATATTACTATAAATTAACGTGTTATATTACTATAAATTAACGTGTTATATTACTATAAAGTAACGTGTTATATTACTATAAAGTAACGTGTTATATTACTATAAAGTAACGTGTTATATTACTATAAAGTAACGTGTTATATTACTATAAAGTAACGTGTTATATTACTATAAAGTAACGTGTTATATTACTATAAAGTAACGTGTTATATTACTATAAAGTAACGTGTTATATTACTATAAATTAACGTGTTATATTACTATAAAGTAACGTGTTATATTACTATAAAGTAACGTGTTATATTACTATAAAGTAACGTGTTATATTACTATAAAGTAACGTGTTATATTACTATAGAGTAACGTGTTATATTACTATAAAGTAACGTGTTATATTAGTATAAAGTAACGTGTTATATTACTATAAAGTAACGTGTTATATTACTATAAAGTAACGTGTTATATTACTATAAATTAACGTGTTATATTACTATAAAGTAACGTGTTATATTACTATAAAGTAACGTGTTATATTTTTATAAAGTAACGTGTTATATTACTATAAAGTAAAGTGTTATATTACTATAAAGTAACATGATATATTACTATAAAGTAACGTGTTATATTACTATAAAGTAACGTGTTATATTACTATAAAGTAACGTGTTATATTACTATAAAGTAACGTGTTATATTACTATAAATTAACGTGTTATATTACTATAAAGTAACGTGTTATATTACTGTAAAGTAACATGTTATATTACTATAAAGTAACGTGTTATATTACTATAAAGTAACGTGTTATAAAGTAACGTGTTATATTACTATAAAGTAACGTGTTATATTACTATAAAGTAACGTATTATATTACTGTAAAGTAACATGTTATATTACTATAAAGTAACGTGTTATATTACTGTAAAGTAACATGTTATAAAGTAACGTGTTATATTACTATAAAGTAACATGTTATATTACTATAAAGTAACGTGTTATATTACTATAAAGTAACGTGTTATATTACTATAAAGTAACGTGTTATATTACTATAAATTAACGTGTTATATTACTATAAAGTAACGTGTTATAAAGTAACGTGTTATATTACTATAAAGTAACGTGTTATATTACTATAAAGTAACGTGTTATATTACTATAAAGTAACGTGTTATATTACTATAAAGTAACGTGTTATATTACTATAAAGTAATGTGTTATATTACCATAAAGTAACGTGTTATATTACTATAAAGTAACGTGTTATATTACTATAAAGTAACGTGTTATATAACCATAAATTAACGTGTTATATTACTATAAAGTAACGTGTTATATTACTATAAAGTAACGTGTTATATTACTATAAAGTAACATGTTATATTACTATAAAGTATCATGTTATATTACTATAAAGTAACGTGTTATATAACCATAAAGTAACATGTTATATTACTATAAAGTAACGTGTTATATTTTTATAAAGTTACGTGTTATATTACTATAAATTAACCTGTTATATTACTATAACGTATCATGTTATATAACCATAAAGTAATATGTTATATTACTATAAAGTAACGTGTTATATTACTATAAAGTAACGTGTTATATTACTATAAAGTATCATGTTATATTACTATAAATTAACGTGTTATAAAGTAACGTGTTATATTACTATAAAGTAACGTGTTATATTACTATAAAGTAACGTGTTATATTACTATAAAGTAACATGTTATATTACTATAAAGTAACGTGTTATATTACTGTAAAGTAACGTGTTATATTACTATAAAGTAACGTGTTATGTTACTATAAAGTAACATGTTATATTACTATAAAGTATCATGTTATATTACTATAAATTAACGTGTTATAAAGTAACGTGTTATATTACTATAAAGTAACGTGTTATATTACTATAAAGTAACGTGTTATATTACTATAAAGTAACGTGTTATATAACTATAAAGTAACGTGTTATATTACTATAACGTAACGTGTTATAAAGTAACATGTTATATTACTATAAATTAACGTGTTATATTACTATAAATTAACGTGTTATATTACTATAAAGTAACGTGTTATATTACTATAAAGTAACGTGTTATATTACTATAAAGTAACGTGTTATATTACTATAAAGTAACATGTTATATTACTATAAAGTAACGTATTATATTACTATAAATTAACGTGTTATATTACTATAAAGTAACGTGTTATATTACTATAAAGTAACGTGTTATATTACTATAAAGTAACGTGTTATATTACTATAAAGTAACGTGTTATATTACTATAAATTAACGTGTTATATTACTATAAAGTAACGTGTTATATTACTATAAAGTAACGTGTTATATTACTATAAATTAACGTGTTATATTACTATAAAGTAACGTGTTATATTACTATAAATTAACGTGTTATATTACTATAAAGTAACGTGTTATAAAGTAACGTGTTATATTACTATAAAGTAACGTGTTATATTACTATAAAGTAACGTGTTATATTACTATAAAGTAACGTGTTATATTACTATAAAGTAACGTGTTATAAAGTAATGTGTTATATTACTATAAAGTAACATGTTATATTACTATAAAGTAACGTGTTATAAAGTAACGTGTTATATTACTATAAAGTAACGTGTTATAAAGTAACGTGTTATATTACTATAAAGTAACGTGTTATAAAGTAACGTGTTATATTACTATAAAGTATCATGTTATATTACTATAAAGTAACGTGTTATATTACTATAAAGTAATGTGTTATATTACTATAAAGTAACGTGTTATATTACTATAAAGTAACGTGTTAAAAAGTAACGCGTTATACTACTATAAAGTAACATGTTATATTACTATAAAGTAACGTGTTATATTACTATAAAGTAACGTGTTATATTACTATAAAGTAACGTGTTATATTACTATAAAGTAACGTGTTATATTACTATAAAGTAACGTGTTATATTACTATAAAGTAATGTGTTATATTACCATAAAGTAACGTGTTATATTACTATAAAGTAACGTGTTATATTACTATAAAGTAACGTGTTATATTACTATAAAGTAACGTGTTATATTACTATAAAGTAACGTGTTATATTACTATAAAGTAACGTGTTATATTACTATAAAGTAACGTGTTATATTACTATAAAGTAAGATGTTATATTACTATAAAGTAACGCGTTATACTACTATAAAGTAACATGTTATATTACTATAAAGTAACGTGTTATATTACTATAAAGTAACGTGTTATATTACTATAAAATAACGTGTTATAAAGTAACATGTTATATAACTATAAAGTAACGTGTTATATTACTATAAAGTAACGTGTTATATTACTATAAAGTAACGTGTTATAAAGTAACATGTTATATTACTATAAAGTAACATGTTATATTACTATAAAGTATCATGTTATATTACTATAAAGTAACGTGTTATATAACCATAAATTAACGTGTTATATTACTATAAAGTAACGTGTTATATTACTATAAAGTAACGTGTTATATTACTATAAAGTAACATGTTATATTACTATAAAGTATCATGTTATATTACTATAAAGTAACGTGTTATATAACCATAAAGTAACATGTTATATTACTATAAAGTAACGTGTTATATTTTTATAAAGTTACGTGTTATATTACTATAAATTAACGTGTTATATTACTATAAAGTATCATGTTATATAACCATAAAGTAATATGTTATATTACTATAAAGTAACGTGTTATATTACTATAAAGTAACGTGTTATATTACTATAAAGTATCATGTTATATTACTATAAATTAACGTGTTATAAAGTAACGTGTTATATTACTATAAAGTAACGTGTTATATTACTATAAAGTAACGTGTTATATTACTATAAAGTAACATGTTATATTACTATAAAGTAACGTGTTATATTACTGTAAAGTAACGTGTTATATTACTATAAAGTAACGTGTTATGTTACTATAAAGTAACATGTTATATTACTATAAAGTAACGTGTTATATTACTATAAAGTAACGTGTTATATTACTATAAAGTAACGTGTTATATTACTATAAAGTAACGTGTTATAAAGTAACGTGTTATATTACTATAAAGTAACGTGTTATATTACTATAAAGTAACGTGTTATATTACTATAAAGTAACGTGTTATATAACTATAAAGTAACGTGTTATATTACTATAACGTAACGTGTTATAAAGTAACGTGTTATATTACTATAAAGTAACATGTTATATTACTATAAATTAACGTGTTATATTACTATAAATTAACGTGTTATATTACTATAAAGTAACGTGTTATATTACTATAAAGTAACGTGTTATATTACTATAAAGTAACGTGTTATATTACTATAAAGTAACGTGTTATATTACTATAAATTAACGTGTTATATTACTATAAAGTAACGTGTTATATTACTATAAAGTAACGTGTTATATTACTATAAAGTAACGTGTTATATTACTATAAATTAACGTGTTATATTACTATAAAGTAACGTGTTATATTACTATAAAGTAACGTGTTATATTACTATAAATTAACGTGTTATATTACTATAAAGTAACGTAACTCATGCGGGCAGTAAATTTAGGTTTAAAAAACAAATACACCTTATGGAACAGCGGGGACTGTGAAGCAACACAAACATAGACATAGGGATACAAACAAACAATATATACGCACTATACACACGTACACATGGATTTTGTGTTATAGATATGTGGTATTAGAGTAGAGGCCTGATGGTACACACTTAAAATGTTGTGAAATCTGTTATGAAGGTATTGCAATGTATAACTGCCTTAATTTTGCTGGACCACAGGTAGAGTAGCTGTTACCTTGCCAACAGCTAATGGGGATCCATAATAAATACAAATACAATTAAAATGAAATCAATCAATTGAAATATATTAAGTAAGCCCTAATCTATGGATTTCACATGACTGGACACTTTACATCCCTGCATCATATATTCTATCCAATTACCAGTTATTTTGAGTCTGCTATTTTCTGCAGGATATACTGATGCAGGGATGTAACGTGTTATAAAGTAACGTGTTATATTACTATAAAGTAACGTGTTATATTACTATAAAGTAACGTGTTATATTACTATAAAGTAACGTGTTATATTACTATAAAGTAACGTTATATATTACTATAAATTAACGTGTTATATTACTATAAAGTAACGTGTTATATTACTATAAAGTAACGTGTTATATTACTATAAAGTAACGTGTTATATTACTATAAAGTAACGTGTTATATTACTATAAAGTAACGTGTTATATTACTATAAAGTAACATGTTATATTACTATAAAGTAACGTGTTATAAAGTAACATGTTATATTACTATAAAGTAACTTGTTATATTACTATAAAGTAACGTGTTATAAATTAACGTGTTATATTACTATAAAGTAACGTGTTATATTACTATAAAGTAACGTGTTATATTACTATAAAGTAACGTGTTATATTACTATAAAGTAACGTGTTATATTACTATAAAGTAACGTGTTATATTACTATAAATTAACGTGTTATATTACTATAAAGTAACGTGTTATATTACTATAAAGTAACGTGTTATATTACTATAAAGTAACGTGTTTTATTACTATAGAGTAACGTGTTATATTACTATAAAGTAACGTGTTATTTTAGTATAAAGTAACGTGTTATATTACTATAAAGTAACATGTTATATTACTATAAAGTAACGTGTTATATTACTGTAAAGTAACGTGTTATATTACTATAAAGTAACGTGTTATGTTACTATAAAGTAACATGTTATATTACTATAAAGTAACGTGTTATATTACTATAAAGTAACGTGTTATATTACTATAAAGTAACGTGTTATATTACTATAAAGTAACGTGTTATAAAGTAACGTGTTATATTACTATAAAGTAACGTGTTATATTACTATAAAGTAACGTGTTATATTACTATAAAGTAACGTGTTATATAACTATAAAGTAACGTGTTATATTACTATAACGTAACGTGTTATAAAGTAACGTGTTATATTACTATAAAGTAACATGTTATATTACTATAAATTAACGTGTTATATTACTATAAATTAACGTGTTATATTACTATAAAGTAACGTGTTATATTACTATAAAGTAACGTGTTATATTACTATAAAGTAACGTGTTATATTACTATAAAGTAACGTGTTATATTACTATAAATTAACGTGTTATATTACTATAAAGTAACGTGTTATATTACTATAAAGTAACGTGTTATATTACTATAAAGTAACGTGTTATATTACTATAAATTAACGTGTTATATTACTATAAAGTAACGTGTTATATTACTATAAAGTAACGTGTTATATTACTATAAATTAACGTGTTATATTACTATAAAGTAACGTAACTCATGCGGGCAGTAAATTTAGGTTTAAAAAACAAATACACCTTATGGAACAGCGGGGACTGTGAAGCAACACAAACATAGACATAGGGATACAAACAAACAATATATACGCACTATACACACGTACACATGGATTTTGTGTTATAGATATGTGGTATTAGAGTAGAGGCCTGATGGTACACACTTAAAATGTTGTGAAATCTGTTATGAAGGTATTGCAATGTATAACTGCCTTAATTTTGCTGGACCACAGGTAGAGTAGCTGTTACCTTGCCAACAGCTAATGGGGATCCATAATAAATACAAATACAATTAAAATGAAATCAATCAATTGAAATATATTAAGTAAGCCCTAATCTATGGATTTCACATGACTGGACACTTTACATCCCTGCATCATATATTCTATCCAATTACCAGTTATTTTGAGTCTGCTATTTTCTGCAGGATATACTGATGCAGGGATGTAACGTGTTATAAAGTAACGTGTTATATTACTATAAAGTAACGTGTTATATTACTATAAAGTAACGTGTTATATTACTATAAAGTAACGTGTTATATTACTATAAAGTAACGTTATATATTACTATAAATTAACGTGTTATATTACTATAAAGTAACGTGTTATATTACTATAAAGTAACGTGTTATATTACTATAAAGTAACGTGTTATATTACTATAAAGTAACGTGTTATATTACTATAAAGTAACGTGTTATATTACTATAAAGTAACATGTTATATTACTATAAAGTAACGTGTTATAAAGTAACATGTTATATTACTATAAAGTAACTTGTTATATTACTATAAAGTAACGTGTTATAAATTAACGTGTTATATTACTATAAAGTAACGTGTTATATTACTATAAAGTAACGTGTTATATTACTATAAAGTAACGTGTTATATTACTATAAAGTAACGTGTTATATTACTATAAAGTAACGTGTTATATTACTATAAATTAACGTGTTATATTACTATAAAGTAACGTGTTATATTACTATAAAGTAACGTGTTATATTACTATAAAGTAACGTGTTTTATTACTATAGAGTAACGTGTTATATTACTATAAAGTAACGTGTTATTTTAGTATAAAGTAACGTGTTATATTACTATAAAGTAACGTGTTATATTACTATAAAGTAACGTGTTATATTACTATAAAGTAACGTGTTATATTACTATAAAGTAACGTGTTATATTACTATAAAGTAACGTGTTATATTACTATAAAGTAACGTGTTATATTACTATAAAGTAATGTGTTATATTACCATAAAGTAACGTGTTATATTACTATAAAGTAACGTGTTATATTACTATAAAGTAACGTGTTATATTACTATAAAGTAACGTGTTATATTACTATAAAGTAACGTGTTATATTACTATAAAGTAACGTGTTATATTACTATAAAGTAACGTGTTATATTACTATAAAGTAAGATGTTATATTACTATAAAGTAACGCGTTATACTACTATAAAGTAACATGTTATATTACTATAAAGTAACGTGTTATATTACTATAAAGTAACGTGTTATATTACTATAAAATAACGTGTTATAAAGTAACATGTTATATAACTATAAAGTAACGTGTTATATTACTATAAAGTAACGTGTTATATTACTATAAAGTAACGTGTTATAAAGTAACATGTTATATTACTATAAAGTAACATGTTATATTACTATAAAGTATCATGTTATATTACTATAAAGTAACGTGTTATATAACCATAAATTAACGTGTTATATTACTATAAAGTAACGTGTTATATTACTATAAAGTAACGTGTTATATTACTATAAAGTAACATGTTATATTACTATAAAGTATCATGTTATATTACTATAAAGTAACGTGTTATATAACCATAAAGTAACATGTTATATTACTATAAAGTAACGTGTTATATTTTTATAAAGTTACGTGTTATATTACTATAAATTAACGTGTTATATTACTATAAAGTATCATGTTATATAACCATAAAGTAATATGTTATATTACTATAAAGTAACGTGTTATATTACTATAAAGTAACGTGTTATATTACTATAAAGTATCATGTTATATTACTATAAATTAACGTGTTATAAAGTAACGTGTTATATTACTATAAAGTAACGTGTTATATTACTATAAAGTAACGTGTTATATTACTATAAAGTAACATGTTATATTACTATAAAGTAACGTGTTATATTACTGTAAAGTAACGTGTTATATTACTATAAAGTAACGTGTTATGTTACTATAAAGTAACATGTTATATTACTATAAAGTAACGTGTTATATTACTATAAAGTAACGTGTTATATTACTATAAAGTAACGTGTTATATTACTATAAAGTAACGTGTTATAAAGTAACGTGTTATATTACTATAAAGTAACGTGTTATATTACTATAAAGTAACGTGTTATATTACTATAAAGTAACGTGTTATATAACTATAAAGTAACGTGTTATATTACTATAACGTAACGTGTTATAAAGTAACGTGTTATATTACTATAAAGTAACATGTTATATTACTATAAATTAACGTGTTATATTACTATAAATTAACGTGTTATATTACTATAAAGTAACGTGTTATATTACTATAAAGTAACGTGTTATATTACTATAAAGTAACGTGTTATATTACTATAAAGTAACGTGTTATATTACTATAAATTAACGTGTTATATTACTATAAAGTAACGTGTTATATTACTATAAAGTAACGTGTTATATTACTATAAAGTAACGTGTTATATTACTATAAATTAACGTGTTATATTACTATAAAGTAACGTGTTATATTACTATAAAGTAACGTGTTATATTACTATAAATTAACGTGTTATATTACTATAAAGTAACGTAACTCATGCGGGCAGTAAATTTAGGTTTAAAAAACAAATACACCTTATGGAACAGCGGGGACTGTGAAGCAACACAAACATAGACATAGGGATACAAACAAACAATATATACGCACTATACACACGTACACATGGATTTTGTGTTATAGATATGTGGTATTAGAGTAGAGGCCTGATGGTACACACTTAAAATGTTGTGAAATCTGTTATGAAGGTATTGCAATGTATAACTGCCTTAATTTTGCTGGACCACAGGTAGAGTAGCTGTTACCTTGCCAACAGCTAATGGGGATCCATAATAAATACAAATACAATTAAAATGAAATCAATCAATTGAAATATATTAAGTAAGCCCTAATCTATGGATTTCACATGACTGGACACTTTACATCCCTGCATCATATATTCTATCCAATTACCAGTTATTTTGAGTCTGCTATTTTCTGCAGGATATACTGATGCAGGGATGTAACGTGTTATAAAGTAACGTGTTATATTACTATAAAGTAACGTGTTATATTACTATAAAGTAACGTGTTATATTACTATAAAGTAACGTGTTATATTACTATAAAGTAACGTTATATATTACTATAAATTAACGTGTTATATTACTATAAAGTAACGTGTTATATTACTATAAAGTAACGTGTTATATTACTATAAAGTAACGTGTTATATTACTATAAAGTAACGTGTTATATTACTATAAAGTAACGTGTTATATTACTATAAAGTAACATGTTATATTACTATAAAGTAACGTGTTATAAAGTAACATGTTATATTACTATAAAGTAACTTGTTATATTACTATAAAGTAACGTGTTATAAATTAACGTGTTATATTACTATAAAGTAACGTGTTATATTACTATAAAGTAACGTGTTATATTACTATAAAGTAACGTGTTATATTACTATAAAGTAACGTGTTATATTACTATAAAGTAACATGTTATATTACTATAAAGTAACGTGTTATATTACTATAAAGTAACGTGTTATAAATTAACGTGTTATAGTACTATAAAGTAACGTGTTATATTACTATAAAGTAACGTGTTATATTACTATAAAGTAACGTGTTATATTTTTATAAAGTAACGTGTTATATTACTATAAAGTAACGTGTTATATTACTATAAAGTAACGTGTTATATTACTATAAAGTAACGTGTTATATTACTATAAATTAACGTGTTATATTACTATAAAGTAACGTGTTATATTACTATAAAGTAACGTGTTATATTACTATAAAGTAACGTGTTATATTACTATAAAGTAACGTGTTATATTACTATAAAGTAACGTGTTATATTACTATAGAGTAACGTGTTATATTACTATAAAGTAACGTGTTATATTAGTATAAAGTAACGTGTTATATTACTATAAAGTAACGTGTTATATTACTATAAAGTAACGTGTTATATTACTATAAATTAACGTGTTATATTACTATAAAGTAACGTGTTATATTACTATAAAGTAACGTGTTATATTTTTATAAAGTAACGTGTTATATTACTATAAAGTAACGTGTTATATTACTATAAAGTAACATGATATATTACTATAAAGTAACGTGTTATATTACTATAAAGTAACGTGTTATATTACTATAAAGTAACGTGTTATATTACTATAAAGTAACGTGTTATATTACTATAAAGTAACGTGTTATATTACTATAAAGTAACGTGTTATATTACTATAAATTAACGTGTTATATTACTATAAAGTAACGTGTTATATTAGTATAAAGTGACGTGTTATATTACTATAAAGTAACGTGTTATATTACTATAAAGTAACGTTATATATTACTATAAATTAACGTGTTATATTACTATAAAGTAACGTGTTATATTACTATAAAGTAACGTGTTATATTACTATAAAGTAACGTGTTATATTACTATAAAGTAACGTGTTATATTACTATAAAGTAACGTGTTATATTACTATAAAGTAACGTGTTATATTACTATAAAGTAACATGTTATATTACTATAAAGTAACGTGTTATAAAGTAACATGTTATATTACTATAAAGTAACTTGTTATATTACTATAAAGTAACGTGTTATAAATTAACGTGTTATATTACTATAAAGTAACGTGTTATATTACTATAAAGTAACGTGTTATATTACTATAAAGTAACGTGTTATATTACTATAAAGTAACGTGTTATATTACTATAAAGTAACGTGTTATATTACTATAAATTAACGTGTTATATTACTATAAAGTAACGTGTTATATTACTATAAAGTAACGTGTTATATTACTATAAAGTAACGTGTTATATTACTATAAAGTAACGTGTTATAAAGTAACGTGTTATATTACTATAAAGTAACGTGTTATATTACTATAAAGTAACATGTTATATTACTATAAAGTAACGTGTTATATTACTATAAAGTAACGTGTTATATTACTATAAAGTAACGTGTTATAAAGTAACGTGTTATATTACTATAAAGTAACATGTTATATTACTATAAAGTAACGTGTTATATTACTATAAAGTAAGGTGTTATATTACTATAAAGTAACGTGTTATATTACTATAAAGTAACGTGTTATAATACTATAAAGTAACGTGTTATATTACTATAAAGAAACGTGTTATATTACTATAAAGTAACGTGTTATATTACTATAAAGTAACGTGTTATATTACTATAAAGTAACATGTTATATTACTATAAAGTAACGTTTTATAAAGTAACATGTTATATTACTATAAAGTAACGTGTTATATTACTATAAAGTAACGTGTTATAAATTAACGTGTTATAGTACTATAAAGTAACGTGTTATATTACTATAAAGTAACGTGTTATATTACTATAAAGTAACGTGTTATATTTTTATAAAGTAACGTGTTATATTACTATAAAGTAACGTGTTATATTACTATAAAGTAACGTGTTATATTACTATAAAGTAACGTGTTATATTACTATAAAGTAACGTGTTATATTACTATAAAGTAACGTGTTATATTACTATAAAGTAACGTGTTATATTACTATAAATTAACGTGTTATATTACTATAAAGTAACGTGTTATATTACTATAAAGTAACGTGTTATATTACTATAAAGTAACGTGTTAAAAAGTAACGCGTTATACTACTATAAAGTAACATGTTATATTACTATAAAGTAACGTGTTATATTACTATAAAGTAACGTGTTATATTACTATAAAGTAACGTGTTATATTACTATAAAGTAACGTGTTATATTACTATAAAGTAACGTGTTATATTACTATAAAGTAACGTGTTATATTACTATAAAGTAACGTGTTATATTACCATAAAGTAACGTGTTATATTACTATAAAGTAACGTGTTATATTACTATAAAGTAACGTTTTATATTACTATAAAGTAACGTGTTATATTACTATAAAGTAACGTGTTATATTACTATAAAGTAACGTGTTATATTACTATAAAGTAACGTGTTATATTACTATAAAGTAACGTGTTATATTACTATAAAGTAAGATGTTATATTACTATAAAGTAACGCGTTATACTACTATAAAGTAACATGTTATATTACTATAAAGTAACGTGTTATATTACTATAAAGTAACGTGTTATATTACTATAAAATAACGTGTTATAAAGTAACATGTTATATAACTATAAAGTAACGTGTTATATTACTATAAAGTAACGTGTTATATTACTATAAAGTATCATGTTATATTACTATAAAGTAACGTGTTATATTACTATAAAGTAACGTGTTATATTACTATAAAGTAACGTGTTATAAAGTAACATGTTATATTACTATAAAGTAACATGTTATATTACTATAAAGTATCATGTTATATTACTATAAAGTAACGTGTTATATAACCATAAATTAACGTGTTATATTACTATAAAGTAACGTGTTATATTACTATAAAGTAACGTGTTATATTACTATAAAGTAACATGTTATATTACTATAAAGTATCATGTTATATTACTATAAAGTAACGTGTTATATAACCATAAAGTAACATGTTATATTACTATAAAGTAACGTGTTATATTTTTATAAAGTTACATGTTATATTACTATAAATTAACGTGTTATATTACTATAAAGTATCATGTTATATAACCATAAAGTAATATGTTATATTACTATAAAGTAACGTGTTATAAATTAACGTGTTATATTACTATAAAGTAACGTGTTATATTACTATAAAGTAACGTGTTATATTACTATAAAGTAACGTGTTATATTACTATAAAGTAACGTGTTATATTACTATAAATTAACGTGTTATATTACTATAAAGTAACGTGTTATATTACTATAAAGTAACGTGTTATATTACTATAAAGTAACGTGTTTTATTACTATAGAGTAACGTGTTATATTACTATAAAGTAACGTGTTATTTTAGTATAAAGTAACGTGTTATATTACTATAAAGTAACGTGTTATATTACTATAAAGTAACGTGTTATATTACTATAAATTAACGTGTTATATTACTATAAAGTAACGTGTTATATTACTATAAAGTAACGTGTTATATTTTTATAAAGTAACGTGTTATATTACTATAAAGTAACGTGTTATATTACTATAAAGTAACATGTTATATTACTATAAAGTAACGTGTTATATTACTATAAAGTAACGTGTTATATTACTGTAAAGTAACATGTTATATTACTATAAAGTAACGTGTTATATTACTGTAAAGTAACATGTTATATTACTATAAAGTAACGTGTTATATTACTGTAAAGTAACATGTTATAAAGTAACGTGTTATATTACTATAAAGTAACATGTTATATTACTATAAAGTAACGTGTTATATTACTATAAAGTAACGTGTTATATTACTATAAAGTAACGTGTTATATTACTATAAAGTAACGTGTTATATTACTATAAAGTAACGTGTTATATTACTATAAAGTAACGTGTTATAAAGTAACGTGTTATATTACTATAAAGTAACGTGTTATATTACTATAAAGTAACATGTTATATTACTATAAAGTAACGTGTTATATTACTATAAAGTAACGTGTTATATTACTATAAAGTAACGTGTTATAAAGTAACGTGTTATATTACTATAAAGTAACATGTTATATTACTATAAATTAACGTGTTATATTACTATAAAGTAACGTGTTATATTACTATAAAGTAACGTGTTATATTACTATAAAGTAACGTGTTATATTACTATAAAGTAACGTGTTATATTACTATAAAGTAACGTGTTATATTACTATAAAGTAACGTGTTATATTACTATAAAGTAACGTGTTATATTACTATAAAGTAACGTGTTATATTACTATAAAGTAACATGTTATATTACTATAAAGTAACGTTTTATAAAGTAACATGTTATATTACTATAAAGTAACGTGTTATATTACTATAAAGTAACGTGTTATAAATTAACGTGTTATAGTACTATAAAGTAACGTGTTATATTACTATAAAGTAACGTGTTATATTACTATAAAGTAACGTGTTATATTTTTATAAAGTAACGTGTTATATTACTATAAAGTAACGTGTTATATTACTATAAAGTAACGTGTTATATTACTATAAAGTAACGTGTTATATTACTATAAAGTAACGTGTTATATTACTATAAAGTAACGTGTTATATTACTATAAAGTAACGTGTTATATTACTATAAATTAACGTGTTATATTACTATAAAGTAACGTGTTATATTACTATAAAGTAACGTGTTATATTACTATAAAGTAACGTGTTATATTACTATAAAGTAACGTGTTATATTACTATAAAGTAACGTGTTATATTACTATAGAGTAACGTGTTATATTACTATAAAGTAACGTGTTATATTAGTATAAAGTAACGTGTTATATTACTATAAAGTAACGTGTTATATTACTATAAAGTAACGTGTTATATTACTATAAATTAACGTGTTATATTACTATAAAGTAACGTGTTATATTTTTATAAAGTAACGTGTTATATTACTATAAAGTAACGTGTTATATTACTATAAAGTAACATGATATATTACTATAAAGTAACGTGTTATATTACTATAAAGTAACGTGTTATATTACTATAAAGTAACGTGTTATATTACTATAAAGTAACGTGTTATATTACTATAAAGTAACGTGTTATATTACAATAAATTAACGTGTTATATTACTATAAAGTAACGTGTTATATTAGTATAAAGTAACGTGTTATATTACTATAAAGTAACGTGTTATATTACTATAAAGTAACGTTATATATTACTATAAATTAACGTGTTATATTACTATAAAGTAACGTGTTATATTACTATAAAGTAACGTGTTATATTACTATAAAGTAACGTGTTATATTACTATAAAGTAACGTGTTATATTACTATAAAGTAACGTGTTATATTACTATAAAGTAACATGTTATATTACTATAAAGTAACGTGTTATAAAGTAACATGTTATATTACTATAAAGTAACTTGTTATATTACTATAAAGTAACGTGTTATAAATTAACGTGTTATATTACTATAAAGTAACGTGTTATATTACTATAAAGTAACGTATTATATTACTATAAAGTAACGTGTTATATTACTATAAATTAACGTGTTATATTACTATAAAGTAACGTGTTATATTACTATAAAGTAACGTGTTATATTACTATAAAGTAACGTGTTATATTACTATAAAGTAACGTGTTTTATTACTATAGAGTAACGTGTTATATTACTATAAAGTAACGTGTTATTTTAGTATAAAGTAACGTGTTATATTACTATAAAGTAACGTGTTATATTACTATAAAGTAACGTGTTATATTACTATAAATTAACGTGTTATATTACTATAAAGTAACGTGTTATATTACTATAAAGTAACGTGTTATATTTTTATAAAGTAACGTGTTATATTACTATAAAGTAACGTGTTATATTACTATAAAGTAACATGTTATATTACTATAAAGTAACGTGTTATATTACTATAAAGTAACGTGTTATATTACTGTAAAGTAACATGTTATATTACTATAAAGTAACGTGTTATATTACTGTAAAGTAACATGTTATATTACTATAAAGTAACGTGTTATATTACTGTAAAGTAACATGTTATAAAGTAACGTGCTATATTACTATAAAGTAACATGTTATATTACTATAAAGTAACGTGTTATATTACTATAAAGTAACGTGTTATATTACTATAAAGTAACGTGTTATATTACTATAAAGTAACGTGTTATATTACTATAAAGTAACGTGTTATAAAGTAACGTGTTATATTACTATAAAGTAACGTGTTATATTACTATAAAGTAACATGTTATATTACTATAAAGTAACGTGTTATATTACTATAAAGTAACGTGTTATATTACTATAAAGTAACGTGTTATAAAGTAACGTGTTATATTACTATAAAGTAACATGTTATATTACTATAAATTAACGTGTTATATTACTATAAAGTAACGTGTTATATTACTATAAAGTAACGTGTTATATTACTATAAAGTAACGTGTTATATTACTATAAAGTAACGTGTTATATTACTATAAAGTAACGTGTTATATTACTATAAAGTAACGTGTTATATTACTATAAAGTAACGTGTTATATTACTATAAAGTAACATGTTATATTACTATAAAGTAACGTTTTATAAAGTAACATGTTATATTACTATAAAGTAACGTGTTATATTACTATAAAGTAACGTGTTATAAATTAACGTGTTATAGTACTATAAAGTAACGTGTTATATTACTATAAAGTAACGTGTTATATTACTATAAAGTAACGTATTATATTACTGTAAAGTAACATGTTATATTACTATAAAGTAACGTGTTATATTACTGTAAAGTAACATGTTATAAAGTAACGTGTTATATTACTATAAAGTAACATGTTATATTACTATAAAGTAACGTGTTATATTACTATAAAGTAACGTATTATATTACTGTAAAGTAACATGTTATATTACTATAAAGTAACGTGTTATATTACTGTAAAGTAACATGTTATAAAGTAACGTGTTATATTACTATAAAGTAACATGTTATATTACTATAAAGTAACGTGTTATATTACTATAAAGTAACGTGTTATATTACTATAAAGTAACGTGTTATATTACTATAAATTAACGTGTTATATTACTATAAAGTAACGTGTTATAAAGTAACGTGTTATATTACTATAAAGTAACGTGTTATATTACTATAAAGTAACGTGTTATATTACTATAAAGTAACGTGTTATAAAGTAATGTGTTATATTACTATAAAGTAACGTGTTATATTACTATAAAGTAACGTGTTATAAATTAACGTGTTATAGTACTATAAAGTAACGTGTTATATTACTATAAAGTAACGTGTTATATTACTATAAAGTAACGTGTTATATTACTATAAAGTAACGTGTTATATTACTATAAAGTAACGTGTTATATTACTATAAAGTAACGTGTTATATTACTATAAATTAACGTGTTATATTACTATAAAGTAACGTGTTATATTACTATAAAGTAACGTGTTATATTACTATAAAGTAACGTGTTATATTACTATAAAGTAACGTGTTATATTACTATAAAGTAACGTGTTATATTACTATAGAGTAACGTGTTATATTACTATAAAGTAACGTGTTATATTAGTATAAAGTAACGTGTTATATTACTATAAAGTAACGAGTTATATTACTATAAAGTAACGTGTTATATTACTATAAATTAACGTGTTATATTACTATAAAGTAACGTGTTATATTACTGTAAAGTAACATGTTATATTACTATAAAGTAACGTGTTATATTACTATAAAGTAACGTGTTATAAAGTAACGTGTTATATTACTATAAAGTAACGTGTTATATTACTATAAAGTAACGTATTATATTACTGTAAAGTAACATGTTATATTACTATAAAGTAACGTGTTATATTACTGTAAAGTAACATGTTATAAAGTAACGTGTTATATTACTATAAAGTAACATGTTATATTACTATAAAGTAACGTGTTATATTACTATAAAGTAACGTGTTATATTACTATAAAGTAACGTGTTATATTACTATAAAGTAACGTGTTATATTACTATAAAGTAACGTGTTATATTACTATAAAGTAACGTGTTATATTACTATAAAGTAACGTGTTATATTACTGTAAAGTAACATGTTATAAAGTAACGTGTTATATTACTATAAAGTAACATGTTATATTACTATAAAGTAACGTGTTATATTACTATAAAGTAACGTGTTATATTACTATAAAGTAACGTGTTATATTACTATAAAGTAACGTGTTATATTACTATAAAGTAACGTGTTATATTACTATAAAGTAATGTGTTATATTACTATAAAGTAACGTGTTATATTACTATAAAGTAACGTGTTATATTACTATAAAGTAACGTGTTATATTACTATAAAGTAACGTGTTATATTACTATAAATTAACGTGTTATATTACTATAAAGTAACGTGTTATATTACTATAAAGTAACGTGTTATATTACTATAAAGTAACGTGTTATATTACTATAAAGTAACGTGTCATATTACTATAAAGTAACGTGTTATATTACTATAGAGTAACGTGTTATATTACTATAAAGTAACGTGTTATATTAGTATAAAGTAACGTGTTATATTACTATAAAGTAACGTGTTATATTACTATAAAGTAACGTGTTATATTACTATAAATTAACGTGTTATATTACTATAAAGTAACGTGTTATATTACTATAAAGTAACGTGTTATATTTTTATAAAGTAACGTGTTATATTACTATAAAGTAACGTGTTATATTACTATAAAGTAACATGATATATTACTATAAAGTAACGTGTTATATTACTATAAAGTAACGTGTTATATTACTATAAAGTAACGTGTTATATTACTATAAAGTAACGTGTTATATTACTATAAAGTAACGTGTTATATTACTATAAAGTAACGTGTTATATTACTATAAAATAACGTGTTATATTACTATAAATTAACGTGTTATATTACTATAAAGTAACGTGTTATATTACTGTAAAGTAACATGTTATATTACTATAAAGTAACGTGTTATATTACTATAAAGTAACGTGTTATAAAGTAACGTGTTATATTACTATAAAGTAACGTGTTATATTACTATAAAGTAACGTATTATATTACTGTAAAGTAACATGTTATATTACTATAAAGTAACGTGTTATATTACTGTAAAGTAACATGTTATAAAGTAACGTGTTATATTACTATAAAGTAACATGTTATATTACTATAAAGTAACGTGTTATATTACTATAAAGTAACGTGTTATATTACTATAAAGTAACGTGTTATATTACTATAAATTAACGTGTTATATTACTATAAAGTAACGTGTTATAAAGTAACGTGTTATATTACTATAAAGTAACGTGTTATATTACTATAAAGTAACGTGTTATAAAGTAATGTGTTATATTACTATAAAGTAACGTGTTATATTACTATAAAGTAACGTGTTATAAATTAACGTGTTATAGTACTATAAAGTAACGTGTTATATTACTATAAAGTAACGTGTTATATTACTATAAAGTAACGTGTTATATTTTTATAAAGTAACGTGTTATATTACTATAAAGTAACGTGTTATATTACTATAAAGTAACGTGTTATATTACTATAAAGTAACGTGTTATATTACTATAAAGTAACGTGTTATATTACTATAAAGTAACGTGTTATATTACTATAAAGTAACGTGTTATATTACTATAAATTAACGTGTTATATTACTATAAAGTAACGTGTTATATTACTATAAAGTAACGTGTTATATTACTATAAAGTAACGTGTTATATTACTATAAAGTAACGTGTTATATTACTATAAAGTAACGTGTTATATTACTATAGAGTAACGTGTTATATTACTATAAAGTAACGTGTTATATTAGTATAAAGTAACGTGTTATATTACTATAAAGTAACGTGTTATATTACTATAAAGTAACGTGTTATATTACTATAAATTAACGTGTTATATTACTATAAAGTAACGTGTTATATTTTTATAAAGTAACGTGTTATATTACTATAAAGTAACGTGTTATATTACTATAAAGTAACATGATATATTACTATAAAGTAACGTGTTATATTACTATAAAGTAACGTGTTATATTACTATAAAGTAACGTGTTATATTACTATAAAGTAACGTGTTATATTACTATAAAGTAACGTGTTATATTACTATAAAGTAACGTGTTATATTACTATAAATTAACGTGTTATATTACTATAAAGTAACGTGTTATATTAGTATAAAGTAACGTGTTATATTACTATAAAGTAACGTGTTATATTACTATAAAGTAACGTGTTATATTACTATAAATTAACGTGTTATATTACTATAAAGTAACGTGTTATATTACTATAAAGTAACGTGTTATATTACTATAAAGTAACGTGTTATAAAGTAACGTGTTATATTACTATAAAGTAACGTGTTATATTACTATAAAGTAACGTATTATATTACTGTAAAGTAACATGTTATATTACTATAAAGTAACGTGTTATATTACTGTAAAGTAACATGTTATAAAGTAACGTGTTATATTACTATAAAGTAACGTGTTATATTACTATAAAGTAACGTGTTATATTACTATAAAGTAACGTGTTATATTACTATAAAGTAACGTGTTATATTACTATAAAGTAACGTGTTATAAAGTAACGTGTTATATTACTATAAAGTAACGTGTTATATTACTATAAAGTAACGTGTTATATTACTATAAAGTAACGTGTTATAAAGTAATGTGTTATATTACTATAAAGTAACGTGTTATATTACTATAAAGTAACGTGTTATAAATTAACGTGTTATAGTACTATAAAGTAACGTGTTATATTACTATAAAGTAACGTGTTATATTACTATAAAGTAACGTGTTATATTTTTATAAAGTAACGTGTTATATTACTATAAAGTAACGTGTTATATTACTATAAAGTAACGTGTTATATTACTATAAAGTAACGTGTTATATTACTATAAAGTAACGTGTTATATTACTATAAAGTAACGTGTTATATTACTATAAATTAACGTGTTATATTACTATAAATTAACGTGTTATATTACTATAAAGTAACGTGTTATATTACTATAAAGTAACGTGTTATATTACTATAAAGTAACGTGTTATATTACTATAAAGTAACGTGTTATATTACTATAAAGTAACGTGTTATATTACTATAGAGTAACGTGTTATATTACTATAAAGTAACGTGTTATATTAGTATAAAGTAACGTGTTATATTACTATAAAGTAACGTGTTATATTACTATAAAGTAACGTGTTATATTACTATAAATTAACGTGTTATATTACTATAAAGTAACGTGTTATATTACTGTAAAGTAACATGTTATATTACTATAAAGTAACGTGTTATATTACTATAAAGTAACGTGTTATAAAGTAACGTGTTATATTACTATAAAGTAACGTGTTATATTACTATAAAGTAACGTATTATATTACTGTAAAGTAACATGTTATATTACTATAAAGTAACGTGTTATATTACTGTAAAGTAACATGTTATAAAGTAACGTGTTATATTACTATAAAGTAACATGTTATATTACTATAAAGTAACGTGTTATATTACTATAAAGTAACGTGTTATATTACTATAAAGTAACGTGTTATATTACTATAAAGTAACGTGTTATATTACTATAAAGTAACGTGTTATATTACTATAAAGTAACGTGTTATATTACTATAAAGTAACGTGTTATATTACTGTAAAGTAACATGTTATAAAGTAACGTGTTATATTACTATAAAGTAACGTGTTATATTACTATAAAGTAACGTGTTATATTACTATAAAGTAACGTGTTATATTACTATAAAGTAACGTGTTATATTACTATAAAGTAACGTGTTATATTACTATAAAGTAACGTGTTTTATTACTATAGAGTAACGTGTTATATTACTATAAAGTAACGTGTTATATTAGTATAAAGTAACGTGTTATATTACTATAAAGTAACGTGTTATATTACTATAAAGTAACGTGTTATATTACTATAAATTAACGTGTTATATTACTATAAAGTAACGTGTTATATTACTATAAAGTAACGTGTTATATTACTATAAAGTAACGTGTTATATTACTATAAAGTAACGTGTTATATTACTATAAAGTAACATGTTATATTACTATAAAGTAACGTGTTATATTACTATAAAGTAACGTGTTATATTACTGTAAAGTAACATGTTATATTACTGTAAATTAACGTGTTATATTACTGTAAAGTAACATGTTATATTACTATAAAGTAACGTGTTATATTACTATAAAGTAACGTGTTATATTACTATAAAGTAACGTGTTATATTACTGTAAAGTAACATGTTATATTACTATAAAGTAACGTGTTATATTACTGTAAAGTAACATGTTATAAAGTAACGTGTTATATTACTATAAAGTAACGTGTTATATTACTATAAAGTAACGTGTTATATTACTATAAAGTAACGTGTTATATTACTATAAAGTAACGTGTTATATTACTATAAAGTAACATGTTATAAAGTAACGTGTTATATTACTATAAAGTAACGTGTTATATTAGTATAAAGTAACGTGTTATATTACTATAAAGTAACGTGTTATATTACTATAAAGTAACGTGTTATATTACTATAAATTAACGTGTTATATTACTATAAAGTAACATGTTATATTACTATAAAGTAACGTGTTATATTACTATAAAGTAACGTGTTATATTACTGTAAAGTAACATGTTATATTACTATAAAGTAACGTGTTATATTACTGTAAAGTATCATGTTACATTACTATAAAGTAACGTGTTATATTACTGTAAAGTAACATGTTATAAAGTAACGTGTTATATTACTATAAAGTAACATGTTATATTACTATAAAGTAACGTGTTATATTACTATAAAGTAACGTGTTATATTACTATAAAGTAACGTGTTATATTACTATAAAGTAACGTGTTATATTACTATAAAGTAACATGTTATAAAGTAACGTGTTATATTACTATAAAGTAACGTGTTATATTACTATAAAGTAACATGTTATATTACTATAAAGTAACGTGTTATATTACTATAAAGTAACGTGTTATATTACTATAAAGTAACGTGTTATAAAGTAACGTGTTATATTACTATAAAGTAACATGTTATATTACTATAAATTAACGTGTTATATTACTATAAAGTAACGTGTTATATTACTATAAAGTAACGTGTTATATTACTATAAAGTAACGTGTTATATTACTATAAAGTAACGTGTTATATTACTATAAAGTAACGTGTTATATTACTATAAAGTAACGTGTTATATTACTATAAAGTAACGTGTTATATTACTATAAAGTAACATGTTATATTACTATAAAGTAACGTTTTATAAAGTAACATGTTATATTACTATAAAGTAACGTGTTATATTACTATAAAGTAACGTGTTATAAATTAACGTGTTATAGTACTATAAAGTAACGTGTTATATTACTATAAAGTAACGTGTTATATTACTATAAAGTAACGTGTTATATTTTTATAAAGTAACGTGTTATATTACTATAAAGTAACGTGTTATATTACTATAAAGTAACGTGTTATATTACTATAAAGTAACGTGTTATATTACTATAAAGTAACGTGTTATATTACTATAAAGTAACGTGTTATATTACTATAAAGTAACGTGTTATATTACTATAAATTAACGTGTTATATTACTATAAAGTAACGTGTTATATTACTATAAAGTAACGTGTTATATTACTATAAAGTAACGTGTTATATTACTATAAAGTAACGTGTTATATTACTATAAAGTAACGTGTTATATTACTATAGAGTAACGTGTTATATTACTATAAAGTAACGTGTTATATTAGTATAAAGTAACGTGTTATATTACTATAAAGTAACGTGTTATATTACTATAAAGTAACGTGTTATATTACTATAAATTAACGTGTTATATTACTATAAAGTAACGTGTTATATTTTTATAAAGTAACGTGTTATATTACTATAAAGTAACGTGTTATATTACTATAAAGTAACATGATATATTACTATAAAGTAACGTGTTATATTACTATAAAGTAACGTGTTATATTACTATAAAGTAACGTGTTATATTACTATAAAGTAACGTGTTATATTACTATAAAGTAACGTGTTATATTACTATAAAGTAACGTGTTATATTACTATAAAATAACGTGTTATATTACTATAAATTAACGTGTTATATTACTATAAAGTAACGTGTTATATTACTGTAAAGTAACATGTTATATTACTATAAAGTAACGTGTTATATTACTATAAAGTAACGTGTTATAAAGTAACGTGTTATATTACTATAAAGTAACGTGTTATATTACTATAAAGTAACGTATTATATTACTGTAAAGTAACATGTTATATTACTATAAAGTAACGTGTTATATTACTGTAAAGTAACATGTTATAAAGTAACGTGTTATATTACTATAAAGTAACATGTTATATTACTATAAAGTAACGTGTTATATTACTATAAAGTAACGTGTTATATTACTATAAAGTAACGTGTTATATTACTATAAATTAACGTGTTATATTACTATAAAGTAACGTGTTATAAAGTAACGTGTTATATTACTATAAAGTAACGTGTTATATTACTATAAAGTAACGTGTTATATTACTATAAAGTAACGTGTTATAAAGTAATGTGTTATATTACTATAAAGTAACATGTTATATTACTATAAAGTAACGTGTTATAAAGTAACGTGTTATATTACTATAAAGTAACGTGTTATAAAGTAACGTGTTATATTACTATAAAGTAACGTGTTATAAAGTAACGTGTTATATTACTATAAAGTATCATGTTATATTACTATAAAGTAACGTGTTATATTACTATAAAGTAACATGTTATATTACTATAAAGTAACGTGTTATATTACTATAAAGTAACGTGTTAAAAAGTAACGCGTTATACTACTATAAAGTAACATGTTATATTACTATAAAGTAACGTGTTATATTACTATAAAGTAACGTGTTATATTACTATAAAGTAACGTGTTATATTACTATAAAGTAACGTGTTATATTACTATAAAGTAACGTGTTATATTACTATAAAGTAACGTGTTATATTACTATAAAGTAACGTGTTATATTACTATAAAGTAACGTTATATATTACTATAAAGTAACGTGTTATATTACTATAAAGTAACGTGTTAGATTACTATAAAGTAACGTGTTATATTACTATAAAGTAACGTGTTATATTACTATAAAGTAACGTGTTATATTACTATAAAGTAACGTGTTATATTACTATAAAGTAACGTGTTATATTACTATAAAGTAACGTGTTATATTACTATAAAGTAACATGTTATATTACCATAAAGTAACGTGTTATAAAGTAACATGTTATATTACTATAAAGTAACGTGTTATATTACTATAAAGTAACGTGTTATAAATTAACGTGTTATATTACTATAAAGTAACGTGTTATATTACTATAAAGTAACGTGTTATATTACTATAAAGTAACGTGTTATATTACTATAAAGTAACGTGTTATATTACTATAAAGTAACGTGTTATATTACTATAAAGTAACGTGTTATATTACTATAAAGTAACGTGTTATATTACTATAAAGTAACGTGTTTTATTACTATAGAGTAACGTGTTATATTACTATAAAGTAACGTGTTATATTAGTATAAAGTAACGTGTTATATTACTATAAAGTAACGTGTTATATTACTATAAAGTAACGTGTTATATTACTATAAATTAACGTGTTATATTACTATAAAGTAACGTGTTATATTACTATAAAGTAACGTGTTATATTTTTATAAAGTAACGTGTTATATTACTATAAAGTAACGTGTTATATTACTATAAAGTAACATGTTATATTACTATAAAGTAACGTGTTATATTACTATAAAGTAACGTGTTATATTACTGTAAAGTAACATGTTATATTACTGTAAATTAACGTGTTATATTACTGTAAAGTAACATGTTATATTACTATAAAGTAACGTGTTATATTACTATAAAGTAACGTGTTATATTACTATAAAGTAACGTGTTATATTACTGTAAAGTAACATGTTATATTACTATAAAGTAACGTGTTATATTACTGTAAAGTAACATGTTATAAAGTAACGTGTTATATTACTATAAAGTAACGTGTTATATTACTATAAAGTAACGTGTTATATTACTATAAAGTAACGTGTTATATTACTATAAAGTAACATGTTATAAAGTAACGTGTTATATTACTATAAAGTAACGTGTTATATTACTATAAAGTAACGTGTTATATTACTATAAAGTAACGTGTTACATTACTATAAAGTAACGTGTTATAAATTAACGTGTTATATTACTATAAAGTAACGTGTTATATTACTATAAAGTAACGTGTTATATTACTATAAAGTAACGTGTTATATTACTATAAAGTAACGTGTTATATTACTATAAATTAACGTGTTATATTACTATAAAGTAACGTGTTATATTACTATAAAGTAACGTGTTATATTACTATAAAGTAACGTGTTATATTACTATAAAGTAACGTGTTATATTACTATAAAGTAACGTGTTATATTACTATAAAGTAACATGTTATATTACTATAAAGTAACGTGTTATATTACTATAAAGTAACGTGTTATATTACTGTAAAGTAACATGTTATATTACTATAAATTAACGTGTTATATTACTGTAAAGTAACATGTTATATTACTATAAAGTAACGTGTTATATTACTATAAAGTAACGTGTTGTATTACTATAAAGTAACGTGTTATATTACTGTAAAGTAACGTGTTATATTACTATAAAGTAACGTGTTATATTACTGTAAAGTAACATGTTATATTACTATAAAGTAACGTGTTATATTACTGTAAAGTAACATGTTATAAAGTAACGTGTTATATTACTATAAAGTAACATGTTATATTACTATAAAGTAACGTGTTATATTACTATAAAGTAACGTGTTATATTACTATAAAGTAACGTGTTATATTACTATAAAGTAACGTGTTATATTACTATAAAGTAACGTGTTATAAAGTAACGTGTTATATTACTATAAAGTAACGTGTTATATTACTATAAAGTAACGTGTTATATTACTATAAAGTAACATGTTATATTACTATAAATTAACGTGTTATATTACTATAAAGTAACGTGTTATAAAGTAACGTGTTATATTACTATAAAGTAACGTGTTATATTACTATAAAGTAACGTGTTATATTACTATAAAGTAACGTGTTATATTACTATAAAGTAACGTGTTATAAAGTAACGTGTTATATTACTATAAAGTAACGTGTTATATTACTATAAAGTAACGTGTTATATTACTGTAAAGTAACATGTTATATTACTATAAAGTAACGTGTTATATTACTATAAAGTAACATGTTATATTACTATAAAGTAACGTGTTATATTACTATAAAGTAACGTGTTATATTACTATAAAGTAACGTGTTATATTACTATAAAGTAACGTGTTATAAAGTAACGTGTTATATTACTATAAAGTAACGTGTTATATTACTGTAAAGTAACATGTTATAAAGTAACGTGTTATATTACTATAAAGTAACATGTTATATTACTATAAAGTAACGTGTTATATTACTATAAAGTAACGTGTTATATTACTATAAAGTAACGTGTTATATTACTATAAAGTAACGTGTTATATTACTATAAAGTAACGTGTTATAAAGTAACGTGTTATATTACTATAAAGTAATGTGTTATATTACTATAAAGTAACGTGTTATATTACTATAAAGTAACGTGTTATATTACTATAAAGTAACGTGTTATATTACTATAAAGTAACGTGTTATAAATTAACGTGTTATATTACTATAAAGTAACGTGTTATATTACTATAAAGTAACGTGTTATATTACTATAAAGTAACGTGTTATATTACTATAAAGTAACGTGTTATATTACTATAAAGTAACGTGTTATATTACTATAAATTAACGTGTTATATTACTATAAAGTAACGTGTTATATTACTATAAATTAACGTGTTATATTACTATAAAGTAACGTGTTATATTACTATAAAGTAACGTGTTATATTACTATAAAGTAACGTGTTATATTACTATAAAGTAACGTGTTTTATTACTATAGAGTAACGTGTTATATTACTATAAAGTAACGTGTTATATTACTATAAAGTAACGTGTTATATTACTATAAAGTAACGTGTTATATTACTATAAAGTAACGTGTTATATTACTATAAAGTAACGTGTTATATTACTATAAAGTAACGTGTTATGTTTTTATAAAGTAACGTGTTATATTACTATAAAGTAACGTGTTATATTACTATAAAGTAACATGTTATATTACTATAAAGTAACGTGTTATATTACTATAAAGTAACGTGTTATATTACTATAAATTAACGTGTTATATTACTATAAAGTAACGTGTTATATTACTATAAAGTAACGTGTTATATTACTATAAAGTAACGTGTTATATTACTATAAAGTAACGTGTTATATTACTATAAAGTAACGTGTTATATTACTATAAAGTAACGTGTTATATTACTATAAAGTAACATGTTATATTACTATAAAGTAACGTGTTATATTACTATAAAGTAACATGTTATATTACTATAAATTAACGTGTTATATTACTATAAAGTAACGTGTTATATTACTATAAAGTAACGTGTTATATTACTATAAATTAAGGTGTTATATTACTATAAAGTAACGTGTTATATTACTATAAAGTAACGTGTTATATTACTATAAAGTAACGTGTTATATTACTATAAAGTAACGTGTTATATTACTATAAAGTAACGTGTTATATTACTATAAAGTAACGTGTTATATTACTATAAAGTAACGTGTTATATTACTATAAAGTAACGTGTTATATTACTATAAAGTAACATGTTATATTACTATAAAGTAACGTGTTATATTACTATAAAGTAACGTGTTATATTACTGTAAAGTAACATGTTATATTACTATAAATTAACGTGTTATATTACTATAAAGTAACGTGTTATATTACTATAAAGTAACGTGTTATATTACTATAAAGTAACGTGTTATATTACTGTAAAGTAACGTGTTATATTACTATAAAGTAACGTGTTATATTACTGTAAAGTAACATGTTATATTACTATAAAGTAACGTGTTATATTACTGTAAAGTAACATGTTATAAAGTAACGTGTTATATTACTATAAAGTAACATGTTATATTACTATAAAGTAACGTGTTATATTACTATAAAGTAACGTGTTATATTACTATAAAGTAACGTGTTATATTACTATAAAGTAACGTGTTATAAAGTAACGTGTTATATTACTATAAAGTAACGTGTTATATTACTATAAAGTAACGTGTTATATTACTATAAAGTAACGTGTTATATTACTATAAAGTAACATGTTATATTACTATAAATTAACGTGTTATATTACTATAAAGTAACGTGTTATATTACTATAAAGTAACGTGTTATATTACTATAAATTAAGGTGTTATATTACTATAAAGCAACGTGTTATATTACTATAAAGTAACGTGTTATATTACTATAAAGTAACGTGTTATATTACTATAAAGTAACGTGTTATATTACTATAAAGTAACGTGTTATATTACTATAAATTAACGTGTTATATTACTATAAAGTAACGTGTTATATTACTATAAAGTAACGTGTTATATTACTATAAAGTAACGTGTTATACTACTATAAAGTAACGTGTTATATTACTATAAAGTAACGTGTTATATTACTATAAAGTAACGTGTTATATTACTATAAAGTAACATGTTATATTACTATAAAGTAACGTGTTATAAATTAACGTGTTATATTACTATAAAGTAACGTGTTATATTACTATAAAGTAACGTGTTATATTACTATAAAGTAACGTGTTATATTACTATAAAGTAACGTGTTATATTTTTATAAAGTAACGTGTTATATTACTATAAAGTAACGTGTTATATTACTATAAAGTAACGTGTTATATTACTATAAAGTAACGTGTTATATTACTATAAAGTAACGTGTTATATTACTATAAATTAACGTGTTATATTACTATAAAGTAACGTGTTATATTACTATAAAGTAACATGTTATATTACTATAAAGTAACGTGTTATATTACTATAAAGTAACGTGTTATATTACTATAAAGTAACGTGTTATATTACTATAAAGTAACGTGTTATATTACTATAAATTAACGTGTAATATTACTATAAAGTAACGTGTTATATTACTATAAAGTAACGTGTTATATTACTATAAAGTAACGTGTTATATTACTATAAAGTAACGTGTTATATTACTATAAATTAACGTGTTATATTACTATAAAGTAACGTGTTATATTACTATAAAGTAACGTGTTATATTACTATAAAGTAACGTGTTATATTACTATAAAGTAACGTGTTATAAAGTAACGTGTTATATTACTATAAAGTAACGTGTTATATTACTATAAAGTAACGTGTTATATTACTATAAAGTAACGTGTTATATTACTATAAAGTAACATGTTATATTACTATAAATTAACGTGTTATATTACTATAAAGTAACGTGTTATATTACTATAAAGTAACGTGTTATATTACTATAAATTAAGGTGTTATATTACTATAAAGTAACGTGTTATATTACTATAAAGTAACGTGTTATATTACTATAAAGTAACGTGTTATATTACTATAAAGTAACGTGTTATATTACTATAAAGTAACGTGTTATATTACTATAAATTAACGTGTTATATTACTATAAAGTAACGTGTTATATTACTATAAAGTAACGTGTTATATTACTATAAAGTAACGTGTTATATTACTATAAAGTAACGTGTTATATTACTATAAAGTAACGTGTTATATTACTATAAAGTAACGTGTTATATTACTATAAAGTAACATGTTATATTACTATAAAGTAACGTGTTATATTACTATAAAGTAACGTGTTATATTACTATAAAGTAACGTGTTATATTACTATAAAGTAACGTGTTCTATTACTATAAAGTAAAGTGTTATATTACTATAAATTAACGTGTTATATTACTATAAATTAACGTGTTATATTACTATAAAGTAACGTGTTATATTACTATAAAGTAACTAGTTATATTACTATAAAGTAACGTGTTATATTACTATTTTATTTTTATTTTTTTTTATTTATTTCACCTTTATTTAACCAGGTAGGTCAGTTGAGAACAAGTTCTCATTTGCAACTGCGACCTGGCCAAGACAAAGCAAAGCAGTGCGACAAAAAAAAACACAACAACACAGAGTTACACATTAAACAAACAGTCAAAAACACAATAGAAAATCTATAAACAGAGTGCAAAATGTAGTGCAAAAATGCAGTAAGGTTGGGAGGTAGGACAATAAATAGACTATAGAGTAGAAATAAATTACAGAATTATCATCATTAACACAGGAATGAAGGATGTGCAAATTATGATGTGCAAATAGAGATACTGGAGTGCAAGATTAGTGAAAAATAAACAAAAATAAATATGGGGATGAGGTAGTAGAGTGGGCTATTTACAGAAGGGCTATATACAGGTGCAGTGATCGATAAGCAGCTTTGACAGCTGATGCTTAAAGTTATTGAGGGAGATAGGAACCTCCAGCTTCAATGATTTTTGCAATTCGTTCCAGTCATTGGCAGCAGCGAACTGGAAGGAATGGCGGCCAAAGGAGGTGTTGGCTTTGGGGGTGACCAGTGAGATATACCTGCTGGAGCGCATGCTACGGGTGGGTGTTGCTATGGTGACCAGTGAGCTGAGATAGGGCGGGGATTTACCTAATAAAGACTTATAGATGACCTGGAGCCAGTGGGTTTGGCGACGAATATATAGTGAAGGCCAGCCAACGAGAGCATACAGGTCGCAGTGGTGGGTAGTGTAAGGGGCTTTGGTGACAAAACGGATGGCACTATGATAGACTACATCCAATTTGCTAAGTAGAGTGTTGGAGGCTAGTTTGTAAATGACATCGCCGAAATCAAGGATCGGTAGGATAGTCAGTTTTACAAGGGCATGTTTGGCAGCATGAGTGAAGGAGGCTCTGTTGCGAAATAGGAAGCCAATTCTGGATTTAATTTTGGATTGGAGATGGTTGATGTGAGTCTGGAAGTTGAGTTTATAGTCTAACCAGATGCCTAGGTATTTGTAGGTGTCCACGTATTCTAATTCGGATCCGTCGAGAGTAGTGATGATAGTCCGGTGGGCGGGTGCTGGCATTGTTCGATAGAAAAGCATGCACTTAGTTTTACTAGCGTTTAAGAGCAGTTGTAGGCCACGGAAGGAGTGTTGTATGGCATTGAAGCTTGATTGAAGGTTAGTAAACACAGTATCCAAAGAGGGGCCAGATGTATACAGAATGGTGTCATCTGCGTAGAGATGGATCAGAGAGTCACCAGCAGCGAGAGCGACATCGTTGATGTATATAGAGAAAAGGGTTGGCCCAAGAATTGAACCCTGTGGCACCCCCATAGAGACTGCCAGAGGATCGGACAATAGGCCCTCCGATTTGACACACTGAACTCTGTCTGCAAAGTAGTTAGAGAACCAAGCAAGGCAGTCACTTGAGAAACCAAGGCTGTTGAGTCTGCCAATAAGAATGCGGTGATTGACAGAGTCGAAGGCCTTGGCCAGGTCGATGAAAACGGCTGCACAGTACTGTCTTTTATCGATGGCGGTTATGATATCGTTCAGTACCTTGAGCGTAGCTGAGGTGCACCCATGACCAGCTCGGAAACCAGATTGCATAGCAGAGAAGGTACGGTGGGATTCGAAGTGGTCAGTTATCTGTTTGTTAACTTGGCTTTCGAAAACTTTAGAAAGGCAGGGCAGGATGGATATTGGTCTATAACAGTTTGGGTCTAGAGTGTCTCCTCCTTTGAAGAGGGGGATGACCGCGGCAGCTTTCCAATCTCTAGGGATCTCAGACGATATGAAAGAGAGGTTGAACAAGCTAGTGATAGGTGTTGCAACAATTTTGGCTGATAATTTCAGAAAGAGAGGGTCCAGATTATCTAGCCCAGCAGATTTGTAGGGGTCCAGACTTAGCAGCTCTTTCAGAACATCAGCTGTCAGGATTTGGGTGAAGGAGAAGCGGGGGGGGCTTGGGCAAGTAGCTGCCGGGGGTGCAGAGCTGTTGACCGGGGTAGGGGTAGCCAGATGGAAAGCATGGCCAGCCATAGCAAAATGCTTATTGAAATTTTCAATAATCGTGGATTTATCAGTGGTAACAGTGTTTCCGAGCCTCAGTGCAGTGGGCAACTGGGAGGAGGTGCTCTTATTCTCCATGGACTTTACAGTGTCCCAGAACTTTTTGGAGTTAGTACTACAGGAAGCAAATTTCTGTTTGAAAAAGCTGGCCTTTGCTTTTCTAACTGACTGGGTGTACTTGTTCCTGACTTCCCTGAATAGCTGCATATCGCGGGGGCTATTTGATGCTAATGCAGTGCGCCACAGGATGTTTTTGTGTTGGTCTAGTGCAGTCAAGTCTGGGGTGAACCAAGGGCTATATCTATTCTTAGTTCTACGTTTTTTGAAAGGGGCATGCTTATTTAGGATGGTGAGGAAAGCACTTTTAAAGAACAACCAGGCGTCCTCTACTGACGGGATGAGGTCAATATCCTTCCAGGATACCTGGGCCAGATCGAATAGAAAGGCCTGCTCGCAAAAGTGTTTTAGGGAGCGTTTGACAGTGATAAGGGGTGGTCGTTTGGCCGCTGACCCATTGCGAACACAGGCGATGAGGCAGTGATCGCTGAGATCCTGGTTGAAAACAGAGGAGGTGTATTTGGAGGGCAAGTTAGTCAGGATGATATCAATAATGGTACCCATGTTTACGGATTTTGGGTTGTACCTGGTGGGTTCCTTGATAATTTGTGTGAGATTGAGGGCATCTATCTTAGATTGAAAGACAGCCGGGGTGTTAAGCATATCCCAGTTTAAATCACCTAACAGTACAAACTCTGAAGATAGATGGGGGGCAATCAATTCACATATGGAGTCCAGGGCACAGCTGGGGGCTGAGGGGGGTCTGTAACAGGCGGCAAGGGTGAGAGACTTATTTCTGGATAGGTGGATTTTTAAAAGTAGAAGCTCAAACTGTTTGGGCACAGACCTGGACAGTATGACAGAACTCTGCAGGTTATCTCTGCAGTAGATTGCAACTCCACCTCCTTTGGCAGTTCTATCTTGACGGGAAATGTTGTAGTTGGGGATGGAAATTTCCGAATTTTTGGTGGCCTTCCTAAGCCAGGATTCAGACACAGCTAGGACATCCGGGTTGGCGGAGTGTGCTAATGCTGTGAATAAATCAAACTTAGGGAGGAGGCTTCTAATGTTAACATGCATGAAACCAAGGCTTTTACGGTTACAGAAATCAACAAATGAGAGCGCCTGGGGAATAGGTGTAGTACTGGGGGTTACAGGACCTGGGTTTACCTCAACATCACCAGAGGAACAGAGGAGTAATAGAATTAGTATTCGACTAAGGACTTTAAGAACTGGACGTCTAGTACGTTGGGTACATAGAATAAAAGGAGCAGATTTCTGGGCGTGGTGGAATAGATTCAGGGCATAGTTTATAGTCAAGGATATAGAAGGGTGTGAGTTCAGTGGAGGTAAACCTAGGCGTTGGGTAATGAAGAGAGAGGTTGCATCTCTGGAGACACCAGTTAAGCCAGGTGAAGTCTCCGCATGTGTGGGGGGAGGGACAAAAAAGCTATCAGAGGCCAGTTGAGCAGGACTGGGGGCTCTACAATGAAATAAAACAATAATAGCTAACCTAAACAACAACAGACAAGGCATATTGAAATAAGAAAGGGGCAGAACATAAAATAAATAAAATGACAGTTAATTAAGAGGGCTAAGACAACGACGGGTAATGGCGATGAATGGACAAAGAGGGTCAGTTAGAAAGAAGTGATGTACTACACACAGGACCTGAGGCCTGATAGTTAAACAGAAATAAATACCATAAAACCAAACAGTCCTGCAGGCATCAGCTGTGGAGCTGAACAAGCGTAGGATCCGATGAAAAAAGTAAAGTGGTGAGCCGGGGAAATCAGTTCAATGGCACGGCGTTCAGAGTGTTAGCAGGCCGGGGCTAGCAGATGAATCTTCGGCGGCGTCGCAGAGGGGAACCCTGTTGAGACCACGTCGGACAATTACGTCGGCAGACCAGTCACGGTGGCTACTATAAAGTACTATAAAGTACTATACTATAAAGTAACGTGTTATATTACTATAAAGTAACGTGTTATATTACTATAAAGTAACGTGTTATATTACTGTAAAGTAACGTGTTATAAAGTAACGTGTTATATTACTAAAAAGTAACGTGTTATATTACTATAAAGTAACATGTTATATTACTATAAAGTAACGTGTTATATTACTGTAAAGTAACGTGTTATATTACTATAAAGTAACGTGTTATATTACTATAAAGTAACGTGTTATATTACTGTAATGTAACGTGTTATAAAGTAACGTGTTATATTACTAAAAAGTAACATGTTATATTACTATAAAGTAACGTGTTATTACTATGAAGTAACGTGTTATATTACTATAAAGTAACGTGTTATATTACTATAGAGTAACATGTTATATTACTATAAAGTAACGTGTTATATTACTGTAAAGTAACATGTTATATTACTATAAAGTAACGTGTTATATTACTGTAAAGTAACATGTTATATTACTATAAAGTAACGTGTTATATTACTGTAAAGTAACATGTTATATTACTATAAAGTAACGTGTTATATTACTATAAAGTAACGTGTTATATTACTATAAAGTAACGTGTTATATTACTATAAAGTAACGTTTTATATTACTATAAAGTAACGTGTTATATTACTGTAAAGTAACATGTTATATTACTATAAAGTAACGTGTTATATTACTGTAAAGTAACATGTTATAAAGTAACGTGTTATATTACTATAAAGTAACATGTTATATTACTATAAAGTAACGTGTTATATTACTATAAAGTAACGTGTTATATTACTATAAAGTAACGTGTTATATTACTATAAATTAACGTGTTATATTACTATAAAGTAACGTGTTATAAAGTAACGTGTTATATTACTATAAAGTAACATGTTATATTACTATAAAGTAACGTGTTATATTACTATAAAGTAACGTGTTATAAAGTAACGTGTTATATTACTATAAAGTAACATGTTATAAAGTAACGTGTTATATTACTATAAAGTAACGTGTTATAAAGTAACGTGTTATATTACTATAAAGTATCATGTTATATTACTATAAAGTAACGTGTTATATTACTATAAAGTAACGTGTTATATTACTGTAAAGTAACGTGTTATAAAGTAACGCGTTATATTACTGTAAAGTAACGTGTTATAAAGTAACGCGTTATACTACTATAAAGTAACATGTTATATTACTATAAAGTAACGTGTTATATTACTATAAAGTAACGTGTTATATTACTATAAAGTAACGTGTTATATTACTATAAAGTAACGTGTTATATTACTATAAAGTAACGTGTTATATTACCATAAAGTAACGTGTTATATTACTATAAAGTAACGTGTTATATTACTATAAAGTAACGTGTTATATTACTATAAAGTAACGTGTTATATTACTATAAAGTAACGTGTTATATTACTATAAAGTAACATGTTATATTACTATAAAGTAACGCGTTATACTACTATAAAGTAACATGTTATATTACTATAAAGTAATGTGTTATATTACTATAAAGTAACGTGTTATATTACTATAAAGTAACGTGTTATAAAGTAACATGTTATATTACTATAAAGTATCATGTTATATTACTATAAAGTAACGTGTTATATTACTATAAAGTAACGTGTTATATTACTATAAAGTAACGTGTTATAAAGTAACATGTTATATTACTATAAAGTAACATGTTATATTACTATAAAGTAACATGTTATATTACTATAAAGTATTGTGTTATATTACTATAAAGTAACGTGTTATATAACCATAAATTAACGTGTTATATTACTATAAAGTAACGTGTTATATCACTATAAAGTAACGTGTTATATTACTATAAAGTAACATGTTATATTACTATAAAGTATCATGTTATATTACTATAAAGTAACATTATATAACCATGAAGTAATATGTTATATTACTATAAAGTAACGTGTTATATTACTATAAAGTAACTTGTTATATTACTATAAAGTATCATGTTATATTACTATAAAGTAACATGTTATATTACTATAAAGTAACGTGTTATTTTACTATAAAGTAACGTGTTATATTACTATAAAGTAACGTGTTATATTACTATAAAGTAACGTGTTATATTACTGTAAAGTAACATGTTATATTACTATAAACTAACGTGTTATATTACTGTAAAGTAACATGTTATAAAGTAACGTGTTATATTACTATAAAGTAACATGTTATATTACTATAAAGTAACGTGTTATATTACTATAAAGTAACGTGTTATATTACTATAAAGTAACGTGTTATATTACTATAAATTAACGTGTTATATTACTATAAAGTAACGTGTTATAAAGTAACGTGTTATATTACTATAAAGTAACGTGTTATATTACTATAAAGTAACGTGTTATATTACTATAAATTAACGTGTTATATTACTATAAAGTAACATGTTATATTACTATAAAGTAACGTGTTATATTACTGTAAAGTAACATGTTATATTACTATAAAGTAACGTGTTATATTACTATAAAGTAACGTGTTATATTACTATAAAGTAACGTGTTATATTACTATAAAGTAACGTGTTATATTACTATAAAGTAACGTGTTATATTACTGTAAAGTAACATGTTATATTACTATAAAGTAACGTGTTATATTACTGTAAAGTAACATGTTATAAAGTAACGTGTTATATTACTATAAAGTAACATGTTATATTACTATAAAGTAACGTGTTATATTACTATAAAGTAACGTGTTATATTACTATAAAGTAACGTGTTATATTACTATAAATTAACGTGTTATATTACTATAAAGTAACGTGTTATAAAGTAACGTGTTATATTACTATAAAGTAACATGTTATATTACTATAAAGTAACGTGTTATATTACTATAAAGTAACGTGTTATAAAGTAACGTGTTATATTACTATAAAGTAACGTGTTATAAAGTAACGTGTTATATTACTATAAAGTAACGTGTTATAAAGTAACGTGTTATATTACTATAAAGTATCATGTTATATTACTATAAAGTAACGTGTTATATTACTATAAAGTAACGTGTTATATTACTGTAAAGTAACGTGTTATAAAGTAACGCGTTATATTACTGTAAAGTAACGTGTTATAAAGTAACGCGTTATACTACTATAAAGTAACATGTTATATTACTATAAAGTAACGTGTTATATTACTATAAAGTAACGTGTTATATTACTATAAAGTAACGTGTTATATTACTATAAAGTAACGTGTTATATTACTATAAAGTAACGTGTTATATTACTATAAAGTATCATGTTATATTACTATAAAGTAACGTGTTATATTACTATAAAGTAACGTGTTATATTACTATAAAGTAACGTGTTATAAAGTAACATGTTATATTACTATAAAGTAACATGTTATATTACTATAAAGTAACATGTTATATTACTATAAAGTATCGTGTTATATTACTATAAAGTAACGTGTTATATAACCATAAATTAACGTGTTATATTACTATAAAGTAACGTGTTATATTACTATAAAGTAACGTGTTATATTACTATAAATTAACGTGTTATATTACTATAAAGTAACATGTTATATTACTATAAAGTAACGTGTTATATTACTGTAAAGTAACATGTTATATTACTATAAAGTAACGTGTTATATTACTATAAAGTAACGTGTTATATTACTATAAAGTAACGTGTTATATTACTATAAAGTAACGTGTTATATTACTATAAAGTAACGTGTTATATTACTGTAAAGTAACATGTTATATTACTATAAAGTAACGTGTTATATTACTGTAAAGTAACATGTTATAAAGTAACGTGTTATATTACTATAAAGTAACATGTTATATTACTATAAAGTAACGTGTTATATTACTATAAAGTAACGTGTTATATTACTATAAAGTAACGTGTTATATTACTATAAATTAACGTGTTATATTACTATAAAGTAACGTGTTATAAAGTAACGTGTTATATTACTATAAAGTAACATGTTATATTACTATAAAGTAACGTGTTATATTACTATAAAGTAACGTGTTATAAAGTAACGTGTTATATTACTATAAAGTAACGTGTTATAAAGTAACGTGTTATATTACTATAAAGTAACGTGTTATAAAGTAACGTGTTATATTACTATAAAGTATCATGTTATATTACTATAAAGTAACGTGTTATATTACTATAAAGTAACGTGTTATATTACTGTAAAGTAACGTGTTATAAAGTAACGCGTTATATTACTGTAAAGTAACGTGTTATAAAGTAACGCGTTATACTACTATAAAGTAACATGTTATATTACTATAAAGTAACGTGTTATATTACTATAAAGTAACGTGTTATATTACTATAAAGTAACGTGTTATATTACTATAAAGTAACGTGTTATATTACTATAAAGTAACGTGTTATATTACCATAAAGTAACGTGTTATATTACTATAAAGTAACGTGTTATATTACTATAAAGTAACGTGTTATATTACTATAAAGTAACGTGTTATATTACTATAAAGTAACGTGTTATATTACTATAAAGTAACATGTTATATTACTATAAAGTAACGCGTTATACTACTATAAAGTAACATGTTATATTACTATAAAGTAATGTGTTATATTACTATAAAGTAACGTGTTATATTACTATAAAGTAACGTGTTATAAAGTAACATGTTATATTACTATAAAGTAACGTGTTATATTACTATAAAGTAACGTGTTATATTACTATAAAGTATCATGTTATATTACTATAAAGTAACGTGTTATATTACTATAAAGTAACGTGTTATATTACTATAAAGTATCATGTTATATTACTATAAAGTAACGTGTTATATTACTATAAAGTAACGTGTTATATTACTATAAAGTAACGTGTTATAAAGTAACATGTTATATTACTATAAAGTAACATGTTATATTACTATAAAGTAACATGTTATATTACTATAAAGTATCGTGTTATATTACTATAAAGTAACGTGTTATATAACCATAAATTAACGTGTTATATTACTATAAAGTAACGTGTTATATTACTATAAAGTAACGTGTTATATTACTATAAAGTAACATGTTATATTACTATAAAGTATCATGTTATATTACTATAAAGTAACATTATATAACCATGAAGTAATATGTTATATTACTATAAAGTAACGTGTTATATTACTATAAAGTAACTTGTTATATTACTATAAAGTATCATGTTATATTACTATAAAGTAACATGTTATATTACTATAAAGTAACGTGTTATATTACTATAAAGTAACGTGTTATATTACTATAAAGTAACGTGTTATATTACTATAAAGTAACGTGTTATATTACTGTAAAGTAACATGTTATATTACTATAAAGTAACGTGTTATATTACTGTAAAGTAACATGTTATAAAGTAACGTGTTATATTACTATAAAGTAACATGTTATATTACTATAAAGTAACGTGTTATATTACTATAAAGTAACGTGTTATATTACTATAAAGTAACGTGTTATATTACTATAAATTAACGTGTTATATTACTATAAAGTAACGTGTTATAAAGTAACGTGTTATATTACTATAAAGTAACATGTTATATTACTATAAAGTAACGTGTTATATTACTATAAAGTAACGTGTTATAAAGTAACGTGTTATATTACTATAAAGTAACGTGTTATAAAGTAACGTGTTATATTACTATAAAGTAACGTGTTATAAAGTAACGTGTTATATTACTATAAAGTATCATGTTATATTACTATAAAGTAACGTGTTATATTACTATAAAGTAACGTGTTATATTACTATAAAGTAACGTGTTATATTACTGTAAAGTAACGTGTTATAAAGTAACGCGTTATACTACTATAAAGTAATATGTTATATTACTATAAAGTAACGTGTTATATTACTATAAAGTAACGTGTTATATTACTATAAAGTAACGTGTTATATTACTATAAAGTAACGTGTTATATTACTATAAAGTAACGTGTTATATTACTATAAAGTAACGTGTTATATTACCATAAAGTAACGTGTTATATTACTATAAAGTAACATGTTATATTACTATAAAGTAACGTGTTATATTACTATAAAGTAACGTGTTATATTACTATAAAGTAACGTGTTATATTACTATAAAGTAACGTGTTATATTACTATAAAGTAACATGTTATATTACTATAAAGTATCATGTTATATTACTATAAAGTAACATTATATAACCATGAAGTAATATGTTATATTACTATAAAGTAACTTGTTATATTACTATAAAGTATCATGTTATATTACTATAAATTAACGTGTTATAAAGTAACGTGTTATATTACTATAAAGTAACGTGTTATATTACTATAAAGTAACGTGTTATATTACTATAAAGTAACGTGTTATATTACTATAAAGTAACGTGTTATATTACTATAAAGTAACATGTTATATTACTATAAAGTATCATGTTATATTACTATAAAGTAACATTATATAACCATGAAGTAATATGTTATATTACTATAAAGTAACTTGTTATATTACTATAAAGTATCATGTTATATTACTATAAATTAACGTGTTATAAAGTAACGTGTTATATTACTATAAAGTATCATGTTATATAACCATAAAGTAATATGTTATATTACTACAAAGTAACGTGTTATATTACTATAAATTAACGTGTTATAAGGTAACATGTTATATAACTATAAAGTAACATGTTATATTACTATAAAGTAACATGTTATATTACTATAAAGTAACGTGTTATATTACTATAAAGTAACGTGTTATATTACTATAAAGTATCATGTTATATTACTATAAATTAACGTGTTATAAAGTAACGTGTTATATTACTAGAAATTAACGTGTTATATTACTATAAAGTATCATGTTATATAACCATAAAGTAATATGTAATATTACTATAAAGTAACGTTTTATATTTTTATAAAGTAACGTGTTATATTACTATAAATTAACGTGTTATATTACTATAAAGTATCATGTTATATTACTATAAAGTAACATGTTATATAACCATAAAGTAATATGTTATATTACTATAAAGTAACGTGTTATATTACTATAAAGTAATGTGTTATATTACTATAAAGTATCATGTTATATTACTATAAATTAACGTGTTATAAAGTAACGTGTTATGTTACTATAAATTAACGTGTTATATTACTATAAAGTATCATGTTATATAACCATAAAGTAATATGTTATATTACTATAAAGTAACGTGTTATATTACTATAAATTAACGTGTTATAAAGTAACATGTTATATTACCATAAAGTAACATGTTATATTACTATAAAGTAACGTGTTATATTACTATAAAGTAACGTGTTATATTACTATAAAGTAACGTGTTATATTACTATAAAGTAACGTGTTATATTACTATAAAGTAACGTGTTATATTACTATAAAGTAACGTGTTATATTACTATAAAGTATCGTGTTATATTACTATAAAGTAACGTGTTATATTACTATAAAGTAACGTGTTATATTACTATAAAGTAACGTGTTATATTACCATAAAGTAACGTGTTATATTACCATAAAGTAACGTGTTATATTACCATAAAGTAACTTGTTATATTACTATAAAGTAACGTGTTATATTACTATAAAGTAACGTGTTATATTACCATAAAGTAACGTGTTATATTACCATAAAGTAACGTGTTATATTACTATAAAGTAACGTGTTATATTACTATAAAGTAACGTGTTATATTACTATAAAGTAACGTGTTATATTACTATAAAGTAACGTGTTATATTACTATAAAGTAACGTGTTATATTACTATAAATTAACGTGTTATATTACTATAAAGTAACGTGTTATATTACTATAAATTAACGTGTTATAAAGTAACATGTTATATTACCATAAAGTAACATGTTATATTACTATAAAGTAACGTGTTATATTACTATAAAGTAACGTGTTATATTACTATAAAGTAACGTGTTATATTACTATAAAGTAACGTGTTATATTACTATAAAGTAACGTGTTATATTACTATAAAGTAACGTGTTATATTACTATAAAGTATCGTGTTATATTACTATAAAGTAACGTGTTATATTACTATAAAGTAACGTGTTATATTACTATAAAGTAACGTGTTATATTACCATAAAGTAACGTGTTATATTACCATAAAGTAACGTGTTATATTACCATAAAGTAACGTGTTATATTACTATAAAGTAACGTGTTATATTACTATAAAGTAACGTGTTATATTACTATAAAGTAACGTGTTATATTACCATAAAGTAACGTGTTATATTACCATAAAGTAACGTGTTATATTACTATAAAGTAACGTATTATATTACTATAAAGTAACGTGTTATATTACTATAAAGTAACGTGTTATATTACTATAAAGTAACGTGTTATATTACTATAAAGTAACGTGTTATATTACTATAAAGTAACGTGTTATATTACTATAAATTAACGTGTTATATTACTATAAAGTAACGTGTTATATTACTATAAAGTAACGTGTTATATTACTATAAATTAACGTGTTATATTACTATAAAGTAACGTGTTATATTACCATAAAGTAACGTGTTATATTACTATAAAGTAACGTGTTATATTACTATAAAGTAACGTGTTATATTACTATAAAGTAACGTGTTATATTACTATAAAGTAACGTGTTATATTACTATAAATTAACGTGTTATATTACTATAAAGTAACGTGTTATAAAGTAACGTGTTATATTACTATAAAGTAACATGTTATATTACTATAAAGTAACGTGTTATATTACTATAAAGTAACGTGTTATAAAGTAACGTGTTATATTACTTTACAGTAATGTGTTATAAAGTAACGCGTTATATTACTGTAAAGTAACGTGTTATAAAGTAACGCGTTATACTACTATAAAGTAACATGTTATATTACTATAAAGTAACGTGTTATATTACTATAAAGTAACGTGTTATATTACTATAAAGTAACGTGTTATATTACTATAAAGTAACGTGTTATATTACTATAAAGTAACGTGTTATATTACCATAAAGTAACGTGTTATATTACTATAAAGTAACGTGTTATATTACTATAAAGTAACGTGTTATATTACTATAAAGTAACGTGTTATATTACTATAAAGTAACGTGTTATATTACTATAAAGTAACATGTTATATTACTATAAAGTAACACGTTATACTACTATAAAGTAACATGTTATATTACTATAAAGTAATGTGTTATATTACTATAAAGTAACGTGTTATATTACTATAAAGTAACGTGTTATAAAGTAACATGTTATATTACTATAAAGTAACGTGTTATATTACTATAAAGTAACGTGTTATATTACTATAAAGTATCATGTTATATTACTATAAAGTAACGTGTTATATTACTATAAAGTAACGTGTTATATTACTATAAAGTAACGTGTTATAAAGTAACATGTTATATTACTATAAAGTAACATGTTATATTACTATAAAGTAACATGTTATATTACTATAAAGTATCGTGTTATATTACTATAAAGTAACGTGTTATATAACCATAAATTAACGTGTTATATTACTATAAAGTAACGTGTTATATTACTATAAAGTAACGTGTTATATTACTATAAAGTAACATGTTATATTACTATAAAGTATCATGTTATATTACTATAAAGTAACATTATATAACCATGAAGTAATATGTTATATTACTATAAAGTAACGTGTTATATTACTATAAAGTAACTTGTTATATTACTATAAAGTATCATGTTATATTACTATAAAGTAACATGTTATATTACTATAAAGTAACGTGTTATATTACTATAAAGTAACGTGTTATATTACTATAAAGTAACGTGTTATATTACTATAAAGTAACGTGTTATATTACTGTAAAGTAACATGTTATATTACTATAAAGTAACGTGTTATATTACTGTAAAGTAACATGTTATAAAGTAACGTGTTATATTACTATAAAGTAACATGTTATATTACTATAAAGTAACGTGTTATATTACTATAAAGTAACGTGTTATATTACTATAAAGTAACGTGTTATATTACTATAAATTAACGTGTTATATTACTATAAAGTAACGTGTTATAAAGTAACGTGTTATATTACTATAAAGTAACATGTTATATTACTATAAAGTAACGTGTTATATTACTATAAAGTAACGTGTTATAAAGTAACGTGTTATATTACTATAAAGTAACGTGTTATAAAGTAACGTGTTATATTACTATAAAGTAACGTGTTATAAAGTAACGTGTTATATTACTATAAAGTATCATGTTATATTACTATAAAGTAACGTGTTATATTACTATAAAGTAACGTGTTATATTACTATAAAGTAACGTGTTATATTACTGTAAAGTAACGTGTTATAAAGTAACGCGTTATACTACTATAAAGTAATATGTTATATTACTATAAAGTAACGTGTTATATTACTATAAAGTAACGTGTTATATTACTATAAAGTAACGTGTTATATTACTATAAAGTAACGTGTTATATTACTATAAAGTAACGTGTTATATTACTATAAAGTAACGTGTTATATTACCATAAAGTAACGTGTTATATTACTATAAAGTAACATGTTATATTACTATAAAGTAACGTGTTATATTACTATAAAGTAACGTGTTATATTACTATAAAGTAACGTGTTATATTACTATAAAGTAACGTGTTATATTACTATAAAGTAACATGTTATATTACTATAAAGTATCATGTTATATTACTATAAAGTAACATTATATAACCATGAAGTAATATGTTATATTACTATAAAGTAACGTGTTATATTACTATAAAGTAACTTGTTATATTACTATAAAGTATCATGTTATATTACTATAAATTAACGTGTTATAAAGTAACGTGTTATATTACTATAAAGTATCATGTTATATAACCATAAAGTAATATGTTATATTACTACAAAGTAACGTGTTATATTACTATAAATTAACGTGTTATAAGGTAACATGTTATATAACTATAAAGTAACATGTTATATTACTATAAAGTAACATGTTATATTACTATAAAGTAACGTGTTATATTACTATAAAGTAACGTGTTATATTACTATAAAGTATCATGTTATATTACTATAAATTAACGTGTTATAAAGTAACGTGTTATATTACTAGAAATTAACGTGTTATATTACTATAAAGTATCATGTTATATAACCATAAAGTAATATGTAATATTACTATAAAGTAACGTTTTATATTTTTATAAAGTAACGTGTTATATTACTATAAATTAACGTGTTATATTACTATAAAGTATCATGTTATATTACTATAAAGTAACATGTTATATAACCATAAAGTAATATGTTATATTACTATAAAGTAACGTGTTATATTACTACAAAGTAATGTGTTATATTACTATAAAGTATCATGTTATATTACTATAAATTAACGTGTTATAAAGTAACGTGTTATGTTACTATAAATTAACGTGTTATATTACTATAAAGTATCATGTTATATAACCATAAAGTAATATGTTATATTACTATAAAGTAACGTGTTATATTACTATAAATTAACGTGTTATAAAGTAACATGTTATATTACCATAAAGTAACATGTTATATTACCATAAAGTAACGTGTTATATTACTATAAAGTAACGTGTTATATTACTATAAAGTAACGTGTTATATTACTATAAAGTAACGTGTTATATTACTATAAAGTAACGTGTTATATTACTATAAAGTAACGTGTTATATTACTATAAAGTATCGTGTTATATTACTATAAAGTAACGTGTTATATTACTATAAAGTAACGTGTTATATTACTATAAAGTAACGTGTTATATTACCATAAAGTAACGTGTTATATTACCATAAAGTAACATGTTATATTACCATAAAGTAACGTGTTATATTACTATAAAGTAACGTGTTATATTACTATAAAGTAACGTGTTATATTACCATAAAGTAACGTGTTATATTACCATAAAGTAACGTGTTATATTACTATAAAGTAACGTATTATATTACTATAAAGTAACGTGTTATATTACTATAAAGTAACGTGTTATATTACTATAAAGTAACGTGTTATATTACTATAAAGTAACGTGTTATATTACTATAAAGTAACGTGTTATATTACTATAAATTAACGTGTTATATTACTATAAAGTAACGTGTTATATTACTATAAAGTAACGTGTTATATTACTATAAATTAACGTGTTATATTACTATAAAGTAACGTGTTATATTACCATAAAGTAACGTGTTATATTACTATAAAGTAACGTGTTATATTACTATAAAGTAACGTGTTATATTACTATAAAGTAACGTGTTATATTACTATAAAGTAACGTGTTATATTACCATAAAGTAACGTGTTATATTACTATAAATTAACATGTTATATTACTATAAAGTAACGTGTTATATTACTATAAAGTAACGTGTTATATTACTATAAAGTAACGTGTTATATTACTATAAAGTAACGTGTTATATTACTATAAAGTAACGTGTTATATTACTATAAAGTAACGTGTTATATTACCATAAAGTAACGTGTTATATTACCATAAAGTAACGTGTTATATTACCATAAAGTAACGTGTTATATTACCATAAAGTAACGTGTTATATTACCATAAAGTAACGTGTTATATTACTATAAAGTAACGTGTTATATTACTATAAAGTAACGTGTTATATTACCATAAAGTAACGTGTTATATTACTATAAAGTAACGTGTTATATTACTATAAAGTATCATGTTATATTACTATAAAGTAACGTGTTATATTACTATAAAGTAACGTGTTATATTACTATAAAGTAACGTGTTATAAAGTAACATGTTATATTACTATAAAGTAACATGTTATATTACTATAAAGTAACATGTTATATTACTATAAAGTATCATGTTATATTACTATAAAGTAACGTGTTATATAACCATAAATTAAAGTGTTATATTACTATAAAGTAACGTGTTATATTACTATAAAGTAACGAGTTATATTACTATAAAGTAACGTGTTATATTACTATAAAGTAACATGTTATATTACTATAAAGTATCATGTTATATTACTATAAAGTAACATTATATAACCATGAAGTAATATGTTATATTACTATAAAGTAACGTGTTATATAACCATAAATTAAAGTGTTATATTACTATAAAGTAACGTGTTATATTACTATAAAGTAACGAGTTATATTACTATAAAGTAACGTGTTATATTACTATAAAGTAACATGTTATATTACTATAAAGTATCATGTTATATTACTATAAAGTAACGTGTTATATAACCATAAAGTAACATGTTATATTACTATAAAGTAACGTGTTATATTTTTATAAAGTTACGTGTTATATTACTATAAATTAACGTGTTATATTACTATAAAGTATCATGTTATATAACCATAAAGTTATATGTTATATTACTATAAAGTAACGTGTTATATTACTATAAAGTAATGTGTTATATTACTATAAAGTATCATGTTATATAACCATAAAGTAATATGTTATATTACTATAAAGTAACGTGTTATATTACTATAAAGTAACGTGTTATAAAGTAACATGTTATATTACTATAAAGTATCATGTTATATTACTATAAAGTAACGTGTTATATAACCATAAATTAAAGTGTTATATTACTATAAAGTAACGTGTTATATTACTATAAAGTAACGAGTTATATTACTATAAAGTAACGTGTTATATTACTATAAAGTAACATGTTATATTACTATAAAGTATCATGTTATATTACTATAAAGTAACGTGTTATATAACCATAAAGTAACATGTTATATTACTATAAAGTAACGTGTTATATTTTTATAAAGTTACGTGTTATATTACTATAAATTAACGTGTTATATTACTATAAAGTATCATGTTATATAACCATAAAGTAATATGTTATATTACTATAAAGTAACGTGTTATATTACTATAAAGTAACGTGTTATATTACTATAAAGTATCATGTTATATTACTATAAATTAACGTGTTATAAAGTAACGTGTTATATTACCAGAAATTAACGTGTTATATTACTATAAAGTATCATGTTATATAACCATAAAGTAATATGTTATATTACTATAAAGTAACGTTTGATATTTTTATAAAGTAACGTGTTATATTACTATAAATTAACATGTTATATTACTATAAAGTATCATGTTATATTACTATAAAGTAACATTATATAACCATGAAGTAATATGTTATATTACTATAAAGTAACGTGTTATATTACTATAAAGTAACTTGTTATATTACTATAAAGTATCATGTTATATTACTATAAATTAACGTGTTATAAAGTAACGTGTTATATTACTATAAATTAACGTGTTATAAGGTAACATGTTATATAACTATAAAGTAACATGTTATATTACTATAAAGTAACATGTTATATTACTATAAAGTAACATGTTATATTACTATAAAGTAACGTGTTATAAATTAACGTGTTATATTACTATAAAGTATCATGTTATATAACCATAAAGTAATATGTTATATTACTATAAAGTAACGTGTTATATTACTATAAAGTAACGTGTTATATTACTATAAAGTATCATGTTATATTACTATAAATTAACGTGTTATAAAGTAACGTGTTATATTACTAGAAATTAACGTGTTATATTACTATAAAGTATCATGTTATATAACCATAAAGTAATATGTTATATTACTATAAAGTAACGTTTTATATTTTTATAAAGTAACGTGTTATATTACTATAAATTAACGTGTTATATTACTATAACGTATCATGTTATATTACTATAAAGTAACATGTTATATAACCATAAAGTAATATGTTATATTACTATAAAGTAACGTGTTATATTACTATAAAGTAATGTGTTATATTACTATAAAGTATCATGTTATATTACTATAAATTAACGTGTTATAAAGTAACGTGTTATATTACTATAAATTAACGTGTTATATTACTATAAAGTATCATGTTATATAACCATAAAGTAATATGTTATATTACTATAAAGTAACGTGTTATATTACTATAAATTAACGTGTTATAAAGTAACATGTTATATTACCATAAAGTAACATGTTATATTACTATAAAGTAACGTGTTATATTACTATAAAGTAACGTGTTATATTACTATAAAGTAACGTGTTATATTACTATAAAGTAACGTGTTATATTACTATAAAGTAACGTGTTATATTACTATAAAGTAACGTGTTATATTACTATAAAGTAACGTGTTATATTACTATAAAGTAACGTGTTATATTACCATAAAGTAACGTGTTATATTACCATAAAGTAACGTGTTATATTACTATAAAGTAACGTGTTATATTACTATAAAGTAACGTGTTATATTACTATAAAGTAACGTGTTATATTACTATAAAGTAACGTGTTATATTACTATAAAGTAACGTGTTATATTACTATAAAGTAACGTGTTATATTACTATAAATTAACGTGTTATATTACTATAAAGTAACGTGTTATATTACCATAAAGTAACGTGTTATATTACTATAAAGTAACGTGTTATATTACTATAAAGTAACGTGTTATATTACCATAAAGTAACGTGTTATATTATTATAAATTAACGTGTTATATTACCATAAAGTAACGTGTTATATTACCATAAAGTAACGTGTTATATTACTATAAAGTAACGTGTTATATTACTATAAAGTAACGTGTTATATTACTATAAAGTAACGTGTTATAAAGTAACTTGTTATATTACTATAAAGTAACATGTTATATTACTATAAAGTAACATGTTATATTACTATAAAGTATCATGTTATATTACTATAAAGTAACGTGTTATATAACCATAAATTAACGTGTTATATTACTATAAAGTAACGTGTTATATTACTATAAAGTAACGTGTTATATTACTATAAAGTAACATGTTATATTACTATAAAGTATCATGTTATATTACTATAAAGTAACGTGTTATATAACCATAAAGTAACATGTTATATTACTATAAAGTAACGTGTTATATTTTTATAAAGTTACGTGTTATATTACAATAAATTAACGTGTTATATTACTATAAAGTATCATGTTATATAACCATAAAGTAATATGTTATATTACTATAAAGTAACGTGTTATATTACTATAAATTAACGTGTTATATTACTATAAAGTATCATGTTATATAACCATAAAGTAATATGTTATATTACTATAAACTATCATGTTATATTACTATAAATTAACGTGTTATAAAGTAACGTGTTATATTACTATAAATTAACGTGTTATATTACTATAAAGTATCATGTTATATAACCATAAAGTAATATGTTATATTACTATAAAGTAACGTTTTATATTTTTATAAAGTAACGTGTTATATTACTATAAATTAACATGTTATATTACTATAAAGTATCATGTTATATTACTATAAAGTAACATTATATAACCATGAAGTAATATGTTATATTACTATAAAGTAACGTGTTATATTACTATAAAGTAACTTGTTATATTACTATAAAGTATCATGTTATATTACTATAAATTAACGTGTTATAAAGTAACGTGTTATATTACTATAAAGTATCATGTTATATAACCATAAAGTAATATGTTATATTACTATAAAGTAACGTGTTATATTACTATAAATTAATGTGTTATAAGGTAACATGTTATATAACTATAAAGTAACATGTTATATTACTATAAAGTAACATGTTATATTACTATAAAGTAACGTGTTATATTACTATAAAGTAACGTGTGATATTACTATAAAGTATCATGTTATATTACTATAAATTAACGTGTTATAAAGTAACGTGTTATATTACTAGAAATTAACGTGTTATATTACTATAAAGTATCATGTTATATAACCATAAAGTAATATGTTATATTACTATAAAGTAACGTTTTATATTTTTATAAAGTAAAGTGTTATATTACTATAAATTAACATGTTATATTACTATAAAGTATCATGTTATATTACTATAAAGTAACATTATATAACCATGAAGTAATATGTTATATTACTATAAAGTAACGTGTTATATTACTATAAAGTAACTTGTTATATTACTATAAAGTATCATGTTATATTACTATAAATTAACGTGTTATAAAGTAACGTGTTATATTACTATAAAGTATCATGTTATATAACCATAAAGTAATATGTTATATTACTACAAAGTAACGTGTTATATTACTATAAATTAACGTGTTATAAGGTAACATGTTATATAACTATAAAGTAACATGTTATATTACTATAAAGTAACATGTTATATTACTATAAAGTAACGTGTTATATTACTATAAAGTCACGTGTTATATTACTATAAAGTATCATGTTATATTACTATAAATTAACGTGTTATAAAGTAACGTGTTATATTACTAGAAATGAACGTGTTATATTACTATAAAGTATCATGTTATATAACCATAAAGTAATATGTTATATTACTATAAAGTAACGTTTTATATTTTTAGAAAGTAACGTGTTATATTACTATAAATTAACGTGTTATATTACTATAAAGTATCATGTTATATTACTATAAAGTAACATGTTATATAACCATAAAGTAATATGTTATATTACTATAAAGTAACGTGTTATATTACTATAAAGTAATGTGTTATATTACTATAAAGTATCATGTTATATTACTATAAATTAACGTGTTATAAAGTAACGTGTTATATTACTATAAATTAACGTGTTATATTACTATAAAGTATCATGTTATATAACCATAAAGTAATATGTTATATTACTATAAAGTAACATGTTATATTACTATAAATTAACGTGTTATAAAGTAACATGTTATATTACCATAAAGTAACATGTTATATTACTATAAAGTAACGTGTTATATTACTATAAAGTAACGTGTTATATTACTATAAAGTAACGTGTTATATTACTATAAAGTAACGTGTTATATTACTATAAAGTAACGTGTTATATTACTATAAAGTATCGTGTTATATTACTATAAAGTAACGTGTTATATTACTATAAAGTAACGTGTTATATTACTATAAAGTAACGTGTTATATTACCATAAAGTAACGTGTTATATTACTATAATGTAACGTGTTATATTACCATAAAGTAACGTGTTATATTACTATAAAGTAACGTGTTATATTACTATAAAGTAACGTGTTATATTACCATAAAGTAACGTGTTATATTACCATAAAGTAACGTGTTATATTACTATAAAGTAACGTGTTATATTACTATAAAGTAACGTGTTATATTACTATAAAGTAACGTGTTATATTACTATAAAGTAACATGTTATATTACTATAAAGTAACGTGTTATATTACTATAAAGTAACGTGTTATATTACCATAAAGTAACGTGTTATATTACTATAAAGTAACGTGTTATATTACTATAAAGTAACATGTTATATTACTGTTGAGTTGAAGCTCAGGAATTAGTGTCAAAGAACTACACTTCCCAGAGTGTACCAGCAGCAGCAAACTGGCTGCTTGTCACCTGATCAGTCATTGTCTCTGATTTGGAGCACCTGTGAAATCATGGAGGTCCTCAGTCATTCAGACAAACAAACTTCAGAGAGAAGACGCTCCAAGTTCACTCGTAGGTTCAGTCCAAAGACGCCAATGGTCAGTGAAATGTTTTATTTACTTTCATGGTGTTTGAAATGCTGCTTAATGTGTTCGAGCTATGTTTAACTGCTGTGTAGATTGGTTAAGGAACACATTGCAGCATTGACTTCATTGATTTTGTGTTAAATGGGTTTGTGCAAAATATTTCATTTTGAGTTTGAAAATATAAGATACAAAAGGATGGTACAAAGTTAAAAAATGTTAAGTCATTAAGAATGTTTAATTAAAGTTTAATTAAAATGGTAACTTTTGTTCTCTGTCTTTAAAGGTTTACAACCTAATTCACTGAACAGACCAATCAACTGACAAAGCCAAAAATAAAAGTGATTGAGTTGGAAATTTGAGTTGTCCTTGTGTCCTTTGGAAGTTGAACAAGAGGAGGACTTGACAGTTGTAAACCACGCGGAGCGGCCTGGCCCTGAGGATAAACGGCTTCAGATCCATAAATAAGCTGCTGACGCAGAGGAAGTCAAGATGGCGGAAGATGTCCTGGGGAAGTCGGTCCAGCAGCTCAAGAAGGAGAGGACCACTGCAAAAAGTAGCTTCACCAGACAAGCCAACTTCATTTCAAGAGAAGCAAGCACCATGCTTCAAGTGGAGTTAAAAGAGGAATTCACTAAGCTTTCAGACTGTTTCAGAAAGATGCTCGATGCCAATGATGACTACAGGATTGGACTGGAGGCTGACATGAAGACTGAGGATAAGGAAGCAGGTCTTGATGAACAGCAAGAGGCCGACATTGATAGATCTGTAAATGAAGGTGAAAGAAAATTGGCGGAAATAAGAGACATTGTTCAAACAAACCTGTGGTCGAGGTATGGAAGGAGTGAACTTCTTGTGGCAATCCTGGAAGCAGAAAAAGCCAATGATAAAGCGGTTGATGTACCTGTGGAAAGTGCCAATTTAGAGGGCTATGAAGTGCACCTCGCTCTCTTGGACAAGAGAATAAAAAAGGCCATCTCAGCAATGTCAACATGGGAGAGATGGATCCCTGTAGAATTAAAGGATGAATTAGATGGGGGAGTCAAGGACGTAAGAGCATCCTACTACAGGCTTGAGAGAAGGAAAGCTGAATTTGCCACTGCACGGACGATCAATGAGCAAGGCACAGGAGTGAAACTACTACCCCAACCGGCAACATCCACTCCAATAGTGAGAATCAAGCCAACCTCTCTACCTATCTTCAATGGAAGCAAGAGAGAATATCACAGATGGAGGAAAGACTGGGAAAGCCTGCAAAAGCAGGGAGAGCCATCCGGATCAACTGAAGTTAAGAAAATTCAACTCTTGGAGAGTGTGGATGACAAAATCTCAAAAGACCTCAGACTTTCAACCTACACCACTGCCTATGACATGTTCAGAGTCCTGGAGAACAGATATGGCAACAAGTCAACCATCACAGTGGAAATCCTTGAAGAGCTGGAGAAGATGCCACATGTGAAAGGGAACCAGCCAAGAAAGGTCATTGACCTCATACAGTCGGTGGAGAAAGCCCTAGCAGATCTTACAGAGTTAGGAAACTCTGGAGCCATAAAGAACCCACTGGTAATTAAGACCATTGAAAGCAAGTTGCCTGACCTTATTAAAAGAGACTGGGTGATGTTCATGGTTGAACCCAGAAACAATGTCACATCAGACAACCACTTTGTCATGCTCTTAAAGTTCCTGAAAAGTCAAGAAGAAATACTAGAGAGACTCGAGCAACTCAGAACTGTGGAGAAGGTGGAGAAATCAGACCGTTCAGACAAGTATGACCGAAAGATTGCCTCAACAAAAACCACAAAGAGAGAAGAGCTTGATGAGGTCTGTGGTGTCTGTGGTGATAGAGGGCACAACAACAAAATCTTCTTCTGTAAAAAGTTCAAAAGACTTAAGCTACCTGAAAAGAAAGCTGTATTGAGAAAGCTGGGAGCATGCAGAAAATGTCTCGGATGCCATGCTGAAGATGGATACTGCAGAGACACTTTCCTATGCAGAAATAAAGACTGTAAAAGGGAAGGTGGTGCCCCAGACCACCATTTTTTCAAAAGAGGGGAAGAGAGAAAGAGTGGAAAAGACAGCAAAGGTGAAATCAAACTAACGGAGGAGCAAGAGGAGATATTGTCTGAACTTGCCCCAGAAATGGCAGATCGATGCAGAAAGGCTTTCACCAACACCAACAAAACCGCAGTGACACTCGATGCTTCAGGCCAGTCTGAGCTACTGCAGAGGAATGGGCTCCCTGAACTTCCTGTCATCATGATGCTGATGCAAGTCACTGCAAACGCAGGGCAGAAGATTGGGACTTTAATTGACCTTGCTTCAGATACAAACTACATTACCCATAAGGCCGCTGAAAGACTGAGGTTAAGACATGAGAAGATAACTTTAGTTGTGCATGGGGTTGGTGGTATGGCCATGGAAGTGAACACACAAAGGTATCTCCTCAAAGTCAGAGTCAAGACACCTAAAGGAACAGAGAGAGCTCATGAAATGGTCTGCTACGGCTTGGATGAAATCGCCAGAGTGCATCAAGTAATTGAACCTGAGAAGTTGAGAAAATTCTTCCCAGAAGTCAGACTTAAAGAACTGGAAAGGCCAGAAGAGGTTGAACTTCTCATTAGCCACCGAGAGGGAAGACTCGCTCCCCAGAGGGTAAAAATCATCGGAGACCTCGTCTTGTGGGAGGGTCCATTGGGGAAGACGGTGGGTGGAGCACATCCCGACTTATTTGAAGAAGTGGAGGTTGCAGCATATGAGTCCAAGACACACGCTCGCTCCATGAGGACAGCAGCTGTCAAATATCAAGAAATTGCAAGTCCAACAACTGACACAGCCCAGCTACAGCAGGAGGATGTGGCTCAGACCAAATTTACAGCTGCCAGTAACCATGAGTTCCTTGAGTGGTGGCACTGGGACAGCATCGGAGCTGCATGTGAGCCAAGATGTGGAGGATGCCGATGTGGAAACTGTCCACCAGGAGGAAAAGAAATGACCCTGGCAGAGGAGAGAGAACTGGATATCATTAAAGGAGGCCTCACCTACAAGAAGGGGGATGCTCACACACCAGCTCCACATTGGGATGCAAAGTATCCTTGGACGGTAGATCCAGCCTCTCTCCCAAACAACAAAGGTGCAGTCCAGGCTTGTTTCTTAAGGATGGAAAAGCAACTAAGCAGAGAGCCAGACTGGAAAGTCGCATATGCTGCTCAGATCCATGAAATGGTCGAACGAGGCGCAGCCATAAAACTCACCAACAAAATCATGGATGAACCAGACGTTCTCAACCCTATCAGAGCTGTCCTGCTGAGGTTCAGAGAAGGGACGTATGCATCTCTAGGAGACATCAAAAAGATGTACAACTCTGTATGGCTAGAGGAGCGTGAGATGCATCTTCACAGGTTCCTCTGGAGGGACAGCCCAGATGAAGAGATAAGTGAATATGCAATTACCAGAGTCAACATTGGGGACAGACCTGCTGGTTGCATTGCTCAGTTGGCTATGAGGGAAACAGCCCGCCTGCCCAACTTTCTTCACTTGGAGGAGGAGCGCAGAGTCATTGAAGAGGACAGTTATGTGGATGACCTCTTAACCTCCCAAAATGACCTAAATAAACTTGACAAAATCACAGCAAATGTTGAAGAGATCTTGAAAGCTGGAGGCTTCTTCCTCAAACCATGGGTCCGGTCAGGGCAAAGTGGGAGGCAAGGAATGGAGACGGAGGGTCTAACAGAAACACAAGGTAAAACCTTAATTCTTCCAAATCAAATGAGGGACGAAGACAACAAAGCCTTGGGTATCGGCTACCAAATGGATGAAGACAAGCTCTACACGTTAACCTCAGTTAACTTTTCTAAAAGGAAGAAGAAGATGAGAGTTGGAAAAGATCTTCTCAAGGAGGAGGTAAGAACTGAGACACCTAAACCACTGACTAGGAGGGCTCTCTTAAGCCAAGTGGCTGGACTGTACGACCCAATTGGCTTAGTTACACCTGCCAAACAGAAAGGAGCAATTCTTGTTAGGAAAATATTCCAAGAGGGAGGGGGTGGGAAACTAACCCAAGAAACCTGGGACCAACCTCTCTCAGACAGCCTCAGAGAAGAAGCCATACTGCTTTTTGAAGAATATGTGCAGCTTGGACAGGTGAAATTCCACAGGAGCCTCACACCAGCTGGCTGGGAAGGGAAACCTTGGGGCATCACATTCTCTGATGGAAGTGACAAATCCTATGGAGCTGTGATGTACTTAAGATGGGAGACAAGTTAAGGCACTAAAGTTCGATTCGTTGAATCGAAAGCCAAGCTGACAACCCTGGATCAGAAGGGAGAAGCTGTAAAAGCTGAGATCTGTGGTGCTGTCTTCGCAGCCAGGATCAGGAAGTATGTGGAAAAGCATGCTCGAATGAAGATCAAGAGATGGTTCCATCTACTTGATAGTCAAACGGTCTTGGGAGCCATTCAAAGAGTCAGTTATGGGTACAAAACCTTCTTTGCAAATAGAGTGGGTGAAATCCAGAAGGCTGGACTAGTGCAAGACTGGTGGTGGATCCGTGGAGATCTAAACATAGCTGACATCATAACAAGAGGGGGCGCTCCTGAAGATTTGAAGGAGAATTCCGCATGGCAAAATGGACCAGAGTTCCTGAAGTGGCCAGTGGAGAAGTGGCCTATAAAATCAGCTGGAGAGGTTGCAGCTCATGCCAGGGAGAGTGTAAACAAGCTCCAGAGGAAGGCATTCTCAGGTACATTAACAAGAGCTCAAGCAAGAAGGAGTCAGCAGAAAGAAGACCTACGAGGCACTCAGGAAAGTCCAAAGAGTGAAACTCAAGAGGGAATACCTGTGGTAAACCCAACTCTTCTTCTAAGAAGGAAGCCCACTGGCTGGGTTAAAGATCTTGTGGAAGTAAGAAGATCCAGTAGCCTGTCCAAACTGGTGAGAGTTGTTGCCTGGGTTTGTCTAGCTGCCAAGCAGTGGCTGAAGAGGAAGTGCCGGGCCCCTAAACAGTCAAAGTGGGTGGTAAGATCACCCAAGCAAGCTGTGCTGACTGTCAAAGAACATGAAGATGCACTCAAAGATATCTTCCTCGCAGCTCAAGAAGGTACAGTTTTTTCAGACACAACTCTAAGCAGACTGGCAGTATACAAAGATGTGAACTCTGGACTGCTAGTTTGTGGAGGCAGAATTCAGATGTTCAACGAAGATAAGACAGCAGTGCCAGTTTTACCATTTGAAGCATGGGTGTCTACACTGCTGGCACAGGAATCCCACAAAGCAAACCACGAGGGAGTGGCAGGAACCCTTCTCCGGATGAGGAAGAAAGCCTGGGTAATAAAAGGCCGTAGACTTGCCAAGAAAATGGTTGACAGCTGTGTGGTCTGCAGGAAAAACAAGGCAAAACAGTGTCAACAAATCATGGCTGACCTGCCTCTAGAGCGAACAGGCCCAGCTGCACCTTTTGAATTCACCACTATGGATCTGTTCGGCCCTTATGAAGTGAAAGATGAGGTCAAGAAGAGAACTAGACTCAGAGTATGGGGAATAGTCTTCTGCTGCATGGCTTCCCGAGCCATACACACTGAAGTGGTGAGTGACATGTCATCTGAAGGATTCCTGCTAGCCTATCAAAGGTTCATTTCACTGAGAGGACACCCCAGGAAACTCTGGTCAGACCCTGGCACTAACTTTGTGGGAGCCAGACCTGCACTGGAGAAGCTTCACAAATTCCTTAACCGACTAAACAAGTCTGAACTTGAAGACACAGCTGCCAAGCATGGTACAGAATGGTCGTGGAAGATCCACCCTGCAGACTCTCCCCATAGGAATGGTGCAGCAGAGGCAGCTGTCAAAGTAGTGAAGCGGGCGTTGAGCAACCTTGGTGGAGATGGTGTTTTCACATGGGGAGAATTCCAAACTTTTCTCTTCATGGCAGCCAACCTTGCAAATGAGAGACCCATCGATGCAAGAACTCAAAGCAGAGAAGACTGTGTAGAGTACATCACCCCAAATTCTCTGCTTTTAGGACGTGCCAATCCAAAGGGAGACCCTGGAGATTTCCAGTTTGATGGCTACCCTTACAAAAGACTTAAACATATTCAAGCAGAGGTAAGCAATTTCTGGAAAAAGTGGCGCCAATTGGCTGGACCTAATCTGTTCATAAGAAACAAATGGCACACCGAAGAGAGAAATGTTGCTGTTGGAGATGTGGTCTGGTTGGCTGACCAAAACGCCCTGAGAGGACAGTACAAGCTGGCTAGAGTGGTCAGTGTAAATGCTGACAGCAAAGGCATCGTAAGAGATGTGCTTGTGAAGACTTTTCCCAGCTATCCTGTTCACATCACAAAAGCAAACAGCAAAAAAGGGCCCACAAGAGCTAACAGTGAAAGAACCAAGAGACTCCAAACCAAAATCCCAGCCACAATTCTTCATAGAGATGTCAGACGCCTTGTCATTCTACTTCCCACTGAAGAACAAGTAGAGGTGTGAAGGGCTTGTGTGAACTCTCTGGTTTTGAAAAAAAAAAAACCAGGAGCTCAAGTGGGAGGTGTTGAGTTGAATCTCAGGAATTAGTGTCAAAGAACTACACTTCCCAGAGTGTACCAGCAGCAGCAAACTGGCTGCTTGTCACCTGATCAGTCATTGTCTCTGATTTGGAGCACCTGTGAAAACATGGAGGTCCTCAGTCATTCAGACAAACAAACTTCAGAGAGAAGACTGTAAGGGCTGATCTATGTTTTAGCTAATGAATATGTTAATCTACAACAAGAGTTATTAAGTGAATGTATTGTGTGATCATAGATCTTTAGAACTGCTGTAGGTTTGGGTAAGGGGGAGCTATGTGGAAGGAATGTGCTAGCTGGGGGTTTTATGATAGAACTGTGTCTTGTTGTAATATGGAGCTTGGACATCTACTGAGAAGACCACTACTTCCGTCAACTGGATTGCGTCACGAGGCTGGGACCAGCCTGCACGCCAACGATAGGCTGAGTAAGTTTAAACCACACTCAGCCTCTACTCCGACAGATCAGCAGGGAGCGGAAATTATCCTGTCGGGGTATTTAAGGAAGAACAAAGGATAGGGGCGCTCTCTTTTCCATGCCCTGACTTGCTGTTTGCCCTGCGTGGTGTCACAGTGAGCCTGTATATACGAACTTCATATTTACCATTGAACGGTTTGTTAGAATAAAATACATAAATACATAAAGTAACGTGTTATAAAGTAACATGTTATATTACTATAAAGTAACATGTTATATTACTATAAAGTAACATGTTATATTACTATAAAGTATCATGTTATATAACCATAAAGTAACATGTTATATTACTATAAAGTAACGTGTTATATTTTTATAAAGTTACGTGTTATATTACTATAAAGTAACATGTTATATTACTATAAAGTATCATGTTATATAACCATAAAGTAACATGTTATATTACTATAAAGTAACGTGTTATATTTTTATAAAGTTACGTGTTATATTACTATAAATTAACGTGTTATATTACTATAAAGTATCATGTTATATAACCATAAAGTAACGTGTTATATTACTATAAAGTAACGTGTTATATTACTATAAAGTATCATGTTATATTACTATAAATTAACGTGTTATAAAGTAACGTTTTATATTTTTATAAAGTAACGTGTTATATTACTATAAATTAACATGTTATATTACTATAAAGTATCATGTTATATTACTATAAAGTAACATTATATAACCATGAAGTAATATGTTATATTACTATAAAGTAACGTGTTATATTACTATAAAGTAACTTGTTATATTACTATAAAGTATCATGTTATATTACTATAAATTAACGTGTTATAAAGTAACGTGTGTTATTACTATAAAGTATCATGTTATATAACCATAAAGTAATATGTTATATTACTATAAATTAACGTGTTATAAGGTAACATGTTATATAACTATAAAGTAACATGTTATATTACTATAAAGTATCATGTTATATTACTATAAATTAACGTGTTATAAAGTAACGTGTGTTATTACTATAAAGTATCATGTTATATAACCATAAAGTAATATGTTATATTACTATAAATTAACGTGTTATAAGGTAACATGTTATATAACTATAAAGTAACATGTTATATTACTATAAAGTAACGTGTTATAAATTAACGTGTTATATTACTATAAAGTATCATGTTATATAACCATAAAGTAATATGTTATATTACTATAAAGTAACGTGTTATATTACTATAAAGTATCATGTTATATTACTATAAATTAACGTGTTATAAAGTAACGTGTTATATTACTATAAATTAACGTGTTATATTACTATAAAGTATCATGTTATATAACCATAAAGTAATATGTTATATTACTATAAAGTAACGTTTTATATTTTTATAAAGTAACGTGTTATATTACTATAAATTAACATGTTATATTACTATAAAGTATCATGTTATATTACTATAAAGTAACTTGTTATATTACTATAAAGTATCATGTTATATTACTATAAATTAACGTGTTATAAAGTAACGTGTTATATTACTATAAAGTATCATGTTATATAACCATAAAGTAATATGTTATATTACTATAAAGTAATGTGTTATATTACTATAAATTAACGTGTTATAAGGTAACATGTTATATAACTATAAAGTAACATGTTATATTACTATAAAGTAACATGTTATATTACTATAAAGTAACGTGTTATAAATTAACGTGTTATATTACTATAAAGTATCATGTTATATAACCATAAAGTAATATGTTATATTACTATAAAGTAACGTGTTATATTACTATAAAGTATCATGTTATATTACTATAAATTAACGTGTTATAAATTAACGTGTTATATTACTATAAAGTATCATGTTATATTACTATAAAGTAACATGTTATATAACCATAAAGTAATATGTTATATTACTATAAAGTAATGTGTTATATTACTATAAAGTATCATGTTATATTACTATAAATTAACGTGTTATAAAGTAACGTGTTATATTACTATAAATTAACGTGTTATATTACTATAAAGTATCATGTTATATAACCATAAAGTAATATGTTATATTACTATAAAGTAACGTGTTATATTACTATAAATTAACGTGTTATAAAGTAACGTGTTATATTACTATAAATTAACGTGTTATATAACCATAAAGTAATATGTTATATTACTATAAATTAACGTGTTATAAGGTAACATGTTATATAACTATAAAGTAACATGTTATATTACTATAAAGTAACATGTTATATTACTATAAATTAACGTGTTATAAGGTAACATGTTATATAACTATAAAGTAACATGTTATATTACTATAAAGTAACATGTTATATTACTATAAAGTAACGTGTTATAAATTAACGTGTTATATTACTATAAAGTATCATGTTATATAACCATAAAGTAATATGTTATATTACTATAAAGTATCATGTTATATTACTATAAATTAACGTGTTATAAAGTAACGTGTTATATTACTAGAAATTAACGTGTTATATTACTATAAAGTATCATGTTATATAACCATAAAGTAATATGTTATATTACTATAAAGTAACGTTTTATATTTTTATAAAGTAACGTGTTATATTACTATAAATTAACATGTTATATTACTATAAAGTATCATGTTATATTACTATAAAGTAACATTATATAACCATGAAGTAATATGTTATATTACTATAAAGTAACGTGTTATATTACTATAAAGTAACTTGTTATATTACTATAAAGTATCATGTTATGTTACTATAAATTAACGTGTTATAAAGTAACGTGTTATATTACTATAAAGTATCATGTTATATAACCATAAAGTAATATGTTATATTACTATAAAGTAACGTGTTATATTACTATAAATTAACGTGTTATAAGGTAACATGTTATATAACTATAAAGTAACATGTTATATTACTATAAAGTAACATGTTATATTACTATAAAGTAACATGTTATATTACTATAAAGTAACATGTTATATTACTATAAAGTAACATGTTATATTACTATAAAGTAACGTGTTATATTACTATAAAGTAACGTGTTATATTACTATAAAGTTAAGTGTTATATTACTATAAAGTAACGTGTTATATTACTATAAAGTAAAGTGTTATATTACTATAAAGTAACGTGTTATAAAGTAACATGTTATATTACTATAAAGTAACATGTTGTATTACTATAAAGTAACATGTTATATTACTATAAAGTAACGTGTTATATTACTATAAAGTATCATGTTATATTACTGTAAAGTAACATGTTATATTACTTTAAAGTAACGTGTTATATTACTTTAAAGTAACGTGTTATATTACTATAAAGTAACGTGTTATATTACTATAAAGTAACGTGTTATATTACTATAAAGTAACGTGTTATATTACTATAAAGTAACGTGTTATATTACTATAAAGTAACGTGTTATATTACTATAAAGTAACGTGTTATATTACTATAAAGTAACGTGTTATATTACTATAAGGTAACGTGTTATATTACTATAAGGTAACGTGTTATATTACTATAAAGTAACGTGTTATATTACTATAAAGTAACGTGTTATATTACTATAAAGTAACGTGTTATATTACTATAAAGTAACGTGTTATATTACTATAAAGTAACGTGTTATATTACTATAAAGTAACGTGTTATATTACTATAAAGTAACGTGTTATATTACTATAAAGTAACGTGTTATATTACTATATAGTAACATGTTATATAACCATAAAGTAATATGTTATATTACTATAAAGTAACGTTTTATATTTTTATAAAGTAACGTGTTATATTACTATAAAGTATCATGTTATATTACTATAAATTAACGTGTTATAAAGTAACGTGTTATATTACTATAAATTAACGTGTTATAAAGTAACGTGTGTTATTACTATAAAGTATCATGTTATATAACCATAAAGTAATATGTTATATTACTATAAAGTAACGTGTTATAAATTAACGTGTTATATTACTATAAAGTATCATGTTATATAACCATAAAGTAATATGTTATATTACTATAAAGTAACGTGTTATATTACTATAAAGTATCATGTTATATTACTATAAATTAACGTGTTATAAAGTAACGTGTTATATTACTAGAAATTACCTTGTTATATTACTATAAAGTATCGTGTTATATTACTATAAAGTAACGTGTTATATTACTATAAAGTAACGTGTTATATTACTATAAAGTATCATGTTATATTACTATAAATTAACGTGTTATAAAGTAACGTGTTATATTACTATAAATTAACGTGTTATATTACTATAAAGTATCATGTTATATAACCATAAAGTAATATGTTATATTACTATAAAGTAACGTTTTATATTTTTATAAAGTAACGTGTTATATTACTATAAATTAACATGTTATATTACTATAAAGTATCATGTTATATTACTATAAAGTAACATTATATAACCATGAAGTAATATGTTATATTACTATAAAGTAACATGTTATATTACTATAAAGTAACTTGTTATATTACTATAAAGTATCATGTTATATTACTATAAATTAACGTGTTATAAAATAACGTGTTATATTACTATAAAGTATCATGTTATATAACCATAAAGTAATATGTTATATTACTATAAAGTAATGTGTTATATTACTATAAATTAACGTGTTATAAGGTAACATGTTATATAACTATAAAGTAACATGTTATATTACTATAAAGTAACATGTTATATTACTATAAAGTAACGTGTTATAAATTAACGTGTTATATTACTATAAAGTATCATGTTATATAACCATAAAGTAATATGTTATATTACTATAAAGTAACATGTTATATTACTATAAAGTAACTTGTTATATTACTATAAAGTATCATGTTATATTACTATAAATTAACGTGTTATAAAGTAACGTGTTATATTACTATAAAGTAACGTGTTATATTACTATAAAGTAACGTGTTATATTACTATAAAGTAACGTGTTATATTACTATAAAGTAACGTGTTATATTACTATAAAGTAACGTGTTATATTACTATATAGTAACATGTTATATAACCATAAAGTAATATGTTATATTACTATAAAGTAACGTTTTATATTTTTATAAAGTAACGTGTTATATTACTATAAAGTATCATGTTATATTACTATAAATTAACGTGTTATAAAGTAACGTGTTATATTACTATAAATTAACGTGTTATAAAGTAACGTGTGTTATTACTATAAAGTATCATGTTATATAACCATAAAGTAATATGTTATATTACTATAAAGTAACGTGTTATAAATTAACGTGTTATATTACTATAAAGTATCATGTTATATAACCATAAAGTAATATGTTATATTACTATAAAGTAACGTGTTATATTACTATAAAGTATCATGTTATATTACTATAAATTAACGTGTTATAAAGTAACGTGTTATATTACTAGAAATTACCTTGTTATATTACTATAAAGTATCGTGTTATATTACTATAAAGTAACGTGTTATATTACTATAAAGTAACGTGTTATATTACTATAAAGTATCATGTTATATTACTATAAATTAACGTGTTATAAAGTAACGTGTTATATTACTATAAATTAACGTGTTATATTACTATAAAGTATCATGTTATATAACCATAAAGTAATATGTTATATTACTATAAAGTAACGTTTTATATTTTTATAAAGTAACGTGTTATATTACTATAAATTAACATGTTATATTACTATAAAGTATCATGTTATATTACTATAAAGTAACATTATATAACCATGAAGTAATATGTTATATTACTATAAAGTAACATGTTATATTACTATAAAGTAACTTGTTATATTACTATAAAGTATCATGTTATATTACTATAAATTAACGTGTTATAAAATAACGTGTTATATTACTATAAAGTATCATGTTATATAACCATAAAGTAATATGTTATATTACTATAAAGTAATGTGTTATATTACTATAAATTAACGTGTTATAAGGTAACATGTTATATAACTATAAAGTAACATGTTATATTACTATAAAGTAACATGTTATATTACTATAAAGTAACGTGTTATAAATTAACGTGTTATATTACTATAAAGTATCATGTTATATAACCATAAAGTAATATGTTATATTACTATAAAGTAACGTGTTATATTACTATAAAGTATCATGTTATATTACTATAAATTAACGTGTTATAAATTAACGTGTTATATTACTATAAAGTATCATGTTATATAACCATAAAGTAATATGTTATATTACTATAAAGTAATGTGTTATATTACTATAAATTAACGTGTTATAAGGTAACATGTTATATAACTATAAAGTAACATGTTATATTACTATAAAGTAACATGTTATATTACTATAAAGTAACGTGTTATAAATTAACGTGTTATATTACTATAAAGTATCATGTTATATAACCATAAAGTAATATGTTATATTACTATAAAGTAACGTGTTATATTACTATAAAGTATCATGTTATATTACTATAAATTAACGTGTTATAAATTAACGTGTTATATTACTATAAAGTATCATGTTATATTACTATAAAGTAACATGTTATATAACCATAAAGTAATATGTTATATTACTATAAAGTAATGTGTTATATTACTATAAAGTATCATGTTATATTACTATAAATTAACGTGTTATAAAGTAACGTGTTATATTACTATAAATTAACGTGTTATATTACTATAAAGTATCATGTTATATAACCATAAAGTAATATGTTATATTACTATAAAGTAACGTGTTATATTACTATAAATTAACGTGTTATAAAGTAACGTGTTATATTACTATAAATTAACGTGTTATATAACCATAAAGTAATATGTTATATTACTATAAATTAACGTGTTATAAGGTAACATGTTATATAACTATAAAGTAACATGTTATATTACTATAAAGTAACATGTTATATTACTATAAATTAACGTGTTATAAGGTAACATGTTATATAACTATAAAGTAACATGTTATATTACTATAAAGTAACATGTTATATTACTATAAAGTAACGTGTTATAAATTAACGTGTTATATTACTATAAAGTATCATGTTATATAACCATAAAGTAATATGTTATATTACTATAAAGTATCATGTTATATTACTATAAATTAACGTGTTATAAAGTAACGTGTTATATTACTAGAAATTAACGTGTTATATTACTATAAAGTATCATGTTATATAACCATAAAGTAATATGTTATATTACTATAAAGTAACGTTTTATATTTTTATAAAGTAACGTGTTATATTACTATAAATTAACATGTTATATTACTATAAAGTATCATGTTATATTACTATAAAGTAACATTATATAACCATGAAGTAATATGTTATATTACTATAAAGTAACGTGTTATATTACTATAAAGTAACTTGTTATATTACTATAAAGTATCATGTTATGTTACTATAAATTAACGTGTTATAAAGTAACGTGTTATATTACTATAAAGTATCATGTTATATAACCATAAAGTAATATGTTATATTACTATAAAGTAACGTGTTATATTACTATAAATTAACGTGTTATAAGGTAACATGTTATATAACTATAAAGTAACATGTTATATTACTATAAAGTAACATGTTATATTACTATAAAGTAACATGTTATATTACTATAAAGTAACATGTTATATTACTATAAAGTAACATGTTATATTACTATAAAGTAACGTGTTATATTACTATAAAGTAACGTGTTATATTACTATAAAGTTAAGTGTTATATTACTATAAAGTAACGTGTTATATTACTATAAAGTAAAGTGTTATATTACTATAAAGTAACGTGTTATAAAGTAACATGTTATATTACTATAAAGTAACATGTTGTATTACTATAAAGTAACATGTTATATTACTATAAAGTAACGTGTTATATTACTATAAAGTATCATGTTATATTACTGTAAAGTAACATGTTATATTACTTTAAAGTAACGTGTTATATTACTTTAAAGTAACGTGTTATATTACTATAAAGTAACGTGTTATATTACTATAAAGTAACGTGTTATATTACTATAAAGTAACGTGTTATATTACTATAAAGTAACGTGTTATATTACTATAAAGTAACGTGTTATATTACTATAAAGTAACGTGTTATATTACTATAAGGTAACGTGTTATATTACTATAAGGTAACGTGTTATATTACTATAAGGTAACGTGTTATATTACTATAAAGTAACGTGTTATATTACTATAAAGTAACGTGTTATATTACTATAAAGTAACGTGTTATATTACTATAAAGTAACGTGTTATATTACTATAAAGTAACGTGTTATATTACTATAAAGTAACGTGTTATATTACTATAAAGTAACGTGTTATATTACTATAAAGTAACGTGTTATATTACTATATAGTAACATGTTATATAACCATAAAGTAATATGTTATATTACTATAAAGTAACGTTTTATATTTTTATAAAGTAACGTGTTATATTACTATAAAGTATCATGTTATATTACTATAAATTAACGTGTTATAAAGTAACGTGTTATATTACTATAAATTAACGTGTTATAAAGTAACGTGTGTTATTACTATAAAGTATCATGTTATATAACCATAAAGTAATATGTTATATTACTATAAAGTAACGTGTTATAAATTAACGTGTTATATTACTATAAAGTATCATGTTATATAACCATAAAGTAATATGTTATATTACTATAAAGTAACGTGTTATATTACTATAAAGTATCATGTTATATTACTATAAATTAACGTGTTATAAAGTAACGTGTTATATTACTAGAAATTACCTTGTTATATTACTATAAAGTATCGTGTTATATTACTATAAAGTAACGTGTTATATTACTATAAAGTAACGTGTTATATTACTATAAAGTATCATGTTATATTACTATAAATTAACGTGTTATAAAGTAACGTGTTATATTACTATAAATTAACGTGTTATATTACTATAAAGTATCATGTTATATAACCATAAAGTAATATGTTATATTACTATAAAGTAACGTTTTATATTTTTATAAAGTAACGTGTTATATTACTATAAATTAACATGTTATATTACTATAAAGTATCATGTTATATTACTATAAAGTAACATTATATAACCATGAAGTAATATGTTATATTACTATAAAGTAACATGTTATATTACTATAAAGTAACTTGTTATATTACTATAAAGTATCATGTTATATTACTATAAATTAACGTGTTATAAAATAACGTGTTATATTACTATAAAGTATCATGTTATATAACCATAAAGTAATATGTTATATTACTATAAAGTAATGTGTTATATTACTATAAATTAACGTGTTATAAGGTAACATGTTATATAACTATAAAGTAACATGTTATATTACTATAAAGTAACATGTTATATTACTATAAAGTAACGTGTTATAAATTAACGTGTTATATTACTATAAAGTATCATGTTATATAACCATAAAGTAATATGTTATATTACTATAAAGTAACATGTTATATTACTATAAAGTAACTTGTTATATTACTATAAAGTATCATGTTATATTACTATAAATTAACGTGTTATAAAGTAACGTGTTATATTACTATAAAGTAACGTGTTATATTACTATAAAGTAACGTGTTATATTACTATAAAGTAACGTGTTATATTACTATAAAGTAACGTGTTATATTACTATAAAGTAACGTGTTATATTACTATATAGTAACATGTTATATAACCATAAAGTAATATGTTATATTACTATAAAGTAACGTTTTATATTTTTATAAAGTAACGTGTTATATTACTATAAAGTATCATGTTATATTACTATAAATTAACGTGTTATAAAGTAACGTGTTATATTACTATAAATTAACGTGTTATAAAGTAACGTGTGTTATTACTATAAAGTATCATGTTATATAACCATAAAGTAATATGTTATATTACTATAAAGTAACGTGTTATAAATTAACGTGTTATATTACTATAAAGTATCATGTTATATAACCATAAAGTAATATGTTATATTACTATAAAGTAACGTGTTATATTACTATAAAGTATCATGTTATATTACTATAAATTAACGTGTTATAAAGTAACGTGTTATATTACTAGAAATTACCTTGTTATATTACTATAAAGTATCGTGTTATATTACTATAAAGTAACGTGTTATATTACTATAAAGTAACGTGTTATATTACTATAAAGTATCATGTTATATTACTATAAATTAACGTGTTATAAAGTAACGTGTTATATTACTATAAATTAACGTGTTATATTACTATAAAGTATCATGTTATATAACCATAAAGTAATATGTTATATTACTATAAAGTAACGTTTTATATTTTTATAAAGTAACGTGTTATATTACTATAAATTAACATGTTATATTACTATAAAGTATCATGTTATATTACTATAAAGTAACATTATATAACCATGAAGTAATATGTTATATTACTATAAAGTAACATGTTATATTACTATAAAGTAACTTGTTATATTACTATAAAGTATCATGTTATATTACTATAAATTAACGTGTTATAAAATAACGTGTTATATTACTATAAAGTATCATGTTATATAACCATAAAGTAATATGTTATATTACTATAAAGTAATGTGTTATATTACTATAAATTAACGTGTTATAAGGTAACATGTTATATAACTATAAAGTAACATGTTATATTACTATAAAGTAACATGTTATATTACTATAAAGTAACGTGTTATAAATTAACGTGTTATATTACTATAAAGTATCATGTTATATAACCATAAAGTAATATGTTATATTACTATAAAGTAACATGTTATATTACTATAAAGTAACTTGTTATATTACTATAAAGTATCATGTTATATTACTATAAATTAACGTGTTATAAAGTAACGTGTTATATTACTATAAAGTATCATGTTATATAACCATAAAGTAATATGTTATATTACTATAAAGTAATGTGTTATATTACTATAAATTAACGTGTTATAAGGTAACATGTTATATAACTATAAAGTAACATGTTATATTACTATAAAGTAACATGTTATATAACCATAAAGTAATATGTTATATTACTATAAAGTAACGTGTTATATTACTATAAAGTATCATGTTATATTACTATAAATTAACGTGTTATAAATTAACGTGTTATATTACTATAAAGTATCATGTTATATTACTATAAAGTAACATGTTATATAACCATAAAGTAATATGTTATATTACTATAAAGTAATGTGTTATATTACTATAAAGTATCATGTTATATTACTATAAATTAACGTGTTATAAAGTAACGTGTTATATTACTATAAATTAACGTGTTATATTACTATAAAGTATCATGTTATATAACCATAAAGTAATATGTTATATTACTATAAAGTAACGTGTTATATTACTATAAATTAACGTGTTATAAAGTAACGTGTTATATTACTATAAATTAACGTGTTATATAACCATAAAGTAATATGTTATATTACTATAAATTAACGTGTTATAAGGTAACATGTTATATAACTATAAAGTAACATGTTATATTACTATAAAGTAACGTGTTATATAACCATAAAGTAATATGTTATATTACTATAAAGTATCATGTTATATTACTATAAATTAACGTGTTATAAAGTAACGTGTTATATTACTAGAAATTAACGTGTTATATTACTATAAAGTATCATGATATATAACCATAAAGTAATATGTTATATTACTATAAAGTAACGTGTTATATTACTATAAAGTAACGTGTTATATTACTATAAAGTATCATGTTATATTACTATAAATTAACGTGTTATAAAGTAACGTGTTATATTACTATAAATTAACGTGTTATATTACTATAAAGTATCATGTTATATAACCATAAAGTAATATGTTATATTACTATAAAGTAACGTTTTATATTTTTATAAAGTAACGTGTTATATTACTATAAATTAACATGTTATATTACTATAAAGTATCATGTTATATTACTATAAAGTAACATTATATAACCATGAAGTAATATGTTATATTACTATAAAGTAACGTGTTATATTACTATAAAGTATCATGTTATATTACTATAAATTAACGTGTTATAAAGTAACGTGTTATATTACTATAAAGTATCATGTTATATAACCATAAAGTAATATGTTATATTACTATAAAGTAACGTGTTATATTACTATAAATTAACGTGTTATAAGGTAACATGTTATATAACTATAAAGTAACATGTTATATTACTATAAAGTAACATGTTATATTACTATAAAGTAACATGTTATATTACTATAAAGTAACATGTTATATTACTATAAAGTAACGTGTTATATTACTATAAAGTAACGTGTTATATTACTATAAAGTTAAGTGTTATATTACTATAAAGTAACGTGTTATATTACTATAAAGTAAAGTGTTATATTACTATAAAGTAACGTGTTATAAAGTAACATGTTATATTACTATAAAGTAACATGTTGTATTACTATAAAGTAACATGTTATATTACTTTAAAGTAACGTGTTATATTACTTTAAAGTAACGTGTTATATTACTATAAAGTAACGTGTTATATTACTATAAAGTAACGTGTTATATTACTATAAAGTAACGTGTTATATTACTATAAAGTAACGTGTTATATTACTATAAAGTAACGTGTTATATTACTATAAAGTAACGTGTTATATTACTATAAAGTAACGTGTTATAAAGTAACGTGTTATATTACTATAAAGTAACGTGTTATATTACTATAAAGTAACGTGTTATATTACTATAAAGTAACGTGTTATATTACCATAAAGTAACGTGTTATATTACTATAAAGTAACGTGTTATATTACTATAAAGTAACGTGTTATATTACTATAAAGTAACGTGTTATATTACTATAAAGTAACGTGTTATATTACTATAAAGTAACGTGTTATACTACTATAAAGTAACATGTTATATTACTATAAAGTAACGTGTTATATTACTATAAAGTAACGTGTTATATTACTATAAAGTAACGTGTTATATTACTATAAAGTAACATTATATAACCATGAAGTAATATGTTATATTACTATAAAGTAACATGTTATATTACTATAAAGTAACTTGTTATATTACTATAAAGTATCATGTTATATTACTATAAATTAACGTGTTATAAAATAACGTGTTATATTACTATAAAGTATCATGTTATATAACCATAAAGTAATATGTTATATTACTATAAAGTAATGTGTTATATTACTATAAATTAACGTGTTATAAGGTAACATGTTATATAACTATAAAGTAACATGTTATATTACTATAAAGTAACATGTTATATTACTATAAAGTAACGTGTTATAAATTAACGTGTTATATTACTATAAAGTATCATGTTATATAACCATAAAGTAATATGTTATATTACTATAAAGTAACATGTTATATTACTATAAAGTAACTTGTTATATTACTATAAAGTATCATGTTATATTACTATAAATTAACGTGTTATAAAGTAACGTGTTATATTACTATAAAGTATCATGTTATATAACCATAAAGTAATATGTTATATTACTATAAAGTAATGTGTTATATTACTATAAATTAACGTGTTATAAGGTAACATGTTATATAACTATAAAGTAACATGTTATATTACTATAAAGTAACATGTTATATTACTATAAAGTAACGTGTTATAAATTAACGTGTTATATTACTATAAAGTATCATGTTATATAACCATAAAGTAATATGTTATATTACTATAAAGTAACGTGTTATATTACTATAAAGTATCATGTTATATTACTATAAATTTACGTGTTATAAATTAACGTGTTATATTACTATAAAGTATCATGTTATATTACTATAAAGTAACATGTTATATAACCATAAAGTAATATGTTATATTACTATAAAGTAATGTGTTATATTACTATAAAGTATCATGTTATATTACTATAAATTAACGTGTTATAAAGTAACGTGTTATATTACTATAAATTAACGTGTTATATTACTATAAAGTATCATGTTATATAACCATAAAGTAATATGTTATATTACTATAAAGTAACGTGTTATATTACTATAAATTAACGTGTTATAAAGTAACGTGTTATATTACTATAAATTAACGTGTTATATAACCATAAAGTAATATGTTATATTACTATAAATTAACGTGTTATAAGGTAACATGTTATATAACTATAAAGTAACATGTTATATTACTATAAAGTAACGTGTTATAAATTAACGTGTTATATTACTATAAAGTATCATGTTATATAACCATAAAGTAATATGTTATATTACTATAAAGTAACGTGTTATATTACTATAAAGTAACGTGTTATATTACTATAAAGTATCATGTTATATTACTATAAATTAACGTGTTATAAAGTAACGTGTTATATTACTATAAATTAACGTGTTATATTACTATAAAGTATCATGTTATATAACCATAAAGTAATATGTTATATTACTATAAAGTAACGTTTTATATTTTTATAAAGTAACGTGTTATATTACTATAAATTAACATGTTATATTACTATAAAGTATCATGTTATATTACTATAAAGTAACATTATATAACCATGAAGTAATATGTTATATTACTATAAAGTAACGTGTTATATTACTATAAAGTAACTTGTTATATTACTATAAAGTATCATGTTATATTACTATAAATTAACGTGTTATAAAGTAACGTGTTATATTACTATAAAGTATCATGTTATATAACCATAAAGTAATATGTTATATTACTATAAAGTAACGTGTTATATTACTATAAATTAACGTGTTATAAGGTAACATGTTATATAACTATAAAGTAACATGTTATATTACTATAAAGTAACATGTTATATTACTATAAAGTAACATGTTATATTACTATAAAGTAACGTGTTATATTACTATAAAGTAACGTGTTATATTACTATAAAGTTAAGTGTTATATTACTATAAAGTAACGTGTTATATTACTATAAAGTAAAGTGTTATATTACTATAAAGTAACGTGTTATAAAGTAACATGTTATATTACTATAAAGTAACATGTTGTATTACTATAAAGTAACATGTTATATTACTATAAAGTAACGTGTTATATTACTATAAAGTATCATGTTATATTACTGTAAAGTAACATGTTATATTACTTTAAAGTAACGTGTTATATTACTATAAAGTAACGTGTTATATTACTATAAAGTAACGTGTTATATTACTATAAAGTAACGTGTTATAAAGTAACGTGTTATATTACTATAAAGTAACGTGTTATATTACTATAAAGTAACGTGTTATATTACTATAAAGTAACGTGTTATATTACCATAAAGTAACGTGTTATATTACTATAAAGTAACGTGTTATATTACTATAAAGTATCATGTTATATTACTATAAATTTACGTGTTATAAATTAACGTGTTATATTACTATAAAGTATCATGTTATATTACTATAAAGTAACATGTTATATAACCATAAAGTAATATGTTATATTACTATAAAGTAATGTGTTATATTACTATAAAGTATCATGTTATATTACTATAAATTAACGTGTTATAAAGTAACGTGTTATATTACTATAAATTAACGTGTTATATTACTATAAAGTATCATGTTATATAACCATAAAGTAATATGTTATATTACTATAAAGTAACGTGTTATATTACTATAAATTAACGTGTTATAAAGTAACGTGTTATATTACTATAAATTAACGTGTTATATAACCATAAAGTAATATGTTATATTACTATAAATTAACGTGTTATAAGGTAACATGTTATATAACTATAAAGTAACATGTTATATTACTATAAAGTAACGTGTTATAAATTAACGTGTTATATTACTATAAAGTATCATGTTATATAACCATAAAGTAATATGTTATATTACTATAAAGTATCATGTTATATTACTATAAATTAACGTGTTATAAAGTAACGTGTTATATTACTAGAAATTAACGTGTTATATTACTATAAAGTATCATGTTATATAACCATAAAGTAATATGTTATATTACTATAAAGTAACGTGTTATATTACTATAAAGTAACGTGTTATATTACTATAAAGTATCATGTTATATTACTATAAATTAACGTGTTATAAAGTAACGTGTTATATTACTATAAATTAACGTGTTATATTACTATAAAGTATCATGTTATATAACCATAAAGTAATATGTTATATTACTATAAAGTAACGTTTTATATTTTTATAAAGTAACGTGTTATATTACTATAAATTAACATGTTATATTACTATAAAGTATCATGTTATATTACTATAAAGTAACATTATATAACCATGAAGTAATATGTTATATTACTATAAAGTAACGTGTTATATTACTATAAAGTAACTTGTTATATTACTATAAAGTATCATGTTATATTACTATAAATTAACGTGTTATAAAGTAACGTGTTATATTACTATAAAGTATCATGTTATATAACCATAAAGTAATATGTTATATTACTATAAAGTAACGTGTTATATTACTATAAATTAACGTGTTATAAGGTAACATGTTATATAACTATAAAGTAACATGTTATATTACTATAAAGTAACATGTTATATTACTATAAAGTAACATGTTATATTACTATAAAGTAACGTGTTATATTACTATAAAGTAACGTGTTATATTACTATAAAGTTAAGTGTTATATTACTATAAAGTAACGTGTTATATTACTATAAAGTAAAGTGTTATATTACTATAAAGTAACGTGTTATAAAGTAACATGTTATATTACTATAAAGTAACATGTTGTATTACTATAAAGTAACATGTTATATTACTATAAAGTAACGTGTTATATTACTATAAAGTATCATGTTATATTACTGTAAAGTAACATGTTATATTACTTTAAAGTAACGTGTTATATTACTATAAAGTAACGTGTTATATTACTATAAAGTAACGTGTTATATTACTATAAAGTAACGTGTTATAAAGTAACGTGTTATATTACTATAAAGTAACGTGTTATATTACTATAAAGTAACGTGTTATATTACTATAAAGTAACGTGTTATATTACCATAAAGTAACGTGTTATATTACTATAAAGTAACGTGTTATATTACTATAAAGTAACGTGTTATATTACTATAAAGTAACGTGTTATATTACTATAAAGTAACGTGTTATATTACTATAAAGTAACGTGTTATATTACTATAAAGTAACGTGTTATACTACTATAAAGTAACATGTTATATTACTATAAAGTAACGTGTTATATTACTATAAAGTAACGTGTTATATTACTATAAAGTAACGTGTTATATTACTATAAAGTAACGTGTTATATTGTTACAAAGTAACGTGTTATATTACTATAAAGTAACGTGTTATATTACTATAAAGTAACGTGTTATATTACTATAAAGTAACGTGTTATATTACTATAAAGTAACGTGTTATATTACTAGAAAGTAACGTGTTATATTACTAGAAAGTAACGTGTTATATTACTAGAAAGTAACGTGTTATATTACTAGAAAGTAACGTGTTATATTACTAGAAAGTAACGTGTTATATTACTATAAAGTAACGTGTTATATTACTATAAAGTAAAGTGTTATATTACTATAAAGTAACGTGTTATATTACTATAAAGTAACGTGTTATATTACTATAAAGTAACGTGTTATATTACTATAAAGTAACGTGTTATATTACTATAAAGTAACGTGTTACAAAGTAACGTGTTATATTACTATAAAGTAACGTGTTATATTACTATAAAGTAACGTGTTATATTACTATAAAGTAACGTGTTATATTACTATAAAGTAACGTGTTATATTACTATAAAGTAACGTGTTATATTACTATAAAGTAACGTGTTATATTACTATAAAGTAACGTGTTATATTACTAGAAAGTAACGTGTTATATTACTAGAAAGTAACGTGTTATATTACTAGAAAGTAACGTGTTATATTACTATAAAGTAACGTGTTATTTTACTATAAAGTAACGTGTTATAAAGTAACGTGTTATATTACTATAAAGTAACGTGTTTTAAAGTAACGTGTTATATTACTATAAAGTAACGTGTTATAAAGTAACGTGTTATATTACTATAAAGTAACGTGTTATATTACTATAAAGTAACGTGTTATATTACTATAAAGTAACGTGTTATATTACTATAAAGTAACGTGTTATAAAGTAACGTGTTATATTACTATAAAGTAACGTGTTATATTACTATAAAGTAACGTGTTATATTACTATAAAGTAACGTGTTATATTACCATAAAGTAACGTGTTATATTACTATAAAGTAACGTGTTATATTACTATAAAGTAACGTGTTATATTACTATAAAGTAACGTGTTATATTACTATAAAGTAACGTGTTATAAAGTAACATGTTATATTACTATAAAGTAACATGTTATATTACTATAAAGTAACGTGTTATATTACTATAAAGTAACGTGTTATATTACCATAAAGTAACGTGTTATATTACTATAAAGTAACGTGTTATATTACTATAAAGTAACGTGTTATATTACTATAAAGTAACGTGTTATATTACTATAAAGTAACGTGTTATATTACTATAAAGTAACGTGTTATATTACTATAAAGTAACGTGTTATATTACTATAAGGTAACGTGTTATATTACTATAAGGTAACGTGTTATATTACTATAAAGTAACGTGTTATATTACTATAAAGTAACGTGTTATATTACTATAAAGTAACGTGTTATATTACTATAAAGTAACGTGTTATATTACTATAAAGTAACGTGTTATATTACTATAAAGTAACGTGTTATATTACTATAAAGTAACGTGTTATATTACTATATAGTAACATGTTATATAACCATAAAGTAATATGTTATATTACTATAAAGTAACGTTTTATATTTTTATAAAGTAACTTGTTATATTACTATAAAGTATCATGTTATATTACTATAAATTAACGTGTTATAAAGTAACGTGTTATATTACTATAAATTAACGTGTTATAAAGTAACGTGTGTTATTACTATAAAGTATCATGTTATATAACCATAAAGTAATATGTTATATTACTATAAATTAACGTGTTATAAGGTAACATGTTATATAACTATAAAGTAACATGTTATATTACTATAAAGTATCATGTTATATTACTATAAATTAACGTGTTATAAAGTAACGTGTGTTATTACTATAAAGTATCATGTTATATAACCATAAAGTAATATGTTATATTACTATAAATTAACGTGTTATAAGGTAACATGTTATATAACTATAAAGTAACATGTTATATTACTATAAAGTAACATGTTATATTACTATAAAGTAACGTGTTATAAATTAACGTGTTATATTACTATAAAGTATCATGTTATATAACCATAAAGTAATATGTTATATTACTATAAAGTAACGTGTTATATTACTATAAAGTATCATGTTATATTACTATAAATTAACGTGTTATAAAGTAACGTGTTATATTACTAGAAATTAACGTGTTATATTACTATAAAGTATCATGTTATATTACTATAAAGTAACGTGTTATATTACTATAAAGTAACGTGTTATATTACTATAAAGTATCATGTTATATTACTATAAATTAACGTGTTATAAAGTAACGTGTTATATTACTATAAATTAACGTGTTATATTACTATAAAGTATCATGTTATATAACCATAAAGTAATATGTTATATTACTATAAAGTAACGTTTTATATTTTTATAAAGTAACGTGTTATATTACTATAAATTAACATGTTATATTACTATAAAGTATCATGTTATATTACTATAAAGTAACATTATATAACCATGAAGTAATATGTTATATTACTATAAAGTAACATGTTATATTACTATAAAGTAACTTGTTATATTACTATAAAGTATCATGTTATATTACTATAAATTAACGTGTTATAAAGTAACGTGTTATATTACTATAAAGTATCATGTTATATAACCATAAAGTAATATGTTATATTACTATAAAGTAATGTGTTATATTACTATAAATTAACGTGTTGTAAGGTAACATGTTATATAACTATAAAGTAACATGTTATATTACTATAAAGTAACATGTTATATTACTATAAAGTAACGTGTTATAAATTAACGTGTTATATTACTATAAAGTATCATGTTATATAACCATAAAGTAATATGTTATATTACTATAAAGTAACGTGTTATATTACTATAAAGTATCATGTTATATTACTATAAATTAACGTGTTATAAAGTAACGTGTTATATTACTAGAAATTAACGTGTTATATTACTATAAAGTATCATGTTATATAACCATAAAGTAATATGTTATATTACTATAAAGTAACGTTTTATATTTTTATAAAGTAACGTGTTATATTACTATAAATTAACGTGTTATATTACTATAAAGTAACATGTTATATTACTATAAAGTAACATGTTATATTACTATAAAGTAACGTGTTATATTACTATAAAGTAACGTGTTATATTACTATAAAGTTAAGTGTTATATTACTATAAAGTAACGTGTTATATTACTATAAAGTAAAGTGTTATATTACTATAAAGTAACGTGTTATAAAGTAACATGTTATATTACTATAAAGTAACATGTTGTATTACTATAAAGTAACATGTTATATTACTATAAAGTAACGTGTTATATTACTATAAAGTATCATGTTATATTACTGTAAAGTAACATGTTATATTACTTTAAAGTAACGTGTTATATTACTATAAAGTAACGTGTTATATTACTATAAAGTAACGTGTTATATTACTATAAAGTAACGTGTTATAAAGTAACGTGTTATATTACTATAAAGTAACGTGTTATATTACTATAAAGTAACGTGTTATATTACTATAAAGTAACGTGTTATATTACCATAAAGTAACGTGTTATATTACTATAAAGTAACGTGTTATATTACTATAAAGTAACGTGTTATATTACTATAAAGTAACGTGTTATATTACTATAAAGTAACGTGTTATATTACTATAAAGTAACGTGTTATATTACTATAAAGTAACGTGTTATACTACTATAAAGTAACATGTTATATTACTATAAAGTAACGTGTTATATTACTATAAAGTAACGTGTTATATTACTATAAAGTAACGTGTTATATTACTATAAAGTAACGTGTTATATTGTTACAAAGTAACGTGTTATATTACTATAAAGTAACGTGTTATATTACTATAAAGTAACGTGTTATATTACTATAAAGTAACGTGTTATATTACTATAAAGTAACGTGTTATATTACTAGAAAGTAACGTGTTATATTACTAGAAAGTAACGTGTTATATTACTAGAAAGTAACGTGTTATATTACTAGAAAGTAACGTGTTATATTACTAGAAAGTAACGTGTTATATTACTATAAAGTAACGTGTTATATTACTATAAAGTAAAGTGTTATATTACTATAAAGTAACGTGTTATATTACTATAAAGTAACGTGTTATATTACTATAAAGTAACGTGTTATATTACTATAAAGTAACGTGTTATATTACTATAAAGTAACGTGTTACAAAGTAACGTGTTATATTACTATAAAGTAACGTGTTATATTACTATAAAGTAACGTGTTATATTACTATAAAGTAACGTGTTATATTACTATAAAGTAACGTGTTATATTACTATAAAGTAACGTGTTATATTACTATAAAGTAACGTGTTATATTACTAGAAAGTAACGTGTTATATTACTAGAAAGTAACGTGTTATATTACTAGAAAGTAACGTGTTATATTACTATAAAGTAACGTGTTATTTTACTATAAAGTAACGTGTTATAAAGTAACGTGTTATATTACTATAAAGTAACGTGTTTTAAAGTAACGTGTTATATTACTAGAAAGTAACGTGTTATATTACTAGAAAGTAACGTGTTATATTACTATAAAGTAACGTGTTATTTTACTATAAAGTAACGTGTTATAAAGTAACGTGTTATATTACTATAAAGTAACGTGTTTTAAAGTAACGTGTTATATTACTATAAAGTAACGTGTTATAAAGTAACGTGTTATATTACTATAAAGTAACGTGTTATATTACTATAAAGTAACGTGTTATATTACTATAAAGTAACGTGTTATATTACTATAAAGTAACGTGTTATAAAGTAACGTGTTATATTACTATAAAGTAACGTGTTATATTACTATAAAGTAACGTGTTATATTACTATAAAGTAACGTGTTATATTACCATAAAGTAACGTGTTATATTACTATAAAGTAACGTGTTATATTACTATAAAGTAACGTGTTATATTACTATAAAGTAACGTGTTATATTACTATAAAGTAACGTGTTATAAAGTAACATGTTATATTACTATAAAGTAACATGTTATATTACTATAAAGTAACGTGTTATATTACTATAAAGTAACGTGTTATATTACCATAAAGTAACGTGTTATATTACTATAAAGTAACGTGTTATATTACTATAAAGTAACGTGTTATATTACTATAAAGTAACGTGTTATATTACTATAAAGTAACGTGTTATATTACTATAAAGTAACGTGTTATATTACTATAAAGTAACGTGTTATATTACTATAAGGTAACGTGTTATATTACTATAAGGTAACGTGTTATATTACTATAAAGTAACGTGTTATATTACTATAAAGTAACGTGTTATATTACTATAAAGTAACGTGTTATATTACTATAAAGTAACGTGTTATATTACTATAAAGTAACGTGTTATATTACTATAAAGTAACGTGTTATATTACTATAAAGTAACGTGTTATATTACTATATAGTAACATGTTATATAACCATAAAGTAATATGTTATATTACTATAAAGTAACGTTTTATATTTTTATAAAGTAACTTGTTATATTACTATAAAGTATCATGTTATATTACTATAAATTAACGTGTTATAAAGTAACGTGTTATATTACTATAAAGTAACGTGTGTTATTACTATAAAGTATCATGTTATATAACCATAAAGTAATATGTTATATTACTATAAATTAACGTGTTATAAGGTAACATGTTATATAACTATAAAGTAACATGTTATATTACTATAAAGTATCATGTTATATTACTATAAATTAACGTGTTATAAAGTAACGTGTGTTATTACTATAAAGTATCATGTTATATAACCATAAAGTAATATGTTATATTACTATAAATTAACGTGTTATAAGGTAACATGTTATATAACTATAAAGTAACATGTTATATTACTATAAAGTAACATGTTATATTACTATAAAGTAACGTGTTATAAATTAACGTGTTATATTACTATAAAGTATCATGTTATATAACCATAAAGTAATATGTTATATTACTATAAAGTAACGTGTTATATTACTATAAAGTATCATGTTATATTACTATAAATTAACGTGTTATAAAGTAACGTGTTATATTACTAGAAATTAACGTGTTATATTACTATAAAGTATCATGTTATATTACTATAAAGTAACGTGTTATATTACTATAAAGTAACGTGTTATATTACTATAAAGTATCATGTTATATTACTATAAATTAACGTGTTATAAAGTAACGTGTTATATTACTATAAATTAACGTGTTATATTACTATAAAGTATCATGTTATATAACCATAAAGTAATATGTTATATTACTATAAAGTAACGTTTTATATTTTTATAAAGTAACGTGTTATATTACTATAAATTAACATGTTATATTACTATAAAGTATCATGTTATATTACTATAAAGTAACATTATATAACCATGAAGTAATATGTTATATTACTATAAAGTAACATGTTATATTACTATAAAGTAACTTGTTATATTACTATAAAGTATCATGTTATATTACTATAAATTAACGTGTTATAAAGTAACGTGTTATATTACTATAAAGTATCATGTTATATAACCATAAAGTAATATGTTATATTACTATAAAGTAATGTGTTATATTACTATAAATTAACGTGTTGTAAGGTAACATGTTATATAACTATAAAGTAACATGTTATATTACTATAAAGTAACATGTTATATTACTATAAAGTAACGTGTTATAAATTAACGTGTTATATTACTATAAAGTATCATGTTATATAACCATAAAGTAATATGTTATATTACTATAAAGTAACGTGTTATATTACTATAAAGTATCATGTTATATTACTATAAATTAACGTGTTATAAAGTAACGTGTTATATTACTAGAAATTAACGTGTTATATTACTATAAAGTATCATGTTATATAACCATAAAGTAATATGTTATATTACTATAAAGTAACGTTTTATATTTTTATAAAGTAACGTGTTATATTACTATAAATTAACGTGTTATATTACTATAAAGTATCATGTTATATTACTATAAAGTAACATGTTATATAACCATAAAGTAATATGTTATATTACTATAAAGTAATGTGTTATATTACTATAAAGTATCATGTTATATTACTATAAATTAACGTGTTATAAAGTAACGTGTTATATTACTATAAATTAACGTGTTATATTACTATAAAGTATCATGTTATATAACCATAAAGTAATATGTTATATTACTATAAAGTAACGTGTTATATTACTATAAATTAACATGTTATTAAGTAACGTGTTATATTACTATAAATTAACGTGTTATATAACCATAAAGTAATATGTTATATTACTATAAATTAACGTGTTATAAGGTAACATGTTATATAACTATAAAGTAACATGTTATATTACTATAAAGTAACATGTTATATTACTATAAAGTAACATGTTATATTACTATAAAGTAACGTGTTATAAATTAACGTGTTATATTACTATAAAGTATCATGTTATATAACCATAAAGTAATATGTTATATTACTATAAAGTATCATGTTATATTACTATAAATTAACGTGTTATAAAGTAACGTGTTATATTACTAGAAATTAACGTGTTATATTACTATAAAGTATCATGTTATATAACCATAAAGTAATATGTTATATTACTATAAAGTAACGTGTTATATTACTATAAAGTAACGTGTTATATTACTATAAAGTATCATGTTATATTACTATAAATTAACGTGTTATAAAGTAACGTGTTATATTACTATAAATTAACGTGTTATATTACTATAAAGTATCATGTTATATAACCATGAAGTAATATGTTATATTACTATAAAGTAACGTTTTATATTTTTATAAAGTAACGTGTTATATTACTATAAATTAACATGTTATATTACTATAAAGTATCATGTTATATTACTATAAAGTAACATTATATAACCATGAAGTAATATGTTATATTACTATAAAGTAACGTGTTATATTACTATAAAGTAACGTGTTATATTACTATAAAGTAACGTGTTATATTACTATAAAGTAACGTGTTATATTACTATAAGGTAACGTGTTATATTACTATAAGGTAACGTGTTATATTACTATAAAGTAACGTGTTATATTACTATAAAGTAACGTGTTATATTACTATAAAGTAACATGTTATATTACTATAAAGTAACGTGTTATATTACTATAAAGTAACGTGTTATATTACTATAAAGTAACGTGTTATATTACTATAAAGTAACGTGTTATATTACTATATAGTAACATGTTATATAACCATAAAGTAATATGTTATATTACTATAAAGTAACGTTTTATATTTTTATAAAGTAACTTGTTATATTACTATAAAGTATCATGTTATATTACTATAAATTAAGGTGTTATAAAGTAACGTGTTATATTACTATAAATTAACGTGTTATAAAGTAACGTGTGTTATTACTATAAAGTATCATGTTATATAACCATAAAGTAATATGTTATATTACTATAAATTAACGTGTTATAAGGTAACATGTTATATAACTATAAAGTAACATGTTATATTACTATAAAGTATCATGTTATATTACTATAAATTAACGTGTTATAAAGTAACGTGTGTTATTACTATAAAGTATCATGTTATATAACCATAAAGTAATATGTTATATTACTATAAATTAACGTGTTATAAGGTAACATGTTATATAACTATAAAGTAACATGTTATATTACTATAAAGTAACATGTTATATTACTATAAAGTAACGTGTTATAAATTAACGTGTTATATTACTATAAAGTATCATGTTATATAACCATAAAGTAATATGTTATATTACTATAAAGTAACGTGTTATATTACTATAAAGTATCATGTTATATTACTATAAATTAACGTGTTATAAAGTAACGTGTTATATTACTAGAAATTAACGTGTTATATTACTATAAAGTATCATGTTATATTACTATAAAGTAACGTGTTATATTACTATAAAGTAACGTGTTATATTACTATAAAGTATCATGTTATATTACTATAAATTAACGTGTTATAAAGTAACGTGTTATATTACTATAAATTAACGTGTTATATTACTATAAAGTATCATGTTATATAACCATAAAGTAATATGTTATATTACTATAAAGTAACGTTTTATATTTTTATAAAGTAACGTGTTATATTACTATAAATTAACATGTTATATTACTATAAAGTATCATGTTATATTACTATAAAGTAACATTATATAACCATGAAGTAATATGTTATATTACTATAAAGTAACTTGTTATATTACTATAAAGTATCATGTTATATTACTATAAATTAACGTGTTATAAAGTAACGTGTTATATTACTATAAAGTATCATGTTATATAACCATAAAGTAATATGTTATATTACTATAAAGTAATGTGTTATATTACTATAAATTAACGTGTTGTAAGGTAACATGTTATATAACTATAAAGTAACATGTTATATTACTATAAAGTAACATGTTATATTACTATAAAGTAACGTGTTATAAATTAACGTGTTATATTACTATAAAGTATCATGTTATATAACCATAAAGTAATATGTTATATTACTATAAAGTAACGTGTTATATTACTATAAAGTATCATGTTATATTACTATAAATTAACGTGTTATAAAGTAACGTGTTATATTACTAGAAATTAACGTGTTATATTACTATAAAGTATCATGTTATATAACCATAAAGTAATATGTTATATTACTATAAAGTAACGTTTTATATTTTTATAAAGTAACGTGTTATATTACTATAAATTAACGTGTTATATTACTATAAAGTATCATGTTATATTACTATAAAGTAACATGTTATATAACCATAAAGTAATATGTTATATTACTATAAAGTAATGTGTTATATTACTATAAAGTATCATGTTATATTACTATAAATTAACGTGTTATAAAGTAACGTGTTATATTACTATAAATTAACGTGTTATATTACTATAAAGTATCATGTTATATAACCATAAAGTAATATGTTATATTACTATAAAGTAACGTGTTATATTACTATAAATTAACATGTTATTAAGTAACGTGTTATATTACTATAAATTAACGTGTTATATAACCATAAAGTAATATGTTATATTACTATAAATTAACTTGTTATAAGGTAACATGTTATATAACTATAAAGTAACATGTTATATTACTATAAAGTAACATGTTATATTACTATAAAGTAACATGTTATATTACTATAAAGTAACGTGTTATAAATTAACGTGTTATATTACTATAAAGTATCATGTTATATAACCATAAAGTAATATGTTATATTACTATAAAGTATCATGTTATATTACTATAAATTAACGTGTTATAAAGTAACGTGTTATATTACTAGAAATTAACGTGTTATATTACTATAAAGTATCATGTTATATAACCATAAAGTAATATGTTATATTACTATAAAGTAACGTGTTATATTACTATAAAGTAACGTGTTATATTACTATAAAGTATCATGTTATATTACTATAAATTAACGTGTTATAAAGTAACGTGTTATATTACTATAAATTAACGTGTTATATTACTATAAAGTATCATGTTATATAACCATGAAGTAATATGTTATATTACTATAAAGTAACGTTTTATATTTTTATAAAGTAACGTGTTATATTACTATAAATTAACATGTTATATTACTATAAAGTATCATGTTATATTACTATAAAGTAACATTATATAACCATGAAGTAATATGTTATATTACTATAAAGTAACGTGTTATATTACTATAAAGTAACTTGTTATATTACTATAAAGTATCATGTTATATTACTATAAATTAACGTGTTATAAAGTAACGTGTTATATTACTATAAAGTATCATGTTATATAACCATAAAGTAATATGTTATATTACTATAAAGTAACGTGTTATATTACTATAAATTAACGTGTTATAAGGTAACATGTTATATAACTATAAAGTAACATGTTATATTACTATAAAGTAACATGTTATATTACTATAAAGTAACATGTTATATTACTATAAAGTAACGTGTTATATTACTATAAAGTAACGTGTTATATTACTATAAAGTTAAGTGTTATATTACTATAAAGTAACGTGTTATATTACTATAAAGTAAAGTGTTATATTACTATAAAGTAACGTGTTATAAAGTAACATGTTATATTACTATAAAGTAACATGTTGTATTACTATAAAGTAACATGTTATATTACTATAAAGTAACGTGTTATATTACTATAAAGTATCATGTTATATTACTGTAAAGTAACATGTTATATTACTTTAAAGTAACGTGTTATATTACTTTAAAGTAACGTGTTATATTACTATAAAGTAACGTGTTATATTACTATAAAGTAACGTGTTATTTTACTATAAAGTAACGTGTTATATTACTATAAAGTAACGTGTTATATTACTATAAAGTAACGTGTTATATTACTATAAAGTAACGTGTTATATTACTATAAAGTAACGTGTTATAAAGTAACGTGTTATATTACTATAAAGTAACGTGTTATATTACTATAAAGTAACGTGTTATATTACTATAAAGTAACGTGTTATATTACCATAAAGTAACGTGTTATATTACTATAAAGTAACGTGTTATATTACTATAAAGTAACGTGTTATATTACTATAAAGTAACGTGTTATATTACTATAAAGTAACGTGTTATATTACTATAAAGTAACGTGTTATATTACTATAAAGTAACGTGTTATACTACTATAAAGTAACATGTTATATTACTATAAAGTAACGTGTTATATTACTATAAAGTAACGTGTTATATTACTATAAAGTAACGTGTTATATTACTATAAAGTAACGTGTTATATTACTATAAAGTAACGTGTTACAAAGTAACGTGTTATATTACTATAAAGTAACGTGTTATATTACTATAAAGTAACGTGTTATATTACTATAAAGTAACGTGTTATATTACTATAAAGTAACGTGTTATATTACTATAAAGTAACGTGTTATATTACTAGAAAGTAACGTGTTATATTACTAGAAAGTAACGTGTTATATTACTAGAAAATAACGTGTTATATTACTATAAAGTAACGTGTTATATTACTATAAAGTAACGTGTTATATTACTATAAAGTAAAGTGTTATATTACTATAAAGTAACGTGTTATAAAGTAACATGTTATATTACTATAAAGTAACGTGTTATATTACTATAAAGTAACGTGTTATATTACTATAAAGTAACGTGTTATATTACTATAAAGTAACGTGTTATATTACTATAAAGTAACGTGTTACAAAGTAACGTGTTATATTACTATAAAGTAACGTGTTATATTACCATAAAGTAACGTGTTATATTACTATAAAGTAACGTGTTATATTACTATAAAGTAACGTGTTATATTACTATAAAGTAACGTGTTATATTACTATAAAGTAACGTGTTATATTACTATAAAGTAACGTGTTATATTACTAGAAAGTAACGTGTTATATTACTAGAAAGTAACGTGTTATATTACTATAAAGTAACGTGTTATATTACTATAAAGTAACGTGTTATTTTACTATAAAGTAACGTGTTATATTACTATAAAGTAACGTGTTTTAAAGTAACGTGTTATATTACTATAAAGTAACGTGTTATAAAGTAACGTGTTATATTACTATAAAGTAACGTGTTATATTACTATAAAGTAACGTGTTATATTACTATAAAGTAACGTGTTATAAAGTAACGTGTTATATTACTATAAAGTAACGTGTTATATTACTATAAAGTAACGTGTTATATTACTATAAAGTAACGTGTTATATTACCATAAAGTAACGTGTTATATTACTATAAAGTAACGTGTTATATTACTATAAAGTAACGTGTTATATTACTATAAAGTAACGTGTTATAAAGTAACATGTTATATTACTATAAAGTAACATGTTATATTACTATAAAGTAACGTGTTATATTACTATAAAGTAACGTGTTATATTACCATAAAGTAACGTGTTATATTACTATAAAGTAACGTGTTATATTACTATAAAGTAACGTGTTATATTACTATAAAGTAACGTGTTATATTACTATAAAGTAACGTGTTATATTACTATAAGGTAACGTGTTATATTACTATAAGGTAACGTGTTATATTACTATAAGGTAACGTGTTATATTACTATAAAGTAACGTGTTATATTACTATAAAGTAACGTGTTATATTACTATAAAGTAACGTGTTATATTACTATAAAGTAACGTGTTATATTACTATAAAGTAACGTGTTATATTACTATAAAGTAACGTGTTATATTACTATAAAGTAACGTGTTATATTACTATATAGTAACATGTTATATAACCATAAAGTAATATGTTATATTACTATAAAGTAACGTTTTATATTTTTATAAAGTAACGTGTTATATTACTATAAAGTATCATGTTATATTACTATAAATTAACGTGTTATAAAGTAACGTGTTATATTACTATAAATTAACGTGTTATATTACTATAAAGTATCATGTTATATAACCATAAAGTAATATGTTATATTACTATAAAGTAACGTTTTATATTACTATAAATTAACGTGTTATAAAGTAACATGTTATATTACTATAAAGTAACATGTTATATTACTATAAAGTAACGTGTTATATTACTATAAAGTAACGTGTTATATTACTATAAAGTAACGTGTTATATTACTATAAAGTAAAGTGTTATATTACTATAAAGTAACGTGTTATATTACCATAAAGTAACGTGTTATATTACTATAAAGTAACATGTTATATTACTATAAAGTAAAGTGTTATATTACTATAAAGTAACGTGTTATAAAGTAACATGTTATATTACTATAAAGTAACATGTTATATTACTATAAAGTAACATGTTATATTACTATAAAGTAACATGTTATATTACTATAAAGTAACGTGTTATATTACTATAAAGTATCATGTTATATTACTGTAAAGTAACATGTTATATTACTATAAAGTAACGTGTTATATTACTGTAAAGTAACGTGTTATATTACTATAAAGTAACATGTTATATTACTATAAAGTAACGTGTTATATTACTATAAAGTAACGTGTTATATTACTATAAAGTAACGTGTTATAAAGTAACGTGTTATATTACTATAAAGTAACGTGTTATAAAGTAACGTGTTATATTACTATAAAGTAACGTGTTATAAAGTAACGTGTTATATTACTATAAAGTAACGTGTTATATTACTATAAAGTAACGTGTTATATTACTATAAAGTAACGTGTTATATTACTATAAAGTAACGTGTTATATTACTATAAAGTAACGTGTTATAAAGTAACATGTTATATTACTATAAAGTAACATGTTATATTACTATAAAGTAACGTGTTATATTACTATAAAGTAACGTGTTATATTACTGTAAAGTAACGTGTTATATTACTATAAAGTAACGTGTTATATTACTATAAAGTAACGTGTTATATTACTATAAAGTAACGTGTTATAAAGTAACGTGTTATATTGCTATAAAGTAACGTGTTATAAAGTAACGTGTTATATTACTATAAAGTAACGTGTTATATTACTATAAAGTAACGTGTTATAAAGTAACGTGTTATATTACTATAAAGTAACGTGTTATATTACTATAAAGTAACGTGTTATATTACTATAAAGTAACGTGTTATATTACTATAAAGTAACGTGTTATATTACTATAAAGTAACGTGTTATAAAGTAACATGTTATATTACTATAAAGTAACATGTTATATTACTATAAAGTAACGTGTTATATTACTATAAAGTAACGTGTTATATTACCATAAAGTAACGTGTTATATTACTATAAAGTAACGTGTTATATTACTATAAAGTAACGTGTTATATTACTATAAAGTAACGTGTTATATTACTATAAAGTAACGTGTTATATTACTATAAAGTAACGTGTTATATTACTATAAAGTAACGTGTTATATTACTATAAAGTAACGTGTTATATTACTATAAAGTAACGTGTTATATTACTATAAAGTAACGTGTTATAATGTAACGTGTTATATTACTATAAAGTAACGTGTTATGTTACTATAAAGTAACGTGTTATATTACTATAAAGTAACGTGTTATATTACTATAAAGTAACGTGTTATATTACTATAAAGTAACATGTTATATTACTATAAAGTAACGTGTTATATTACTATAAAGTAACGTGTTATATTACTATAAAGTAACGTGTTATATTACTATAAAGTAACGTGTTATATTACTATAAAGTAACGTGTTATATTACTATAAAGTAACGTGTTATAATGTAACGTGTTATATTACTATAAAGTAACGTGTTATGTTACTATAAAGTAACGTGTTATATTACTATAAAGTAACGTGTTATATTACTATAAAGTAACGTGTTATATTACTATAAAGTAACGTGTTATATTACTATAAAGTAACGTGTTATATTACTATAAAGTAACATGTTATATTACTATAAAGTAACGTGTTATATTACTATAAAGTAACGTGTTATATTACTATAAAGTAACGTGTTATATTACTATAAAGTAACGTGTTATAATGTAACGTGTTATATTACTATAAAGTAACGTGTTATATTACTATAAAGTAACGTGTTATATTACTATAAAGTAACGTGTTATATTACTATAAAGTAACGTGTTATATTACTATAAAGTAACGTTTTATATTACTATAAAGTAACGTGTTATATTACTATAAAGTAACGTGTTATATTACTATAAAGTAATGTGTTATATGTATTATACACCCTATACTGTATATAGGGCCCTATGTATTATTACCCTATACTGTATATAGGGTCCTATGTATTATACACCCTATACTGTATACAGGGCCCTATGTATTATACACCCTATACTGTATACAGGGCCCTATGTATTATACACCCTATACTGTATATAGGGCCCTATGTATTATACACCCTATACTGTATATAGGGCCCTATGTATTATACACCCTATACTGTATATAGGGCCCTATGTATTATACACCCTATACTGTATATAGGGTCCTATGTATTATACATCCTATACTGTATATAGGGCCCTATGTATTATACACCCTATACTGTATACAGGGCCCTATGTATTATACACCCTATACTGTATATAGGGCCCTGTGTATTATACACCCTATACTGTATATAGGGCCCTATGTATTATACACCCTATACTGTATACAGGGCCCTATGTATTATACACCCTATACACTATGTATTATACACCCTATACCAGTGCTTCTCAATCTTTTTTCAATAACGTACCCCCTGACCGGCCCCAATCATTTCAGATAAAAGCTATGACTACGATATAGTGATGTGCCATCATTATGAGATTTATTAAACATTGTAAATGAAAAACATTTGCAATAATAAACAATGTATAATTACTGATCATGCAGTTTAAGTACCCCATGACTGGCCCCAAACATGTTGATAAAATAAACCTATAGAAATAATATATATACGATGTTTATAACATTTTAGCTCAAAAACACTTGTAATAATAAACAACAAACTAAGTTCTGGTGTCTTTCCAACATGACACTGATGTTTGGTGCTGAGATGTCTCTGGAGGTGCGCCGGTTTCATCCAGCTGTTAGCTAGTTTCTCCCCACAGAAAAACACAATGCCTGGGGAGGGTTGGCGTTTGTTGCTGTGAATCCCATCAGAACATACCCCTCCTGATATTGACGGTATTTTGTTGGCTCCACTTTGGCTTTCTTTTTTTCTTCATTCTCCCCGTTCTCCGCTGTAGTATTGCTACGTTTTAACCAGGATTTCATTTAAATGTCTGTTTGTTTCCAGTAAAGCAACTGGCTTCCCGCTCGGTGTGATTCAAATTCTTCTTCTCTGATTTAAGTAGTTTAAAATCAAATTTAAAATAGAAACATTTTATATAAAAATGTGGTTTACATAAACATTTTATTAAACTTATTTTCGTATGATATTTTTAGTAATCTTGGATGATTTTGTATATCTTTTAAATTAAATTAATACTTAAATTCATTAATATTTTTTTTTTTTATAAATCTCACGTACCCCCCTACAGTACCGCAACGTACCCCCATTTGAGAATCACTGCCCTATACTGTATATAGGGCCCTATGTATTATACACCCTATACTGTATATAGGGCCCTATGTATTATACACCCTATACTGTATTTATGGCCCTATGTATTATACACCCTATACTGTATATAGGGCCCTATGTATTATACACCCTATACTGTATTTATGGCCCTATGTATTATACACCCTATACTGTATATAGGGCCCTATGTATTATACACCCTATACTGTATATAGGGTCCTATGTATTATACACCCTATACTGTATACAGGGCCCTATGTATTATACACCCTATACTGTATATACTATGTATTATACACCCTACACTGTATATAGGGCCCTATGTATTATACACCCTATACTGTATATAGGGCCCTATGTATTATACACCCTATACTGTATATAGGGCCCTATGTATTATACACCCTATACTGTATTTATGGCCCTATGTATTATACACCCTATACTGTATATAGGGCCCTATGTATTATACACCCTATACTGTATATAGGGCCCTATGTATTATACACCCTATACTGTATACAGGGCCCTATGTATTATACACCCTATACTGTATACAGGGCCCTATGTATTATACACCCTATACTGTATATAGGGCCCTATGTATTATACACCCTATACTGTATATAGGGTCCTATGTATTATACACCCTATACTGTATACAGGGCCCTATGTATTATACACCCTATACTGTATATACTATGTATTATACACCCTACACTGTATATAGGGCCCTATGTATTATACACCCTATACTGTATATAGGGCCCTATGTATTATACACCCTATACTGTATATACTATGTAGTATACACCCTATACTGTATATAGGGCCCTATGTATTATACACCCTATACTGTATATACTATGTATTATACACCCTATACTGTATTTATGGCCCTATGTATTATACACCCTATACTGTATATAGGGCCCTATGTATTATACACCCTATACTGTATATACTATGTATTATACACCCTATACTGTATACAGGGCCCTATGTATTATACACCCTATACTGTATATACTATGTATTATACACCCTACACTGTATATAGGGCCCTATGTATTATACATCCTATACTGTATATAGGGCCCTATGTATTATACACCCTATACTGTATATACTATGTAGTATACACCCTATACTGTATATAGGGCCCTATGTATTATACACCCTATACTGTATATACTATGTATTATACACCCTATACTGTATACAGGGCCCTATGTATTATACACCCTATACTGTATTTATGGCCCTATGTATTATAGGGCCCTATGTATTATACACCCTATACTGTATATACTATGTATTATACACCCTATACTGTATTTATGGCCCTTTGTATTATACACCCTATACATTATACACCCTATACTGTATATAGGGCCCTATGTATTATACACCCTATACTGTATATACTATGTATTATACACCCTATACTGTATATACTATGTATTATACACCCTATACTGTATACAGGGCCCTATGTATTATACACCCTATAGTGTATATACTATGTATTATACACCCTATACTGTATACAGGGCCCTATGTATTATACACCCTATACTGTATATAGAGCCCTATGTATTATACACCCTATACTGTATACAGGGCCCTATGTAGTATACACCCTATACTGTATATAGGGCCCTATGTATTATACACCCTATACTGTATATAGGGCCCTATGTATTATACACCCTATACTGTATACAGGGCCCTATATATTATACACCCTATACTGTATACAGGGCCCTATGTATTATACACCCTATACTGTATACAGGGCCCTATGTATTATACATATAGGGTGTATTATAGGGCCCTGTATAATGTAAAAGCCTTGGTTTCATGCATGTTAACATTAGAAGCCTCCTCCCTAAGTTTGATTTATTCACTGCTTTAGCACACTCCGCCAACCCGGATGTCCTAGCCGTGTCTGAATCCTGGCTTAGGAAGGCCACCAAAAATTCAGAAATTTCCATCCCCAACTACAATATGTCCCGTCAAGATAGAACTGCCAAAGGAGGCGGAGTTGCAATCTACTGCAGAGATAACCTGCAGAGTTTTGTCATATTGTCCAGGTCTGTGCCCAAACAGTTTGAGCTTCTACTCTTAAAAATCCACCTTTCCAGAAATAAGTCTCTCACCCTTGCCGCCTGTTACAGACCCCCCAGCTGTGCCCTGGACACCATATGTGACTTGATTGCCCCCCATCTATCTTCAGAGTTTGTACTGTTAGGTGACTTAAACTGGGATATGCTTAACACCCCGGCTGTACTTCAATCTAAGATAGATGCCCTCAATCTCACACAAATTATCAAGGAACCTACCAGGTACAACCCAAAATCCGTAAACATGGGTACCATCATTGATATCATCCTGACTAACTTGCCCTCCAAATACACCTCTGCTGTCTTCAACCAGGATCTCAGCGATCACTGCCTCATTGCCTGCGTTCGCAATGGGTCAGCGGTCAAACGACCACCCCTTATCACTGTCAAACGCTCCCTAAAACACTTATGCGAGCAGGCCTTTCTATTCGACCTGGCCCAGGTATCCTGGAAGGATATTGACCTCATCCCGTCAGTAGAGGACGCCTGGTTGTTCTTTAAAAGTGCTTTCCTCACCATCCTAAATAAGCATGCCCCTTTCAAAAAACGTAGAACTAAGAATAGATATAGCCCTTGGTTCACCCCAGACTTGACTGCCCTTGACCAACACAAAAACATCCTGTGGCGTACTGCATTAGCATCGAATAGCCCCCGCGATATGCAGCTATTCAGGGAAGTCAGGAACCAATATACACAGTCAGTTAGAAAAGCAAAGGCCAGCTTTTTTAAACAGAAATTTGCATCTTGTAGTACTAACTCCAAAAAGTTCTGGGACACTGTAAAGTCCATGGAGAATAAGAGCATCTCCTCCCAGTTGCCCACTGCATTGAGGCTCGGAAACACTGTCTCCACCGATAAATCCAAGATTATCGAACATTTCAATAAGCATTTTGCTACGGCTGGCCATGCTTTCCACCTGGCTACCCCTACCCCGGCCAACAGCTCTGTGCCCCCGGCAGCAACTTGCCCAAGCCCCCCCCTCGCTTCTCCTTCACCCAAATCCAGACAGCTGATGTTCTGAAAGAGCTGCTAAATCTGGACCCCTTCAAATCTGCTGGGCTAGACAATCTGGACCCTCTCTTTCTAAAATTATCAGCCAAAATTGTTGCAACACCTATCACTAGCCTGTTCAACCTCTCTTTCGTATCGTCTGAGATCCCTAGAGATTGGAAAGCTGCTGCGGTCATCCCCCTCTTCAAAGGGGGAGACACTCTAGACCCAATCTGTTACAGACCTATATCCATCCTGCCCTGCCTTTCTAAAGTCTTCGAAAGCCAAGTTAACAAACAGATCACTGACCACTTCGAATCCCACCGTACCTTCTCTGCTATGCAATCTGGTTTCCGAGCTGGTCATGGGTGCACCTCAGCTACGCTCAAGGTACTGAACAATATCATAACCGACATTGATAAAAGACAGTACTGTGCAGCCGTCTTCATAGACCTGGCCAAGGCTTTCGACTCTGTCAATCACGCATTCTTATTGGCAGACTCAACAGCCTTGGTTTCTCAAGTGACTGCCTTGCCTGGTTCTCCAACTACTTCGCAGACAGAGTTCAGTGTGTCAAATCGGAGGGCCTATTGTCCGATCCTCTGGCAGTCTCTATGGGGGTGCCACAGGGTTCAATTCTTGGGCCAACCCTTTTCTCTATATACATCAACGATGTCGCTCTCGCTGCTGGTGACTCTCTGATCCATCTCTACGCAGACGACACCATTCTGTATACATCTGGCCCCTCTTTGGACACTGTGTTTACCAACCTTCAAACAAGCTTCAATGCCATACAACACTCCTTCCGTGGCCTCCAACTGCTCTTAAATGCTAGTAAAACTAAATGCATGCTTTTCTATCGAACGCTGCCCGCACCCGCCCACCGGACTATCATTACTACTCTCGACGGGTCCGACTTAGAATACGTGGACTCCTACAAATACCTAGACGTCTGGTTAGACTGTAAACTCAACTTCCAGACTCACATCAACCATCTCCAATCCAAAATTAAATCCAGAATCGGCTTCCTATTTCGCAACAAAGCCTCCTTCACTCATGCTGCCAAACATGCCCTTGTAAAACTGACTATCCTACCGATCCTTGATTTCGGCGATGTCATTTACAAATTAGCCTCCAACACTCTGCTCAGCAAATTGGATGTAATCTATCACAGTGCCATCCATTTTGTTACCAAAGCCCCATATACTACCCACCACTGCGATCTGTATGCTCTCGTTGGCTGGCCTTCATTATATATTCGTCGCCAAACCCACTGGCTCCAGGTCATCTATAAGTCTTTATTAGGTAAATCCCTGCCTTATCTCAGCTCGCTGGTCACGATAGCAACACCCACCCGTAGCATGCGCTCCAGCAGGTATATCTCACTGGTCACCCCCAAAGCCAACACCTCCTTTGGCCGCCATTCCTTCCAGTTCTCTGCTGCCAATGACTGGAACGAATTGCAAAAATCATTGAAGCTAGAGGTTCCTATCTCCCTCACTAACTTTAAGCATCAGTTGTCAGAGCAGCTTACCGATCACTGCACCTGTATATAGCCCTTCTGTAAATAGCCCACCCTACTACCTCATCCCCATATTTATTATTTTTGCTTATTTGCACTCCAGTATCTCTATTTGAACATCATCATCTGCACATCCTTCATTCCAGTGTTAATGCTAATCTGTAATTTATTTCACCACTATGGTCTATTTATTGTCCTACCTTCCTAACCTTACTGTATTTTGCACTACATTTACACTCTGTATATAGATTCTCTATTGTGTTTTTGACTGTACGTTTGTTGACTGTGTAACTCTGTGTTGTTGTTTTTGTCTCACTGCTTTGCTTTGTCTTGGCCAGGTCACAGTTGTAAATGAGAACTAGTTCTAACTGACCTACCTGGTTAAATAAAGTTAAATTTAAAAAAATACACAGTATATAGGGCCCTATGTATTATACACCCTATATTGTATATACTATGTATTATACACCCTATACTGTATATAGGGCCCTATGTATTATACACCCTATACTGTCTATACTATGTATTATACACCCTATACTATATACAGGGCCCTATTTATTATACACCCTATACTGTATATACTATGTATTATACACCCTATACTGTATATACTATGTATTATACACCCAATACACCCTATACAGTTCCAGATATAGATCTGGAACTGTTGGGGTGCTAGGACCTAGTTTAACAATTATGCATCCATCCGTGATTAACTCTGGTCCGTCAGCACTCATCCACTCAGGACCTATTTATTCATACAGGTCTGTATATACATACTCATGTACAGTTGTTATATTATATCACATGCAATATTGTAAGTAATTATTGGACGTAGGCATTCACTCAGGAATGCATATTAGTATCCTGCCAGTTGCACCTTTTCTCATTGCTTTTAGTATATCGAATGTGCAATAAGTGCAGTTGTCTGTAATTAAACCCTGCGCACTAAGGACTGTATTTTTAAGGGAATTACTATTATTACCCCAAATGATATCATACACACATTTAGCTATTAAAGTATCTCTTCCTGTCATTTACCTGTACAGTTTGTGTAAACATGCAAGTATTCACTTATCTGTAAATATAACTGTATACCTAACTGTACAGCTAATTTAACCATGCAAAATTTTCACTTACCTGTTCATTTAGCCAGTCTGTCTATTAGTAAACTATTATTACCCTCGCTCATATCATACGCATTTTTAGCTACTGAAGTATTTCTCTGCCATCGACCTGTATAGTATAGTTAACCATCCAACATCCACCAACGTATAGTGTACATATTCAGCCAACCACCCATACTATGCAATGTCCTTTTATAGCTTTTTTTTGCACTCCAGATATCTTGTATTTCTATACTTTTTCATACTGCCGCTCTATGTATCATGTACCGTGTATCTGTCTTTTGTGTATTTCGTTGTGGCATTTTGCACCTGCCCTGTGTTTTGTTGTAGCTGCTTGACAATGAAATTTCCCCCCCGGGGGATCAATAAAGTACCTATCTATCTATCTATCTACCTGCAAGGAAACACGTGCCGTCATCATTGCTTTGCACAAAAAGGGCTTCACAGGCAAGGATATTGCTGCTGGTAAGATTGCACCTAAATCAACCATTTATCAGATCATCAAGAACTTCAAGGAGAGAGGTTCAATTGTTGTGAAGAAGGCGTCAGGGCGCCCAAGAAAGTCCAGCAAGCGCCAGGACCGTCTCCTAAAGTTGATTCAGCTGCGGGATTGGGTCTCCACCAGTGCAGAGCTTGCTCAGGAATGGCAGCAGGCAGGTGTGAGTGCATCTGCACGCACAGTGAGGCGAAGACTTTTGGAGGATGGCCTGGTGTCAAGGGCAGCAAAGAAGCCACTTCTCTCCAGGAAAAACATCAGGGACAGACTGATATTCTGCAAAAGGTACAGGGATTGGACTGCTGAGGACTGGGGTAGAGTCATTTTCTCTGATGAATCCCCTTTCCGATTGTTTGGGCCATCCGGAAAACACCTTGTCTGGAGAAGACAAGGTGGCCGCTACTATCAGTCCTGTGTCATGCCAACAGTAAAGCATCTGCAGACCATTCATGTGTGGGGTTGCTTCTCAGCCAAGGGAGTGGGCTCACTCACAATTTTGCCTAAGAACACAGCCATGAATAAAGGTACCAACACATCCTCCGAGAGCAACTTCTCCCAACCATCCAAGAACAGTTTGGTGACGACCAATGCCTTTTCCAGCATGATGGAACACCTTGCCATAAGGCAAAAGTGATAACTAAGTGGCTCGGGGAACAAAACATCTACATTTTGGGTCCATGGCCAGGAAACTCCCCAGACCTTAATCCCTTTGAGAACTTGTGGTCGATCCTCAAGAGGCGGGTGGACAAACAAAAACCCACAACTTCTGACAAACTCCAAGCATTGATTATGCAAGAATGGCCTGCCATCAGTCAGGATGTGGCCCAGAAGTTAATTGACAGCATGCCAGGGCAGATTGCAGAGGTCTTGAAAAAGAAGGGTCAACACTGCAAATATTGACTCTTTGCATAAACTGAATGTCATTGTCAATGAAAGCCTTTGACACTTATGGAATACTTGTAATTATACTTCAGTGTTACCATAGTAACTACTGACATAAAGATCTAAGAACACTGAAGCAGCAAACTTTGTGGAGACCAATACTTGTGTCATTCTCAAAATATTAGTGGTTTGGTTCATCAGGCTTCATAACTACACCAAAGTTGAATTTACCCATATTCCATGTACTGTAATGTTGTCTGGGCCAGTGCATATGTCTCCTACCTACACTAATTACTCATCATACAAAATACATGTGCAAGACTAGCCCCCTCCTCTAACTACCGGACTCCATCTGCACCTTTGTTTAAGAAACTCAATAGCTTGTCTTTTTACGACATTAATGTATGCCAATTATGCACTTTCATCTACAAATACTTCCAGGTTAATTCTGAAATCCAACTATATAACACAAGACAACCTTCACCCTCCCCACTGCCAAACCTCACATAGTCAGTTCTCTATCAGATACAGAGGTAACATACTCTGGAATTATTATCTTCACATCATCATCCCTTAATAACTTAAAGCGAAGACTGGGGGTCAAACAATCCTCTCTATGTAGCCTAACTCACACACACAATCAAACAGGTTTTTTCTTGTATACTGAGTATATCATGTATAATTATAATGAATGTTTTGTTTAACTAATTCAACAAACTTATATATATTTTTTTTTACTTTTATTTGTGGTGTGGATTTCATATCAGCCCTTTTGGACTTCCAACCTCACCTGCCCACCGTTTAAACCTGTTTTTATATGGAATGTTTTGTCTTTCACTTATTTTCTTTGGTGTGAATAAATAAAACCCAAAACCTAGTTGAGGAATGTTTTCACTTGCAATGACTTCTGTTCTGAGACTCAGTGATATGACATGTAAGGCTGTGTGTATGCTTGTATTCATATACTGTATGTACCTGATTCAGCTTGTCCAGCCAAGTGGCACTTTGTGGGATACATTGAATGTAATGGAGTTGAAGTTGTGTCCTCAGGGTGGCGCCAGAGCAGCATAACTGGACTGTTGAGACCTGCGTAATATACCAGGGAAATACAGTATATATACAAAAGTATGTGGACACCCCTTCAAATTGGTGGATTCGGCTATTTAAGCCACACGTGTTGCTGACAGGTGTATAAAATCGAGCACACCGCAATGCAATCTCCATAGACAAACATTGGCAGTAGAATAGCCTGCACTGAGGAGCTCAGGGACTTTCAACATGGCACCGTCATAGGATGCCACCTTTCCAACAAGTCAGTTCGTCAAATGCCTTGCTAGAGCTTCCCTGGTCAACTGTAAGTGCTGTTATTGTGAAGTGGCAATGTCTAGGAGCAACAACGGCTCAGCCGTGAAGTGGTAGGCCACACAAGCTCACAGAACGGGACCGCTGAGTGTCTATGGAGATTGCATGGCTGTGCAGTCAATTTTATTCACCTGTCAGCAACGGTGTGGCTGAAATAACCGAATCCACTAACCTTTGTATATATAGTGCACCTTCACCTATCGTCCGCTTGTTTCAGTGCCTTATTGGAGTGGTGTTCACATGTTCAGACAGACAGGAAGTGGCTGATTAAAACACCTTTATTAAAAGATACAGGATGCTGGAATATGCAGCAGTAGTTTTCCTACACAGACCAAGGCTTGTGCCTAACCAAACTGACATAGAGGGTCTGTCCCAAATGGCCCCCTGTTCCCTATATAGTGCCCTACTGACCAGAGCCCTGTTCCCTATATAGTATGTAGACTAGACAACACCTAATCATCTGTATACATCTGAATCTAGCGTTATAATCACCCTGTGAATGTCTCTCTATGGTCCAGGTCAACACACTATAATCACCCTGTGAATGTCTCTCTATGGTCCAGGTCAACACACTATAATCACCCTGTGAATGTCTCTCTATGGTCCAGGTCAACACACTATAATCACCCTGTGAATGTCTCTCTATGGTCCAGGTCAACACACTATATCACCCTGTGAATGTCTCTCTATGGTCCAGGTCAACACACTATAATCACCCTGTGAATGTCTCTCTATGGTCCAGGTCAACACACTATAATCACCCTGTGAATGTCTCTCTATGGTCCAGGTCAACACACTATATCACCCTGTGAATGTCTCTCTATGGTCCAGGTCAACACACTATATCACCCTGTGAATGTCTCTCTATGGTCCAGGTCAACACACTATAAAGGGAACTGGTTGCCATTCGGAACACAGTCACAGTAATAATAACAAAACTGTTTTTGATCACACTTTTAAAAAATCCCTGTAAATATCTGCAGTATCCTTGCCAACCATTTCAGTCTGCATATTGGTTTTCTTTTCAAATCACAATTTGACAGTAAAATAGTCCAAAACAAAGAATAGATCTGAGACCATGCAACACTCAACAAGCCCACATTACAGTCACTTCTGGGTTCACAACCCTTTTGAATGGAATTATCAATATCATGTTCATCATCAACACTTACAACATCATTTGCAAAGACTTTACACAATAGTGAGAAGGAGGGGTTTTGGGAAGGACAGAATAGACCTTATACAGTTAGTTACATTACTGTACAAAAGGAAATCGTCAAATTATAGATAGAACATTGTTCGTTTTAGTTTCCTTAGTTTGTCACCAAAGTCAGTCGATGCCTTTAGGCCTCATGCTTGGTGTTAAAGGGGGACCCTGACCCTCCATGTTGGTACCAAACGCTAACCTGCTGCTCCCAGACCAGTGTCTAGCCTCCATGTTGGTACCAAACGCTAACCTGCTGCTCCCAGACCAGTGTCTAGCCTCCATGTTGGTACCAAACGCTAACCTGCTGCTCCCAGACCAGTGTCTAGCCTCCATGTTGGTACCAAACGCTAACCTGCTGCTCCCAGACCAGTGTCTAGCCTCCATGTTGGTACCAAACGCTAACCTGCTGCTCCCAGACCAGTGTCTAGCCTCCATGTTGGTACCAAACGCTAACCTGCTGCTCCCAGACCAGTGTCTAGCCTCCATGTTGGCACCAAACGCTAACCTGCTGCTCCCAGACCAGTGTCTAGCCTCCATGTTGGTACCAAACGCTAACCTGCTGCTCCCAGACCAGTGTCTAGCCTCCATGTTGGTACCAAACGCTAACCTGCTGCTCCCAGACCAGTGTCTAGCCTCCATGTTGGTACCAAACGCTAACCTGCTGCTCCCAGACCAGTGTCTAGCCTCCATGTTGGTACCAAACGCTAACCTGCTGCTCCCAGACCAGTGTCTAGCCTCCATGTTGGTACCAAACGCTAACCTGCTGCTCCCAGACCAGTGTCTAGCCTCCATGTTGGTACCAAACGCTAACCTGCTGCTCCCAGACCAGTGTCTAGCCTCCATGTTGGCACCAAACGCTAACCTGCTGCTCCCAGACCAGTGTCTAGCCTCCATGTTGGTACCAAACGCTAACCTGCTGCTCCCAGACCAGTGTCTAGCCTCCATGTTGGTACCAAACGCTAACCTGCTGCTCCCAGACCAGTGTCTAGCCTCCATGTTGGTACCAAACTCTAACCTGCTGCTCCCAGACCAGTGTCTAGCCTCCATGTTGGCACCAAACGCTAACCTGCTGCTCCCAGACCAGTGTGTGCTATCATTCCCTTCATTGTCATGTTTGGATGCCAAGGAGTGACATGATGTTCACAAACAGACTGATTCCCAGGCTAACCAAACACCATCATAACATTCTAATTTACATTCTGACTGGAATGTTCAAGCCAACATGGCATCCATTAAGATACTAAACCTCCAACCCAGTCCACCCTCTACTCTACTGTATAGATATGTCTTAGGGTCACTGCCTGCCAGGGGCAAAGACACTGAGTAGGCTACTTCCATTGGGCTTTATACTGTATCGACTACTACAGTAGATACTGTCCACATCAACACATTCTCTCCATCATAGCCAGACAACAGGCTTCCTCATGATGTTTACTTGGTGTTAAATGGAAGAATGGCTCATATTTTAGAGCAACTCTCTCAATATGCAAAGGCAGGAAATTGGGGAAATGACATTTAAGCGGCATTAAAACATAGAGCAAATCTAATGGACTTGTCAGAGTAAAACACAGTTGTCTGTTGATATGTTACCACGGTAACCCATCTTCCCTGTAAAACACCTCCAGACAGTGTGAAACCATGTTGTATTACTTGAATCCAATAACAACTGAAAGACACAGTAACAGACATTCAAACATAAAGAGCAAACAGTGAGAAAGAGACATTTCTAGAACTAGAACTTAGACGATGGTCATTCTAGAACAAGAACTTAGAAGATGGTCATTCTAGAACTAGAACTTAGACGATGGTCATTCTAGAACAAGAACTTAGAAGATGGTCATTCTAGAACTAGAACTTAGAAGATGGTCATTCTAGAACTAGAACTTAGACGATGGTCATTCTAGAACCAGAACTTAGACGATGGTCATTCTAGAACTAGAACTTAGAAGATGGTCATTCTAGAACTAGAACTTAGACGATGGTCATTCTAGAACTAGAACTTAGACGATGGTCATTCTAGAACCAGAACTTAGACGATGGTCATTCTAGAACTAGAACTTAGACGATGGTCATTCTAGAACTAGAACTTAGAAGATGGTCATTCTAGAACTAGAACTTAGAAGATGGTCATTCTAGAACTAGAACTTAGAAGATGGTCATTCTAGAACTAGAACTTAGACGATGGTCATTCTAGAACTAGAACTTAGACGATGGTCATTCTAGAACTAGAACTTAGAAGATGGTCATTCTAGAACTAGAACTTAGACGATGGTCATTCTAGAACTAGAACTTAGACGATGGTCATTCTAGAACTAGAACTTAGAAGATGGTCATTCTAGAACTAGAACTTAGAAGATGGTCATTCTAGAACTATAACTTAGACGATGGTCATTCTAGAACTAGAACTTAGACGATGGTCATTCTAGAACCAGAACTTAGACGATGGTCATTCTAGAACTAGAACTTAGAAGATGGTCATTCTAGAACTAGAACTTAGACGATGGTCATTCTAGAACTAGAACTTAGACGATGGTCATTCTAGAACCAGAACTTAGACGATGGTCATTCTAGAACTAGAACTTAGACGATGGTCATTCTAGAACCAGAACTTAGACGATGGTCATTCTAGAACTAGAACTTAGACGATGGTCATTCTAGAACAAGAACTTAGAAGATGGTCATTCTAGAACTAGAACTTAGACGATGGTCATTCTAGAACAAGAACTTAGAAGATGGTCATTCTAGAACTAGAACTTAGACGATGGTCATTCTAGAACTAGAACTTAGAAGATGGTCATTCTAGAACCAGAACTTAGAAGATGGTCATTCTAGAATTATAACTTAGATGGTCATTCTAGAACTAGAACTTAGAAGATGGTCATTCTAGAACTAGAACTTAGACGATGGTCATTCTAGAACTAGAACTTAGACGATGGTCATTCTAGAACTAGAACTTAGAAGATGGTCATTCTAGAACTAGAACTTAGAAGATGGTCATTCTAGAACTAGAACTTAGAAGATGGTCATTCTAGAACTAGAACTTAGAAGATGGTCATTCTAGAACTAGAACTTAGAAGATGGTCATTCTAGAACTAGAACTTAGAAGATGGTCATTCTAGAACTAGAACTTAGAAGATGGTCATTCTAGAACCAGAACTTAGAAGATGGTCATTCTAGAACTAGAACTTAGACGATGGTCATTCTAGAACCAGAACTTAGAAGATGGTCATTCTAGAACTAGAACTTAGACGATGGTCATTCTAGAACTAGAACTTAGAAGATGGTCATTCTAGAACTAGAACTTAGAAGATGGTCATTCTAGAACTAGAACTTAGACGATGGTCATTCTAGAACTAGAACTTAGAAGATGGTCATTCTAGAACTAGAACTTAGAAGATGGTCATTCTAGAACTAGAACTTAGAAGATGGTCATTCTAGAACTAGAACTTAGACGATGGTCATTCTAGAACCAGAACTTAGACGATGGTCATTCTAGAACTAGAACTTAGAAGATGGTCATTCTAGAACTAGAACTTAGACGATGGTCATTCTAGAACTAGAACTTAGACGATGGTCATTCTAGAACCAGAACTTAGACGATGGTCATTCTAGAACTAGAACTTAGACGATGGTCATTCTAGAACTAGAACTTAGAAGATGGTCATTCTAGAACTAGAACTTAGAAGATGGTCATTCTAGAACTAGAACTTAGAAGATGGTCATTCTAGAACTAGAACTTAGACGATGGTCATTCTAGAACTAGAACTTAGACGATGGTCATTCTAGAACTAGAACTTAGAAGATGGTCATTCTAGAACTAGAACTTAGACGATGGTCATTCTAGAACTAGAACTTAGACGATGGTCATTCTAGAACTAGAACTTAGAAGATGGTCATTCTAGAACTAGAACTTAGAAGATGGTCATTCTAGAACTATAACTTAGACGATGGTCATTCTAGAACTAGAACTTAGACGATGGTCATTCTAGAACCAGAACTTAGACGATGGTCATTCTAGAACTAGAACTTAGAAGATGGTCATTCTAGAACTAGAACTTAGACGATGGTCATTCTAGAACTAGAACTTAGACGATGGTCATTCTAGAACTAGAACTTAGAAGATGGTCATTCTAGAACCAGAACTTAGAAGATGGTCATTCTAGAATTGTAACTTAGATGGTCATTCTAGAACTAGAACTTAGAAGATGGTCATTCTAGAACTAGAACTTAGACGATGGTCATTCTAGAACTAGAACTTAGACGATGGTCATTCTAGAACTAGAACTTAGAAGATGGTCATTCTAGAACTAGAACTTAGAAGATGGTCATTCTAGAACTAGAACTTAGAAGATGGTCATTCTAGAACTAGAACTTAGAAGATGGTCATTCTAGAACTAGAACTTAGAAGATGGTCATTCTAGAACTAGAACTTAGAAGATGGTCATTCTAGAACCAGAACTTAGAAGATGGTCATTCTAGAACTAGAACTTAGACGATGGTCATTCTAGAACCAGAACTTAGAAGATGGTCATTCTAGAACTAGAACTTAGACGATGGTCATTCTAGAACTAGAACTTAGAAGATGGTCATTCTAGAACTAGAACTTAGAAGATGGTCATTCTAGAACTAGAACTTAGACGATGGTCATTCTAGAACTAGAACTTAGAAGATGGTCATTCTAGAACTAGAACTTAGAAGATGGTCATTCTAGAACTAGAACTTAGACGATGGTCATTCTAGAACTAGAACTTAGACGATGGTCATTCTAGAACCAGAACTTAGACGATGGTCATTCTAGAACTAGAACTTAGAAGATGGTCATTCTAGAACTAGAACTTAGACGATGGTCATTCTAGAACTAGAACTTAGACGATGGTCATTCTAGAACCAGAACTTAGACGATGGTCATTCTAGAACTAGAACTTAGACGATGGTCATTCTAGAACTAGAACTTAGAAGATGGTCATTCTAGAACTAGAACTTAGAAGATGGTCATTCTAGAACTAGAACTTAGAAGATGGTCATTCTAGAACTAGAACTTAGACGATGGTCATTCTAGAACTAGAACTTAGACGATGGTCATTCTAGAACTAGAACTTAGAAGATGGTCATTCTAGAACTAGAACTTAGACGATGGTCATTCTAGAACTAGAACTTAGACGATGGTCATTCTAGAACTAGAACTTAGAAGATGGTCATTCTAGAACTAGAACTTAGAAGATGGTCATTCTAGAACTATAACTTAGACGATGGTCATTCTAGAACTAGAACTTAGACGATGGTCATTCTAGAACCAGAACTTAGACGATGGTCATTCTAGAACTAGAACTTAGAAGATGGTCATTCTAGAACTAGAACTTAGACGATGGTCATTCTAGAACTAGAACTTAGACGATGGTCATTCTAGAACCAGAACTTAGACGATGGTCATTCTAGAACTAGAACTTAGACGATGGTCATTCTAGAACCAGAACTTAGACGATGGTCATTCTAGAACTAGAACTTAGACGATGGTCATTCTAGAACAAGAACTTAGAAGATGGTCATTCTAGAACTTAGACGATGGTCATTCTAGAACTAGAACTTAGAAGATGGTCATTCTAGAACCAGAACTTAGAAGATGGTCATTCTAGAATTATAACTTAGATGGTCATTCTAGAACTAGAACTTAGAAGATGGTCATTCTAGAACTAGAACTTAGAAGATGGTCATTCTAGAACTAGAACTTAGAAGATGGTCATTCTAGAACCAGAACTTAGAAGATGGTCATTCTAGAATTATAATTTAGATGGTAATTCTAGAACTAGAACTTAGAAGATGGTCATTCTAGAACTATAACTTAGAAGATGGTCATTCTAGAACTAGAACTTAGAAGATGGTCATTCTAGAACTAGAACTTAGAAGATGGTCATTCTAGAACTAGAACTTAGAAGATGGTCATTCTAGAACTAGAACTTAGAAGATGGTCATTCTAGAACCAGAACTTAGAAGATGGTCATTCTAGAATTATAATTTAGATGGTAATTCTAGAACTAGAACTTAGAAGATGGTCATTCTAGAACTATAACTTAGAAGATGGTCATTCTAGAACCAAAACTTAGAAGATGGTCATTCTAGAATTATAACTTAGATGGTAATTCTAGAACTAGAACTTAGAAGATGGTCATTCTAGAACTAGAACTTAGAAGATGGTCATTCTAGAACCAGAACTTAGAAGATGGTCATTCTAGAACCAGAACTTCAGAAGATGGTCATTCTAGAACCAGAACTTAGAAGATGGTAACTTCTTGAGGAGTATGAGACATGCTGTTGTCAAACATTCTAACTGATGACATTACAAAGGGCTGCTCATTGAAACCAGTATAGAACTCTAGAATCTCCCTGTCACACGATCTCAATACTCCAACTTCAATGTATGAGTGAGTCCTATGTGTTTAACTTCATTTGATCCACTATAGTAGAGATCATCAGGTGACATCACAGATAGAGCAGTGGATCTCCACCTACAGTTCATACCCTCTGCATCCCAAAATGACCCCCTATTCCCAACATAGTGCACTACTTTTGACCAGAGCCCTGTGGGTAGTGCGCTATATAGGTAATAGGGGGCCATTTGGGGATGTAGCCCACCATGTTCAGTTGTCTACTATGATGTATACTTCATGGTTTGGTTTATGACAACATCCTCTCTGTCTCATTCTAGACTGTGCCTAACCTAACTTCCTGTTTACACCTTTCATATCTGGATTTTACTGTTATACAGGTGGGCCTTTAAGGGAGGGGGAAGAGGAAGAAGAGGAGGGAGAGAGAGGTGGAGACACAGGGAGAGAGAAGGAGGGAGAGAGAGGTGGAGACACAGGGAGAGAGGAGGAGGGAGAGAGAGGTGGAGACACAGAGAGAGAGGAGGAGGGAGAGAGAGAGAGGTGCAGACACAGGGAGAGAGAAGGAGGGAGAGAGAGGTGCAGACACAGGGAGAGAGAGGTGGAGACACTGGGAGAGAGAGGTGGAGACACTGGGAGAGAGGAGGAAGGAGAGAGAGGTGGAGACACAGGGAGAGAGGAGGAGGGAGAGAGAGGTGGAGACACAGGGAGAGAGGAGGAGGGAGAGAGAGGTGGAGACACAGGGAGAGAGAAGGAGGGAGAGAGAGGTGGAGACACAGGGAGAGAGAAGGAGGGAGAGAGAGGTGGAGACACAGGGAGAGAGGAGGAGGGAGAGAGAGGTGGAGACACAGGGAGAGTGAAGGAGGGAGAGAGGAGGAGAGAGAGGTGGAGACACAGGGAGAGAGAAGGAGGGAGAGAGAGGTGGAGACACAGGGAGAGAGAGGTGGAGACAGGGAGAGAGAGGTAGAGACACAGGGAGAGAGAAGGAGGGAGAGAGAGGAGGAGGGAGAGAGAGGTGGAGACACAGGGAGAGAGAAGGAGGGAGAGAGAGGAGGAGGGAGAGAGAGGTGGAGACACAGGGAGAGAGAAGGAGGGAGAGAGAGAAGGAGGGAGAGAGAGGTGGAGACACAGAGAGAGAGGAGGAGGGAGAGAGAGAGAGGTGCAGACACAGGGAGAGAGAAGGAGGGAGAGAGAGGTGCAGACACAGGGAGAGAGGAGGAGGGAGAGAGAGGTGGAGACACAGGGAGAGAGGAGGAAGGAGAGAGAGGTGGAGACACAGGGAGAGAGGAGGAGGGAGAGAGAGGTGGAGACGCAGGGAGAGAGGAGGAGGGAGAGAGAGGTGGAGACACAGGGAGAGAGGAGGAGGGAGAGAGAGGTGGAGACAGGGAGAGAGAAGGAGGGAGAGAGAGGTGGAGACACAGGGAGAGAGGAGGAGGGAGAGAGAGGTGGAGACACAGGGAGAGAGAAAGAGGGAGAGAGGAGGAGAGAGAGGTGGAGACACAGGGAGAGAGAAGGAGGGAGAGAGGAGGAGAGAGAGGTGGAGACACAGGGAGAGAGAAGGAGGGAAAGAGAGGTGGAGACACAGGGAGAGAGAAGGAGGGAGAGAGAGGTGGAGACACAGGGAGAGAGAAGGAGGGAGAGAGGAGGAGAGAGAGGTGGAGACACAGGGAGAGAGAAGGAGGGAAAGAGAGGTGGAGACACAGGGAGAGAGAAGGAGGGAGAGAGAGGTGGAGACACAGGGAGAGAGAAGGAGGGAGAGAGAGGTGGAGACACAGGGAGAGAGAAGGAGGGCGAGAGGAGGAGGGAGAGAGGAGGAGGGAGAGAAGAATGAGTCTCCTCTCTATTTCTCCCAGTCCTTCTTGATCCCCAGGTTCCACTCCCAGGAGAGGTGGTCGGTCTTGTCGTCGTCTGTGAAGTAGGACTTGATGTGGTAGCTGCCTCGGACAATCATGCCTTTGGGCGCCTCTTCCACCGGGGTCATGAACTCATGCTCCTCTACCCGCGGCCCATAGCTGCCCACCATGTACACCGCCTTGTCCACTGCATGACACAAAATGGACGCTCAGTTGCATACTTGCTAGCCAGGTTTTAGGTGAATGTGAGGGAAACTGTGACATCTTGTGTCAATGACAACAGACAAAATGGCGGCGCAGTTGCACAATTGCTAGCCAGGGTTTAGTGTATGTAGTGGAAACTGTGACAATTTGTGTCAGTGACAACACACCAAATGGCGTCTCAGTTTTAAGTGTATGTGGGGGAAACTGATGTCTTGTGTCGATGAAAACACACAAAATGGCATCTCAGTTGCATCGCTGTTAACCCGGAATTAGGTGTATATGGGGAAACTGCGATGTCTTGTGTCGATGACACACACAAAATGGCGACACAGTTGCACCCTTGCTAGCCAGGGTTTAGGTGTATGTATCAGAAACTGACACGGTCTATGGGTCTAAACAGCACAGCGTATCCACAGCTTGGCACAAAATGGGGTCCTCCTTACCTCTGAGTCCTTTCCTGTAGGTCAGATGGACGTACTTCAGCCCAGACACAATATCCCTGTTAACCTGGAGAGGAGAGGAGAGGAGAGGAGAGGAGAGGAGAGGAGAGGAGAGGAGAGGAGAGGAGTTATTAGGTGCAATAAAAAACAATGTAAATAAATTGGGACTGGAAATCTGTAGTGCATTTAAACACAGTATGAACTTATATGTAGGAGAGGATGGGAGGGGAGGGGAGAGGGGAAGGGAGGAGAGGAGAGGAGAGGGTGAGGAGAGGAGGAAGAGAGGGGAGAGGGGAAGGGAGGAGAGGAGAGGAGAGGGTGAGGAGAGGAGGAAGAGAGGGGAGAGGGGAAGGGAGGAGAGGAGAGGAGAGGGTGAGGAGAGGAGGAAGAGAGGGGAGAGGGGAAGGGAGGAGAAGAGATGAAAGGGTGAGGAGAGGAGGAAGAGAGGGGAGAGGGGAAGGGAGGAGAGGAGATGAAAGGGTGAGGAGAGGAGGAAGAGAGGGGAGGGGAGAGGGGAAGGGAGGAGAGGAGATGAAAGGGTGAGGAGAGGAGGAAGAGAGGGGAGAGGGGAAGGGAGGAGAGGAGATGAAAGGGTGAGGAGAGGAGGAAGAGAGGGGAGAGGGGAAGGGAGGAGAGGAGATGAAAGGGTGAGGAGAGGAGGAAGAGAGGGGAGAGGGGAAGGGAGGAGAGGAGATGAAAGGGTGAGGAGAGGAGGAAGAGAGGGGAGGGGAGAGGGAGAGGGAGGAGAGGAGATGAAAGGGTGAGGAGAGGAGGAAGAGAGGGGAGAGGGGAAGGGAGGAGAGGAGATGAAAGGGTGAGGAGAGGAGGAAGAGAGGGGAGAGGGGAAGGGAGGAGAGGAGATGAAAGGGTGAGGAGAGGATGGGAGGGGAGGGGAGAGGGGAAGGGAGGAGAGGAGATGAAAGGGTGAGGAGAGGAGGAAGAGAGGGGAGAGGGGAAGGGAGGAGAGGAGATGAAAGGGTGAGGAGAGGAGGAAGAGAGGGGAGAGGGGAAGGGAGGAGAGGAGATGAAAGGGTGAGGAGAGGATGGGAGGGGAGGGGAGAGGGGAAGGGAGGAGAGGAGATGAAAGGGTGAGGAGAGGAGGAAGAGAGGGGAGAGGGGAAGGGAGGAGAGGAGATGAAAGGGTGAGGAGAGGATGGGAGGGGAGGGGAGAGGGGAAGGGAGCAGAGGAGATGAAAGGGTGAGGAGAGGAGGAAGAGAGGGGAGAGGGGAAGGGAGAGGAGAGGACTGCTTAGTGATTCTCAACACACTGCGGTGATACACAGGCTGTATCACCGCCTGGTATGGCAACTGCACCACCAGCAACCACTGGGCTCCCCAGAGTGTGGTGCGGTCTGCCAACATCACTGGGGGCACACTGGTGGTCTGCCAACGCATCACTGGGGGCACACTGGTGGTCTGCCAACGCATCACTGGGGGCACACTGGTGGTCTGCCAACGCATCACTGGGGGCACACTGGTGGTCTGCCAACGCATCACTGGGGGCACACTGGTGGTCTGCCAACGCATCACTGGGGGCACACTGCCTGCCCTCCAGGACACCTACAGCACCCAATATCACAGGAAGGCCAAGAAGATCATCAAGGTCATAAACCACCCGAGCCACGGTCTGTTCACCCTGTCTGTCTGTTCACCCTGCTATCATCCAGAAAGCCAAGTTAACAAACAGATAACTGACCACTTCGAATCCCACCGTACCTTCTCTGCTATGCAATCTGGTTTCCGAGCTGGTCATGGGTGCACCTCAGCTACGCTCAAGGTACTGAACGATATCATTACCGCCATCGATAAAAGACAGTACTGTGCAGCCGTTTTCATCGACCTGGCCAAGGCTTTCGACTCTGTCAATCACCGCATTCTTATTGGCAGACTCAACAGCCTTGGTTTCTCAAGTGACTGCCTTGCCTGGTTCGCTAACTACTTTGCAGACAGAGTTCAGTGTGTCAAATCGGAGGGCCTATTGTCCGATCCTCTGGCAGTCTCTATGGGGGTGCCACAGGGTTCAATTCTTGGGCCAACCCTTTTCTCTATATACATCAACGATGTCGCTCTCGCTGCTGGTGACTCTCTGATCCATCTCTACGCAGACGACACCATTCTGTATACATCTGGCCCCTCTTTGGATACTGTGTTTACTAACCTTCAATCAAGCTTCAATGCCATACAACACTCCTTCCGTGGCCTCCAACTGCTCTTAAACGCTAGTGAAACTAAGTGCATGCTTTTCTATCGAACGCTGCCAGCACCCGCCCACCGGACTATCATCACTACTCTCGATGGATCCGAATTAGAATACGTGGACACCTACAAATACCTAGGCATCTGGTTAGACTATAAACTCAACTTCCAGACTCACATCAACCATCTCCAATCCAAAATTAAATCCAGAATTGGCTTCCTATTTCGCAACAAAGCCTCCTTCACTCATGCTGCCAAACATGCCCTTGTAAAACTGACTATCCTACCGATCCTTGATTTCGGCGATGTCATTTACAAACTAGCCTCCAACACTCTACTTAGCAAATTGGATGTAGTCTATCACAGTGCCATCCGTTTTGTCACCAAAGCCCCATACACTACCCACCACTGCGACCTGTATGCTCTCGTTGGCTGGCCTTCATTATATATTCGTCGCCAAACCCACTGGCTCCAGGTCATCTATAAGTCTTTATTAGGTAAATCCCCGCCCTATCTCAGCTCACTGGTCACTATAGCAACACCCACCCGTAGCATGCGCTCCAGCAGGTATATCTCACTGGTCACCCCCAAAGCCAACACCTCCTTTGGTCGCCATTCCTTCCAGTTCGCTGCTGCCAATGACTGGAACGAATTGCAAAAATCATTGAAGCTAGAGGTTCCTATCTCCCTCAATAACTTTAAGCATCAGTTGTCAAAGCTGCTTATCGATCACTGCACCTGTATATAGCCCTTCTGTAAATAGCCCACACTACTACCTCATCCCCATATTTATTTTTGTTTATTTTCACTAATCTTGCACTCCAGTATCTCTATTTGCACATCATAATTTGCACATCCTTCATTCCTGTGTTAATGATGATAATTCTGTAATTTATTTCACCACTATAGTCTTATTTATTGTCCTACCTCCTAACCTTACTGCATTTTTGCACTCTGTATATAGATTTTCTATTGTGTTTTTGACTGTTTGTTTAATGTGTAACTCTGTGTTGTTATTTGTCGCACTGCTTTGCTTTGTCTTGGCCAGGTCACAGTTGCAAATGAGAACTTGTTCTCAACTGACCTACCTGGTTAAATAAAGGTGGGAAAAAAAAAAAAAAGGTGAGGTCAGTACAGGAGCATCAAAGCTGGGACAGAGAGACTGAAAAACAGCTTCCATCTCAAGGCCATCAGACAGTTAAACAGCCACCCGGTTTCTCAACCCTGCACCTTAGAGGCTGCTGCCCTATATATATATATATATAGACTGAAAACACTGGCCACTTTAATAATGGAACACTAGTCACATTAATAATGTTTTTGCTTCCTCATCTCATATGTACATACTGTATTCTATTCTACTGTATTCTAATTCTACTGTATTCTATTCTACTGTATTCTATTCTACTGTATTCTATTCTACTGTATTCTAGTCAATGCCACTCCAACATTGCTCATCCTAATATTTATATATTTCTTAATTCCATTCTTTAACTTTTAGATGAGTGTGTATTGTTGTGTGTTGTTAGATATTACTGCAGTGTCAGAGCTGGAAACACAAGCATTTCACTACACACACAATAACATCTGATAAATATGTGTATGTGACCAATAACACCCACAATAACATCTGATAAATATGTGTATGTGACCAATAACACACACAATAACATCTGATAAATATGTGTATGTGACCAATAACACCCACAATAACATCTGATAAATATGTGTATGTGACCAATAACACCCACAATAACATCTGATAAATATGTGTATGTGACCAATAACACCCACAATAACATCTGATAAATATGTGTATGTGACCAATAACACCCACAATAACATCTGATAAATATGTGTATGTGACCAATAACACCCACAATAACATCTGATAAATATGTGTATGTGACCAATAACACCCACAATAACATCTGATAAATATGTGTATGTGACCAATAACACCCACAATAACATCTGATAAATATGTGTATGTGACCAATAACACCCACAATAACATCTGATAAATATGTGTATGTGACCAATAACACCCACAATACCATTTGATTTGATTTGATTAAACCAGTTTGTGGCAAGTGGGTTATTCTGAGCATTAACACAACACTGAGGAGACCTCCATTAACACTGAGGAGACCTCCATTAACACTGAGGAGACCTCCATTAACACTGAGGAGACCTCCATTAAAACTGTGGATCCCTCCATTAACACTAAGGAGACCACCCTTAACACTGAAGAGACAACCATTAAAACAACAATGAGGAGACCCCCATTAACATAACACTGAGGAGAGCTCCATTAAAACAACTATGAGGAGACCACCATTAACATAACACTGAGGAGAGCTCCATTAAAACAACTATGAGGAGACCACCATTAACATAACACTGAGGAGAGCTCCATTAGTACCACACTGAGGAGATTTCCGTTAACACTGAGGTGATCTCCAAAACACTGATGTGACCTCTATTAACACAACACTAAGGAGACCTCCATTAACACTGAGGACACCTCCATTAACACAACACTAAGGAGACCACCCTTAACACTGAGGAGACCTCAGTGTTTGGGGCGGCAGGTAGCCCAGTGGTTAGAGTTTTGGGCCCATAACCGAAAGGTTGCTGGATCAAATCCCCGAGCTGACAAGGTAAAAATCTGTCGTTCTGCCCCTGAACAAGGCAGTTAACCCACTGTTCCTAGGCCGTCATTGAAAATAAGAATATGTTCTTAACTGACTTGCCTAGTAAAATAAAGGTAAAATAAAAAATAAAAAAATAAACCTCCATTAACACAACACTGAGCAGACTTCCATTTACACTGAGGAGACCTCCATTAAAACAACACTGAGGAGATTTCCTTTAACACTGAGGTGATCTCCACAACACTAATGAGATCTCCATTAACACTGAGGAGACCTTCATTAACACAACACTGAGGAGACCTCCATTAACACTAAGGATACCTCCATTAACACTGAGGAGATCTCCATTAACACTGAGGAGCCCTCCATTAACACTGAGGAAACATCCATTAACACAACACTAATGAGATCTCCATTAAGACTGAGGAGTCCTTCATTAATACAACACTGAGGAGAACTTCATTAACACTAAGGAGACCTCCATTAGTACAACACTGAGGAGACCTCCATTAACACTGAGGAGACCTCCATTAGTACAACACTAAGGAGACCTCCATTAACACTGAGGTGCCTTCCATTAACACTGAGGAGACCTCCATTAACACAACACTAAGGAGACCTCCATTAACACTGAGGACACCTCCATTAACACAACACTAAGAAGACCACCCTTAACACTGAGGAGACCTCCATTAACACAACACTGAGCAGACTTCCTTTAACACTGAGGTGATCTCCACAAAACTAATGAGATCTCCATTAACACTGAGGAGACCTTCATTAACACAACACTGAGGAGACCTCCATTAACACTAAGGATACCTCCATTAACACTGAGGAGATCTCCATTAACACTGAGGAGCCCTCCATTAACACTGAGGAAACATCCATTAACACAACACTAATGAGATCTCCATTAAGACTGAGGAGTCCTTCATTAATACAACACTGAGGAGAACTTCATTAACACTAAGGAGACCTCCATTAGTACAACACTGAGGAGACCTCCATTAACACTGAGGAGACCTCCATTAACACTGAGGAGACCTCCATTAGTACAACACTAAGGAGACCTCCATTAACACTGAGGTGCCTTCCATTAACACTGAGGAGACCTCCATTAACACTGAGGAGACCTCCATTAACACAACACTAAGGAGACCTCCATTAACACTGAGGACACCTCCATTAACACAACACTAAGAAGACCACCCTTAACACTGAGGAGACCTCCATTAACACAACACTGAGCAGACTTCCATTTACACTGAGGAGACCTCCATTAAAACAACACTGAGGAGATTTCCTTTAACACTGAGGTGATCTCCACAACACTAATGAGATCTCCATTAACACTGAGGAGACCTTCATTAACACAACACTGAGGAGACCTCCATTAACACTAAGGATACCTCCATTAACACTGAGGAGATCTCCATTAACACTGAGGAGCCCTCCATTAACATAACACTAATGAGATCTCCATTAACACTGAGGAGCCCTCCATTAACACTGAGGAAACATCCATTAACACAACACTAATGAGATCTCCATTAAGACTGAGGAGTCCTTCATTAATACAACACTGAGGAGAACTTCATTAACACTAAGGAGACCTCCATTAGTACAACACTGAGGAGACCTCCATTAACACTGAGGAGACCTCCATTAGTACAACACTAAGGAGACCTCCATTAACACTGAGGTGCCTTCCATTAACACTGAGGAGATCTCCATTAACACAACACTAAGGAGACCTCAATTAACACTGAGGAGCCTTCCATTAGTACAACACTAAGGAGACCTCCATTAACACTGAGGAGACCTCCATTAACACTGAGGAGACCACCATTAGTACAACACTAAGGAGACCTCCATTAACACTGAGGAGACCACCATTAGTACAACACTAAGGAGACCTCCATTAACACTGAGGAGGCCACCATTTTTTTTTATTTTACCTTTATTTAACTAGGCAAGTCAGTTAAGAAATAATTCTTATTTCCAATGACAGCCTACCTACAGGGTCAGCCTCTGGGGCAAATTAGGGTTAAGTGCCTTGCTCAAGGACATAGACAGGTTTTTTTCACCTTGTCGGCTAGGGTATTCGAACCAGCAACCTTTCAGTTACTGGCCCAATGCTCTAACCGCTAGGCTACCTGAAAAGGAGAGGAGGAGGAGGAGAAGGTTCTTACCTTGAAGTGTATCTTCACTCTGTAGTCCACTCCTTCCTTCATCGTGAAATTCTTCTTCTTCAGAGCCTCCAGGTCACCTGCAGGTCAACGCCATGTCAACAGATGACTTCCATAATCAAACACAACAGCCAAACAGATTATATCCATATTGTTATGAAGTTCTCTGTGTCTGGTCTCTGAGTGTTCTCTGTGTCTGGTCTCTGAATGTTCTCTGTGTCTGGTCTCTGAGTGTTCTCTGTGTCTGGTCTCTGAGTGTTCTCTGTGTCTGGTCTCTGAGTGTTCTCTGTGTCTGGTCTCTGAGTGTTCTCTGTGTCTGGTCTCTGAGTGTTCTCTGTATCTGGTCTCTGAGTGTTCTCTGTGTCTGGTCTCTGAGTGTTCTCTGTGTCTGGTCTCTGAGTGTTCTCTGTGTCTGGTCTCTGAGTGTTCTCTGTGTCTGGTCTCTGAGTGTTCTCTGTGTCTGGTCTCTGAGTGTTCTCTGTATCTGGTCTCTGAGTGTTCTCTGTGTCTGGTCTCTGAGTGTTCTCTGTGTCTGGTCTCTGAGTGTTCTCTGTGTCTGGAGTTTATAGGCTAAATATAAGTCCCAAATGGAACTACTTTTGACCAGAGCCCTATGGCACACTATCTCCTACATAGTGCACTACTTTGACACACACAGACACACACACCCCTACTAGTAAAGATGAAGAAGGAGCAGAAGGATGATGGTAGCTCCACCATCCTTCTGCTCCTCCTTCATCTTTACTAGTAGAGAGAGAGAGGGGTGGAGCTACCACCATCCTTCTGCTCCTCCTTCATCTTTACTAGTAGAGAGAGAGAGAGAGAGGTGGAGCTACCACCATCCTTCTGCTCCTCCTTCATCTTTACTAGTAGAGAGAGAGAGAGAGGTGGAGCTACCACCATGCCCCCTGAATTGAATCCAGTATGTGACTCAATCACACAACATTTTAGTTCTGGGTTTCTGAGATTACACAGGACTCTGTAGGGTTCCAGTGTGTTGACAGGAAGTAGTGTGTCTGCTGACTTCACTTTTTTAATGAGCAAGCCTTCCTTCATGAACTGGCTTCTGTAAAATGGAATAGAATCAGCTTGATCCCCTCTGTCGATGTTTTCAGTGGTATTGTTAACAGACACGCCCCCATAAAGAAAATGAGAAATAAAAACAGGTTCAGCCCCTGGTTCGACCGTGATCTTGCAGAGTTACTCCACCTCAAGAATTGCATTTGGCGAAAGGCTCGGCACACGCTTACTCAGTCTGACTGGCTCTCGTTCAGGCAAATGAGAAATAAGTGCACTCAGGCTATCCAGAAGGCCATAGTTAGTTACTTTAAGGAGCAGTTCTCTCTCTGTGGGTCTAACCACAAGAAATTCTGGAAGATGGTTTAGACCCTTTCTTCTTTAAGGTTTCTGCCCCTATCATCACCAAGCCAATCTCTGACGTTTTTAACCTGTCTCTCCGTTCTGGGGAGGTTCCCATTGCTTGGAAGGCAGCCACGGTTAGTCCTTTATTTAAAGGGGAGATCAAGCTGATCCTAACTGTTAGAGGACTATTTCTATTTTGCCCTGTTTATAAAAAGTGTTGGTAAAACGTATTAATCAAGTGTCTTTCTTGATGTCTATAGTATTCTCTCTGGTCTGTCATCTGGTTTCCACTCAGGTTATGGATGTGTCACTGCAACCTTAAGGGTCCTCAATGATGTCACCACTGCCCTTGATTCTAAACAATGTTGTGCTGCTATTTTTATTGACTTGGCCAAAGCTTTTGATACGGTAGACCATTCCATTCTTGTGGGTCGGCTAAGGAGTATTGGTGTCTCTGAGGGTCTTTGGTCTGGTTTGCTAACTACCTCTCTCAAAGAGTGCAGAGTATAAAGTCAGAACATCTGTTGTCTCAGCAACTCACCAAGGGAGTACCCCAAGAAACAATCCTAGGCCCCACACTTTTCTCAATTTACATCAACAACATAGCTCAGGCTGCAGGAAGCTCTCTCATCCATTTATATGCAGATGTCTTCTACTCAGCTGACCCCTCTCCAGATTTTGTGTTAACTGCTCTACAACAAAGCTTTCTTAGTGTCCAACAAGCTTTCTCTGCCCTTAACCTTGTTCTGAACACCTCCAAAACAAAGGTCATGTGGTTTGGTAAGATGAATGCCCCTCTCCCCACAGATGTGATTTACTACCTCTGAGGGTTTAGAGCTTGATGTAGTCACATCATACAAGTACTTGGGAGTATGGCTGGACGGTACACTGTCCTTCTCTCAGCACATATCAAAGCTGCAGGCTAAAGTTAAATCTAGACTTGGTTTCCTCTATCGTAATCACTCCTCTTTCATCCTAATACACTGAATTAATTCAAATTGGAGCCACATCCCATGAAACTGAATTAATTAATATTGGAGCCACATCCCATGAAACTGAATTAATTAATATTGGAGCCACATCCTATGAAACTGAATTAATTAATATTGGAGCCACATCACACCACAATGAATTAATTCATACTGGAGCCACATCTCACTACACTGAATTAATTCATATTGGAGCCACATCTCACTACACTGAATTCATTCATACTGGAGCCACATCCCACAACACTGAATTAATTCATACTGGACCACATCCCACTACACTGAATTAATTCATATTGGAGCCACATCCCACTACACTGAATTAATTCATATTGGAGCCACATCCCACTACACTGAATTCATTCATACTGGACCACATCCCACTACACTGAATTAATTCATATTGGAGCCACATCCCACTACACTGAATTCAGAGAGTTACACATCATAGATGGAGAGATAATTAGGGCAGGGGAGAGGTGGAGGGATGGAGAGATATTGGAGAGATATGATAAAGAAAAGGATGGATAGAGATAAAGAGAGGTCCATGGTGATAGGACCAGGGATACAGGAGTGGTATTTACCTGAGAGGTCCATGGTGATAGGACCAGGGATACAGGAGTGGTATTTACCTGAGAGGTCCATGGTGATAGAATCAGGGATACAGGAGTGGAATTTACCTGAGAGGTCCATGGTGATAGAATCAGGGATACAGGAGTGGAATTTACCTGAGAGGTCCATGGTGATAGAATCAGGGATACAGGAGTGGAATTTACCTGAGAGGTCCATGGTGATAGGACCAGGCACTTGGTCACACATCAGGGTCAGTCTGGTGACCTGGACATTGGGAATGGTCGGGTCTGAAAACACACACAGAGAGATGGTTCAGAAGATGGTTCTGGTCGAAATATTGAGTGAGAGCTATTATTAAAGCAGCAATAACACTAGATACCAGGTGAATCAGCTCTATGATGCAGGGCCCAGTACTAGCATTACTGTAGTCTTTGATGCAGGGCCCAGTACTAACATTACTGTAGTCTTTGATGCAGGGCCCAGTACTAGCATTACTGTAGTCTTTGATGCAGGGCCCAGTACTAGCATTACTGTAGTCTTTGATGCAGGGCCCAGTACTAGCATTACTGTAGTCTTTGATGCAGGGCCCAGTACTAGCATTACTGTAGTCTTTGATGCAGGGCCCAGTACTAGCATTACTGTAGTCTTTGATGCAGGGCCCAGTACTAGCATTACTGTAGTCTTTGATGCAGGGCCCAGTACTAGCATTACTGTAGTCTTTGATGCAGGGCCCAGTACTAGCATTACTGTAGTCTTTGATGCAGGGCCCAGTACTAGCATTACTGTAGTCTTTGATGCAGGGCCCAGTACTAGCATTACTGTAGTCTTTGATGCAGGGCCCAGTACTAGCATTACTGTAGTCTTTGATGCAGGGCCCAGTACTAGCATTACTGTAGTCTTTGATGCAGGGCTCAGTACTAGCATTACTGTAGTCTTTGATGCAGGGCCCAGTACTAGCATTACTTTGGTCATGCAACAGAAGTGATTCCATGTCAATTGCTAGGAAGCACACACACTGACCTGCCACCACTGGTCCAGCTCCTAGTAGAGTCTGTTTGTATTTCCTGAGACTGTCATCATCCTTGTCTAGTTCCTGTATCTCCTGCAGGGTCTTCTGGGCCGGAGGAGTGTAGTTCAGGTCAGTCTCGTCCTCCTCCTCTCCCACAGGCTTCTCCTCCTTACCTGCATGGAAACACAGGGGAACAACGCTGCATGGGAACACAGGGGAACAACGCAATCAGGATCTCTCTCTCTCTATATACAGTGGGGAGAACAAGTATTTGATACACTGACGATTTTGCAGGTTTTCCTACGAACAAAGCATGTAGAGGTCTGTAATTTTTATCATAGGTACACTTCAACTGTGAGAGACGGAATCTAAAAAAAATCCAGAAAATCACATTGTATGATTTTTAAATAATTAATTTGCATTTTATTGCATGACATAAGTATTTGATCACCTACCAACCTGTAAGAATTCCGTCTCTCACAGACCTGTTAGTTTTTCTTTAAGAAGCCCTCCTGTTCTCCACTCATTACCTGTATTAACTGCACCTGTTTGAACTCGTTACCTGTATAAAAGACACCTGTCCACACACTCAATCAAACAGACTCCAACCTCTCCACAATGGCCAAGACCAGAGAGCTGTGTAAGGACATCAGGGATAAAATTGTAGACCTGCACAAGGCTGGGATGGGCTACAGGACAATAGGGAAGCAGCTTGGTGAGAAGGCAACAACTGTTGGCGCAATTATTAGAAAATGGAAGAAGTTCAAGATGACTGTCAATCTCCCTCGGTCTAGGGCACCATGCAAGATCTCACCTCGTGGGGCATCAATGATCATGAGGAAGGTGAGGGATCAGCCCAGAACTACACGGCAGGACCTGGTCAATGACCTGGAGAGAGCTGAGACCACAGTCTCAAAGAAAACCATTAGTAACACACTACGCCGTCATGGATTAAAATCCTGCAGCGCACGCAAGGTCCCCCTGCTCAAGCCAGCGCATGTCCAGGCCCGTCTGAAGTTTGCCAATGACCATCTGGATGATCCACAGGAGGAATGGGAGAAGGTCCTGTGGTCTGAGACAAAAATAGAGCTTTTTGGTCTAAACTCCACTCGCCGTGTTTGGAGGAAGAAGAAGGATGAGTACAACCCCAAGAACACCATCCCAACCGTGAAGCATGGAGGTGGAAACATCATTCTTTGGGGATGCTTTTCTGTAAAGGGGACAGGACGACTGCACCGTATTGAGGGGAGGATGGATGGGGCCATGTATCGCGAGATCTTGGCCAACAACCTCCTTCCCTCAGTAAGAGCATTGAAGATGGGTCGTGGCTGGGTCTTCCAGCATGACAACAACCCGAAACACACAGCCAGGGCAACTAAGGAGTGGCTCCGTAAGAAGCATCTCAAGGTCCTGGAGTGGCCTAGCCAGTCTCCAGACCTGAACCCAATAGAAAATCTTTGGAGGGAGCTGAAAGTCCGTATTGCCCAGCGACAGCCCCGAAACCTGAAGGATCTGGAGAAGGTCTGTATGGAGGAGTGGGCCAAAATCCCTGCTGCAGTGTGTGCAAACCTGGTCAAGAACTACAGGAAACGTATGATCTCTGTAATTGCAAACAAAGGTTTCTGTACCAAATATTAAGTTCTTCTTTTCTGATGTATCAAATACTTATGTCATGCAATAAAATGCAAATTAATTACTTAAAAATCATACAATGTGATTTTCTGGATTTTTGTTTTAGATTCCGTCACTCACAGTTGAAGTGTACCTATGGTAAAAATTACAGACTTCTACATGCTTTGTAAGTGGGAAAACCTGCAAAATCGGCAGTGTATCAAATACTTGTTCTCCCCACTGTATATATATATATATATAAATTTGGGGAAAAGTATGTCCTCCACCCTCTCTCCTCTGTGACCCAGAAACCGATAAGTGGTTAAGGAGTGTATAAAGTCGTTAGTCGGTCCTCCCCTCCTCCATAGCCTCCTTTTGGCAAGATTGCACAAGTGCATCCTACCAGGAAGAGTTTGGTATCTGGCACACCCCCTTTGAATCAGATGGTGTATTGTCGGAGGATAAAATCATTGTTGCTACAGGTTACAGATTTAAGATCTTCATTTGATCAGCCTGTTGTTGCTACAGGTTACATAATGTGAAAAGACTATTGTACTAATCTTGTGATGGGCTGTAGAGTTGTTTGTATAACAGACTACAGGATGACATAATGCCTTCCACCTGCCTAGATGGGGTCAACTCCCCGTGGAGGATAGACAGGTGTGTGTGTGTTCTCTCCCAAGTGTCTGTTATTTACAGCATCTCCTAGACGACCAGGGCCCAATAAGCTGCTCTCTCCCCGTCTCCATGGCATCCCCTTGTCACGTCTACTCCCCCTCTCCGGAGCTCGACGCCTCCGGTCTACTAACCACCGGTCCTGGCAACCCATCTTTACACACCTGCATCTCATCATCAGTCACAACTGGACTTCATTACTCTCTGATGACTTCCTCTTTATAAAGGTCTCTCATCATCAGTTATCAGGCAGTACTGGTTATGTTTCCTTGTCAGACGCTCCTCTTGTTTTGTGTTGTTCTACAGTATGTTCCTTAATATTAAACTCTCTAACTGCACCTGCTTCCTGACATCTACCCCTTAAAACATGACACCATTATGCTGATAATGTCTATACCATGAAGATAAACAATAGACATGAACAGATTGGAACTCTACTAACTCTCTGTATAACTTCTGATTTCAATGGTTTTACTTGAGGCAGTATCCACTAACTCAGTCAGTACACAGAACAAGTGAAAGTGGTTCAATGGCCCACTCCTTTAAAAAACAGCCTGGGTGCTGGAGCTGTCAACTTTATATTTTTTTATTTCACCTTTATTTAACCAGGTAGGTCAGTTAGAACTATTTCTCATTTACAACTGTGACCTGGCCAAGACAAAGCAAAGCAGTGCTACAAAAAACAACACAGAGTTACACATGAGAATAAACATACAGTCAAAAACACAATAGAGAATATATATACAGAGTGTAAATGTAGTGCAAAATACAGTAAGGTTAGGAAGGTAGGACAATAAATAGACCATAGTGGTGAAATAAATTACAGATTAGCATTAACACTGGAATGAAGGATGTGCAGATGATGATGTGCAAATAGAGATACTGGAGTGATAGATGAGCAAAAATAATAAATATGGGGATGAGGTAGTAGGGTGGGCTATTTACAGAAGGGCTATATACAGGTGCAGTGATCGATAAGCAGATCTGACAGCTGATGCTTAAAGTTAGTGAGGGAGATAGGAACCTCTAGCTTCAATGATTTTTGCAGTTCGTTCCAGTCATTGGCAGCAGAGAACTGGTTGCTGGAGCGGTCAAACTCTGATCTACTTACTATTTCTGAATCTCTATCCTGTCCAATAAACACAACGGCTGAAGCCTCATGGCACAACACAATATGAGGAAGTAAAAGAGCATCAGCAGGGTAACGTTACTAAAACAACCTACTGACTACAACTGACTACAACTGACCGAGTCCTACTGACTACAACTGACTACAACTGACCGAGTCCTACTGACTACAACTGAGTACAACTGACCGAGTCCTACTGACTACAACTGAGTACAACTGAGTACAACTGACCGAGTCCTACTGACTACAACTGAGTACAACTGACTGAGTCCTACTGACTACAACTGAGTACAACTGACCGAGTACAACTGACTGAGTCCTACTGACTATAACCGAGTCCTACTGACTATAACTGACTACAACTGAATCCAACTGACCGAGTCCAACTGACTACATCTGAATCCAACTAACCGAGTCCTACTGACTACAACCGAGTACAACTGACTATAACCGAGTCCAACTGACTATAACTGAGTCCAACTGACTACAACTGACTACAACTGAGTCTAACTAACCGAATCCAACTAACCGAGTCCTACTGACTACAACCGAGTAGCAGCACAAAACATGGAACAAACATTACTGGGCAAAGACAACAGCACAAAGGGCAAGAAGGTAGAGATGACAATACATCACACAAAGCAGCCACAACTGTCAGTAAGAGTGTCCATGATTGAGTCTTTGAATGAAGAGATGGAGATAAAACTGAGTCCAACAACTGAGTCATTATGACTGAGTCCCTATAACTGAGAACACTTTGGGGTAGAGTCGTTTTCTCAGATACACACTGGATACCACAGCCTTGGGGCAAATCCTCACAGAATGCACACGTTGGTGTGAATCAAGTATTGACTTCAATGGAGCTTTGAGTCAGGACTGGGAATTATGGCTCTCTACTGAATCACAGAAAAACCAACAACCTACAGCTGGGGAATGTTTAAACCAGTAGCCTGCAGCTGGGGAATGTTTAAACCAGCAGCCTGCAGCTGGGGAATGTTTAAACCAACAGCCTGCAGCTGGGGAATGTTTAAACCAACAGCCTGCAGCTGGGGAATGTTTAAACCAGCAGCCTGCAGCTGGGGAATGTTTAAACCAACAGCCTGCAGCTGGGGATTATTTATTTTTCAACCTGTATTTAATCAGGCGAGTAAATTTACCCTTCGCTGTTTAGAGTATGCAGGCTATCGAAAAACTGGGACAATTTTAGCTTCCAGGAATTGTGTACAGATCCTTGTGACATGGGGCCGTGCATTATCATGCTGAAACATGAGGTGATGGCAGCAGATGAATGGCACGACAATGGGCCTCAGGATCTCGTCACGGTATCTCTGGGCATTCAAATTGCCATCGATGAAATGCAATTGTGTTCGTTGTCTGTAGCGTATGCCTGCCCATACCATAACCCCACCACCACCATGGGGCATTCTATTCACAACACTGACATCATACCATAACCCCACCACCACCATGGGGCATTCTGTTCACAACGTTGACATCATACCATAACCCCACCACCACCATGGGGCATTCTGTTCACAACGTTGACATCATACCATAACCCCACCACCACCATGGGGCATTCTGTTCACAACGTTGACATCATACCATAACCCCACCACCACCATGGGGCATTCTGTTCACAACGTTGACATCATACCATAACCCCACCACCACCATGGGGCATTCTGTTCACAACGTTGACATCATACCATAACCCCACCACCACCATGGGGCATTCTGTTCACAACGTTGACATCATACCATAACCCCACCACCACCATGGGGCATTCTGTTCACAACGTTGACATCATACCATAACCCCACCACCACCATGGGGCATTCTGTTCACAACGTTGACATCATACCATAACCCCACCACCACCATGGGGCATTCTGTTCACAACGTTGACATCATACCATAACCCCACCACCACCATGGGGCATTCTGTTCACAACGTTGACATCAGCAAACCGCTCACCCACACGACGCCATATACGTGGTCTGCGGTTGTGAGGCCAGTTGGACGTGCTGTCAAATTCTCTAAAACGACGCTGGAGGCGCTTATGGTAGAGAAATGATTCAACAGCTCTGGTGGAAATTCCTGCAGTCAGCATGCCAATTACACACTCCCTCAAACCTTGATAATAATATAATAATATAATAATAATAATAATAATAACCTGGTGCACTGTTCAACTATTTAGCCATTTAAACTCTTTCTTTTTTAAAGAAAGCTCATTGTTTTACCAGTTTTACCATAGCCCTCACTGCCTTTCACTGCCATAGCCCTCACTGCCTTTCACTGCCTTTCACTGCCTTTCACTGCCATAGCCCTCACTGCCTTTCACTGCCATAGCCCTCACTGCCTTTCACTGCCTTTCACTGCCTTTCACTGCCATAGCCCTCACTGCCTTTCACTGCCATAGCCCTCACTGCCTTTCACTGCCTTTCACTGCCTTTCACTGCCATAGCCCTCACTGCCTTTCACTGCCATAGCCCTCACTGCCTTTCACTGCCTTTCACTGCCTTTCACTGCCATAGCCCTCACTGCCTTTCACTGCCATAGCCCTCACTGCCTTTCACTGCCATAGCCCTCACTGCCTTTCACTGCCATAGCCCTCACTGCCTTTCACTGCCATAGCACTCACTGCCTTTCACTGCCATAGCCCTCACTGCCTTTCACTGCCATAGCCCTCACTGCCTTTCACTGCCATAGCCCTCACTGCCTTTCACTGCCATAGCCCTCACTGCCTTTCACTGCCATAGCCCTCACTGCCTTTCACTGCCATAGCACTCACTGCCTTTCACTGCCATAGCACTCACTGCCTTTCACTGCCATAGCCCTCACTGCCTTTCACTGCCATAGCCCTCACTGCCTTTCACTGCCATAGCCCTCACTGCCTTTCACTGCCATAGCCCTCACTGCCTTTCACTGCCATAGCACTCACTGCCTTTCACTGCCATAGCCCTCACTGCCTTTCACTGCCATAGCCCTCACTGCCTTTCACTGCCATAGCCCTCACTGCCTTTCACTGCCATAGCCCTCACTGCCTTTCACTGCCATAGCCCTCACTGCCTTTCACTGCCATAGCCCTCACTGCCTGTCACTGCCATAGCCCTCACTGCCTTTCACTGCCATAGCCCTCACTGCCTTTCACTGCCATAGCCCTCACTGCCTTTCACTGCCATAGCCCTCACTGCCTTTCACTGCCATAGCCCTCACTGCCTTTCACTGCCATAGCCCTCACTGCCTTTCACTGCCATAGCCCTCACTGCCTGTCACTGCCATAGCCCTCACTGCCTTTCACTGCCATAGCCCTCACTGCCTTTCACTGCCATAGCCCTCACTGCCTTTCACTGCCATAGCCCTCACTGCCTTTCACTGCCATAGCCCTCACTGCCTTTCACTGCCAGTAGCTTGTCTGATGTGTGCTAATCATTGGAATGTTGTGATTGGTTCTGGGGCTTAGCGAAGGGCCAATTAGGAACAAGTTCTTATTTACAATGATGGCCTAAAACAGAGATAAGGAGATGGAGGGGGGGTCCCTTTATATTTAGGAGTCCCTCAGACACACAGTAGTAGGTTGGTTGTGATACCATCGTAGGGAGGATGTTAGTCTCTCTCTCTCTCTCTCTCTCGTCCCTTCATCAGACTGTTACATGGACCAGTGCATTTTACTGGGATTTTACTGGATACACTCAGAAGGCAATGGGGCGGAGGACACACACACACACACACACACACGAACGACCGTACGCATCTACACACACACATCTACACACACAAACGTACGAAAACACACATCTACACAACATGCCATCTACACCAACGCCTTGGGGAGAACATGACGTCTAATTGATTCACTCAGTGTAACGTGTCTGTCCCCCACCACACACACACACAGCCACCACACACACACACAGCCCACCACACACACACACACACACATCCATCAGTTTGACGGGGGGGGGGATTGTATGGTAAATGTGGTGACATCATTCAGCTAACATACACACACACACACACACACACACACACACACACACACACACACACACACACACACACACACACACACACACACACACACACACACACACACACACACAGCCACCACCTCACACACACACACAGCCACCACCTCACACACACACACACACACACACACACAGACACACACACACAGCCACACACACACAGCCACCACACACACACACAGACAGACACAGACAGACACACACACACACACACACACACACACACACACACACAGCCACACACACACAGACACACACAGCCACCACACACACACACAGCCACCACGCACACACAGACACACACACAGACACACACAGCCGCCACCACACACACACACACACACACACAGCCACCACCACCACCACACAGACACACACACACACACACACACACACACACACACACACACACACACACAGCCACCACCACACACAGACGCACACACACAGCCACCACCACACACAGACACAGACACACAGCGACCACACACAGACACACACACACACACACACACACACACACACACACACACACAGCCACCACCACACACAGACACAGAAAATAATCTACACAGTACAGACTAGACAGAAAGACACAAACACACAAGCTACAACACTAATCAATACAGCTGATCAGGCATCTGACACACACACAAAGGTAAAACAGCATAAAAGGCAGTATTGTCACCTTGGTAGCACATGGTTAGCCAGAGAAGCTCCAGAACCTGAACCCCAAACTCACACACATCCAAGCCCAGCATGGTGGCTGCGGCCGGGGCTACACACGCTCCAGAGGCTGGCTGACTACCAGGATCCTCCACAGGTAGGGCAAAGTAACACAGGGTTTAAGGTCTACAGCATCAAAAATAGTCCTTTCAATAAGAGGAATCAAACAAGCATCCCTTCTCCTAAACCAACAGAGAGAGAGAGACATAGAGGAGAGGGAGAATCCTTGGGTGTGGGTGGGGATGAGAGAGGGGTGGAGCGTGTGAGAGAGAGTGAGCAAGACAGAGAGCGAGAGAGAGGGAGAGAGAGAGAGAGAGAGAGAGAGAGAGAGAGAGAGAGAGAGAGAGAGAGAGAGAGAGAGAGAGAGAGAGAGAGAGAGAGAGAGAGAGAGAGAGAGAGAGAGAGAGAGAGAGAGAGAGAGAGAGAGAGAGAGAGAGCGAGAGAGAGCGAGAGAGAGAGATAGAGGAGGGAGAATCCTTGGGTGTGGGTGGGGATGAGAGAGGGGTGGAGCGTGTGAGAGAGAGTGAGCAAGACAGAGAGCGAGAGAGAGGGAGAGAGAGAGAGAGAGAGAGAGAGAGAGAGAGAGAGAGAGAGAGAGAGAGAGAGGAGCATCTGTGCCGGCTCCCTACAACATGTGTAAGCTAGCACGGTAGCATAGAGAGACCGATGATGTCATTGGCTAAATTCTAAGTCCTCTATTAATTTGTATTTATTTAGAGATGCTAACAGAGATGCTAACAGAGATGCTAACAGAGATGCTAACAGAGATGCTAACAGAGATGCTGAGAGAGATGCTAGCCATGTCTGCAGTATTGTGTGCTGGAGATGCCATTCTGCAGACGATAGCTATCAATTCTCAGACAGAAGTAGCTAAACCTACTCTCCTCCCCTACCCTCCCCTCCCCCCATCCTCTCCTCCCTCCCTCCTTTGGTCACCAGCCCAGAGACTGCAATGAGCTCATCTTTCCCTCCCTCCCCTCCCTTGCTTTCGCTCACTCCCTTTCTGCCATCTCTTTTTTTGCTTCCTCAGTACACAAGCCACTCCCACTCACGGCCCATCCACATCGACGGGGCTGCAGTGGGTCAAAAGCCTCAAGTTCTTCAGCGTCCACATCACTGAAATGGTGCCCCCCACACCGACGTCATGGTGAAGAAAACGCAACAACGCTTCGTGCCTAAGACCCGCAACTCTGATGTGGTCAGCCCAACACATCACCGGTGGCACACTGCCTGCCTTCCAGGACACCTACAGCACCTGATGTCACAAGAAGGACAAGAAGATCATCAAGGACCTCAGCCACAGCCTGTCCCCCACCCTACCAGAGGTGCCTAATAAACTGCTATAATAAACTGGTTTCCAACATAATTAGAACAGTCTTTTTTTTTATGAAAAAAAATTACTTGTTTACTGTTCTAATTTTGTTGGTAACTAGATTTCAAGGACCTCAGCCACCCGAGCCCTGGCCTGTTCACCTCACTACCACTGTCACTAGCCATCTACCACCCTATACTCCACCCTGAACCTCACAGACTGCTGCACTGCGTTCAGAGAGTCGTTGAACACTGGTTACTTTAATAATGTTTACATACTGTTTTACCCACTTCATGTATATATACTGTGTTCTAGTCACAGTTCATCCTGTATAACTACTGTCTAAACTGTCTGTACACACCATCCTGTAAAACTACTGTCTAAACTGTCTGTACACACCATCCTGTAAAACTACTGTCTAAACTGTCTGTACACACCATCCTGTATAACTACTGTCTAAAAACTGTCGATACACACCATCCTATATAACTACTGTCTAAACTGTCTGTACACACCATCCTACAGTGGGGAGAACAAGTATTTGATACACTGCCGATTTTGCAGGTTTTCCTACTTACAAAGCATGTAGAAGTCTGTAATTTTTATCATAGGTACTCTTCAACTGCGAGTGACGGAATCTAAAACAAAAATCCAGAAAATCACATTGTATGATTTTTAAGTAATTAATTTGCATTTTATTGCATGACATAAGTATTTGATACATCAGAAAAGCAGAACTTAATATTTGGTTCAGAAACCTTTGTTTGCAATTACAGAGATTTTTTACGTTTCCTGTAGTTCTTGACCAGGTTTGCACACACTGCAGCAGGGATTTTGGCCCACTCCTCCATACAGACCTTCTCCAGATCCTTCAGGTTTCGGGGCTGTCGCTGGGCAATATGGACTTTCAGCTCCCTCCAAAGATTTTCTATTGGGTTCAGGTCTGGAGACTGGCTAGGCCACTCCAGGACCTTGAGATGCTTCTTACGGAGCAACTCCTTAGTTGCCCTGGCTGTGTGTTTCGGGTCATTGTCATGCTGGAAGACCCAGCCACGACCCATCTTCAATGCTCTTCCTGAGGGAAGGAGGTTGTTGGCCAAGATCTTGCGATACATGGCCCCATCCATCCTTCCCTCAATACGGTGCAGTCGTCCTGTCCCCTTTGCAGAAAAGCATCCCCAAAGAATGATGTTTCCACCTCCATGCTTCACGGTTGGGATGGTGTTCTTGGCGTTGTACTCATCCTTCTTCTTCCTCCAAACACGGCGAGTGGAGTTTAGACCAAAAAGCTCTATTTTTGTCTCATCAGAACACATGACCTTCTCCCGTTCATCCTCTGGATCATCCAGATGGTCATTGGCAAACTTCAGACGGGCCTGGACATGCGCTGGCTTGAGCATTGGGACCTTGCGTGCGCTGCAGGATTTTAATCCATGACGGCGTAGTGTGTTACTAATGGTTTTCTTTGAGACTGTGGTCCCAGCTCTCTTCAGGTCATTGACCAGGTCCTGCCGTGTAGTTCTGGGCTGATCCCTCACCTTCCTCATGATCATTGATGCCCCACGAGGTGAGATCTTGCATGGTGCCCCAGACCGAGGGAGATTGACCGTCATCTTCCATTTTCTAATAATTGCTCCAACAGTTGTTGCCTTCTCACCAAGCTGCTTGCCTATTGTCCTGTAGCCCATCCCAGCCTTGTGCAGGTCTACAATTTTATCCCTGATGTCCTTACACAGCTCTCTGGTCTTGGCCATTGTGGAGAGGTTGGAGTCTGTTTGAATGAATGTGTGGACAGGTGTCTTTTATACAGGTAACGAGTTCAAACAGGTGCAGTTAATACAGGTAATGAGTGGAGAACAGGAGGGCTTCTTAAAGAAAAACTAACAGGTCTGTGAGAGACGGAATTCTTACTGGTTGGTAGGTGATCAAATACTTATGTCATGCAATAAAATGCAAATTAATTATTAAAAAATCATACAATGTGATTTTCTGGATTTTTGTTTTAGATTCCGTCTCTCACAGTTGAAGTGTACCTATGATAAAAATTACAGACCTCTACATAATTTGTAAGTAGGAAAACCTGCAAAATCGGCAGTGTATCAAATACTTGTTCTCCCCACTGTATATAACTACTGTCTAAACTGTCTGTACACACCATCCTATATAACTACTGTACATACTGTCGACACACACCATCCTATATAACTACTGTCTATACACACCATCCAATATAACTACTGTACATACTGTCTATACACACCATCCTATATAACTACTGTCCATACTGTCTATACACACCATCCTATATAACTACTGTCCATACTGTCTATACACACCATCCTATATAACTACTGTCTATACACACCATCCTATATAACTACTGTCCATACTGTCTATACACACCATCCTATATAACTACTGTCCATACTGTCTATACAAACCATTCTATATAACTACTGTCTATACACACCATCCTATATAACTACTGTCCATACTGTCTATACACACCATCCTATATAACTACTGTCCATAGATAGATAGATAGATAGATAGATAGATAGATACTTTATTGATCTATTCTAAACCAGAGCTCCATTCTAAATCAGAGCTCCATTCTAAACCAGAGCTACATTCTAAACCAGTGCTCCATTCTAAACCAGTGCTCCATTCTAAACCAGAGTCCATTCTAAATCAGAGGTCCATTCTAAACCAGTGCTCCATTCTAAACCAGAGTCTATTCTAAACAAGAGCTCCATTCTAAACCAGAGCCCCATTCTATTCCAGAGCTCCATTCTAAACTAGAGCTCCATTCTAAACCAGAGCTCCATTCTAAACCAGTGCTCCATTCTAAAAGAGAGCTCCATTCGAAAAGAGAGCTCCATTCTAAACCAGAGCTCCATTCTAAACTAGAGCTCCATTCTAAACCAGAGCTCCATTCTAAACCAGTGTCCATTCTAAACCAGAGGTCCATTCTAAACCAGTGCTCCATTCTAAACCAGTGTCCATTCTAAATCAGAGCTCCATTCTAAACCAGAGCTCCATTCTAAATCAGAGCTCCATTCTAAACCGGAGATCCATTCTAAACCAGTGCTCCATTCTAAACCAGAGCTTCATTCTAAACCAGAGCTCCATTCTAAACCAGAGCTCCATTCTAAACCCGAGATCTATTCTAAACCAGAGCTCCATTCTAAACCAGAGCTCCATTCTAAACCAGATTCAACACTAAACCAGAGCTCCATTCTAAACTAGAGCTCCATTGTAAACCAGAGCTCCATTCTAAAACCAGAGCACAATTCTTAACCAGAGATCTATTCTAAACCAGAGCTCCATTCTAAATCAGAGCTCCATTCTAAACCAGAGCTCCATTCTAAACCAGTGCTCCATTCTAAACCAGAGTCAACACTAAACCAGAGCTCCATTCTAAACTAGAGCTCCATTCTAAACCAGAGCTCCATTCTAAAACCAGAGCTCCATTCTGAACCAGAGATCTATTCTAAACCAGAGCTCCATTCTAAATCAGAGCTCCATTCTAAACCAGAGCTCCATTCTAAACCAGTGCTCCATTCTGAACCAGAGTCCATTCTAAACCAGAGGTCCATTCTAAACCAGTGCTCCATTCTAAACATGTGCTCCATTCTAAACCAGAGCCCCATTCTATTCCAGAGCTCCATTCTAAACCAGAGCTCCATTCTAAACCAGAGCTCCATTCTAAACTAGAGCTCCATTCTAAACCAGAGCTCCATTCTAAATCAGAGCTCCATTCTAAACCAGAGCTCCATTCTAAACCAGTGCTCCATTCTAAACCAGAGTCCATTCTAAACCAGAGGTACATTCTAAACCAGAGCTCCATTTTAAACATGTGCTCCATTCTAAACCAGAGCCCCATTCTATTCCAGAGCTCCATTCTAAACTAGAGCTCCATTCTAAACCAGAGCTCCATTCTAAACTAGAGCTCCATTCTAAACCAGAGCTCCATTCTAAACCAGAGCTCCATTCTAAATCAGAGCTCCATTCTAAACCAGAGCTCCATTCTAAACCAGTGCTCCATTCTAAACCAGAGTCCATTCTAAACCAGAGTCCATTCTAAACCAGAGGTCCATTCTAAACATGTGCTCCATTCTAAACATGTGCTCCATTCTAAACCAGAGCCCCATTCTATTCCAGAGCTCCATTCTAAACCAGAGCTCCATTCTAAACTAGAGCTCCATTCAAAACCAGAGTTCAATTCTAAACCAGAGCTCCATTCTAAACCAGAGCTCCATTCTAAACCAGAGCTCCATTCTAAATCAGAGCTCCAATTTAAATCAGAGCTCCATTCTAAACCGGAGATCCATTCTAAACCAGTGCTCCATTCTAAACCAGAGGTCCATTCTAAACCAGAGCTTCATTCTAAACCAGAGCTCCATTCTAAACCCGAGATCTATTCTAAACCAGAGCTCCATTCTAAACCAGAGCTCCATTCTAAACCAGATTCAACACTAAACCAGAGCTCCATTCTAAACTAGAGCTCCATTGTAAACCAGAGCTCCATTCTAAAACCAGAGCACCATTCTTAACCAGAGATATATTCTAAAACAGAGCTCCATTCTAAATCAGAGCTCCATTCTAAACCAGAGCTCCATTCTAAACCAGTGCTCCATTCTAAACCAGAGTCAACACTAAACCAGAGCTCCATTCTAAACTAGAGCTCCATTCTAAACCAGAGCTCCATTCTAAAACCAGAGCTCCATTCTGAACCAGAGATCTATTCTAAACCAGAGCTCCATTCTAAATCAGAGCTCCATTCTAAACCAGAGCTCCATTCTAAACCAGTGCTCCATTCTGAACCAGAGTCCATTCTAAACCAGAGGTCCATTCTAAACCAGTGCTCCATTCTAAACATGTGCTCCATTCTAAACCAGAGCCCCATTCTATTCCAGAGCTCCATTCTAAACCAGAGCTCCATTCTAAACCAGAGCTCCATTCTAAACTAGAGCTCCATTCTAAACCAGAGCTCCATTCTAAATCAGAGCTCCATTCTAAACCAGAGCTCCATTCTAAACCAGTGCTCCATTCTAAACCAGAGTCCATTCTAAACCAGAGGTACATTCTAAACCAGAGCTCCATTTTAAACATGTGCTCCATTCTAAACCAGAGCCCCATTCTATTCCAGAGCTCCATTCTAAACTAGAGCTCCATTCTAAACCAGAGCTCCATTCTAAACTAGAGCTCCATTCTAAACCAGAGCTCCATTCTAAACCAGTGCTCCATTCTAAACCAGAGTCCATTCTAAACCAGAGTCCATTCTAAACCAGAGGTCCATTCTAAACATGTGCTCCATTCTAAACATGTGCTCCATTCTAAACCAGAGCCCCATTCTATTCCAGAGCTCCATTCTAAACCAGAGCTCCATTCTAAACTAGAGCTCCATTCAAAACCAGAGTTCAATTCTAAACCAGAGCTCCATTCTAAACCAGAGCTCCATTCTAAACCAGAGCTCCATTCTAAATCAGAGCTCCAATTTAAATCAGAGCTCCATTCTAAACCGGAGATCCATTCTAAACCAGTGCTCCATTCTAAACCAGAGGTCCATTCTAAACCAGAGATATATTCTAAAACAGAGCTCCATTCTAAATCAGAGCTCCATTCTAAACCAGAGCTCCATTCTAAACCAGTGCTCCATTCTAAACCAGAGTCAACACTAAACCAGAGCTCCATTCTAAACCAGAGCTCCATTCTAAACCAGAGCTCCATTCTAAAACCAGAGCTCCATTCTGAACCAGAGATCTATTCTAAACCAGAGCTCCATTCTAAATCAGAGCTCCATTCTAAACCAGTGCTCCATTCTAAACCAGAGTCCATTCTAAACCAGAGTCCATTCTAAACCAGAGGTCCATTCTAAACATGTGCTCCATTCTAAACATGTGCTCCATTCTAAACCAGAGCCCCATTCTATTCCAGAGCTCCATTCTAAACCAGAGCTCCATTCTAAACTAGAGCTCCATTCAAAACCAGAGTTCAATTCTAAACCAGAGCTCCATTCTAAACCAGAGCTCCATTCTAAACCAGAGCTCCATTCTAAATCAGAGCTCCAATTTAAATCAGAGCTCCATTCTAAACCGGAGATCCATTCTAAACCAGTGCTCCATTCTAAACCAGAGGTCCATTCTAAACCAGTCCATTCTAAATCAGAGCTCCATTCTAAATCAGAGCTCCATTCTAAACCAGAGCCCCATTCTATTCCAAAGCTCCATTCTAAACATGTGCTCCATTCTAAACCAGATCCCCATTCTAAACCAGAGCTCCATTCTAAACCAGAGATCAATTCTAAACCAGAGCTACATTCTAAAAGAGAGCTCCATTCTAAAAGAGAGCTACATTCTAAAACCAGAGCTCCATTCTAAAAGAGAGCTCCATTCTAAACCAGAGCTCCATTCTAAACTAGAGCTCCATTCTAAACCAGAGCTCCATTCTAAAACCAGAGCTCCATTCTGAACCAGAGATCTATTCTAAACCAGAGATCTTTTCAAAACCAGAGATCTATTCTAATCCAGAGCTCCATTCTAAACTAGAGCTCCATTCTAAACCAGAGCTCAATTCTAAAGCAATGCTCCATTCAAAACCAGAGATCTATTTTAAACCAGAGCTCAATTCTAAACCAGAGCTCCATTCTAAACCAGAGCTCCATTCAAAACCAGAGTGCAATCTAAACCAGAGTGCATTCTAAACCAGAGCTCCATTCAAAACCAGAGCTCCATTCAAAACCAGAGCTCCATTCAAAACCAGAGCTCCATTCTAAACCAGAGCTCCATTCAAAACCAGAGCTCCATTCTAAACCAGAGCTCCATTCTAAACCAGAGCTCCATTATAAACCTGAGATCTATTCTAAACCAGAACTCAATTCTTAACCAGAACTCAATTCTAAACCAGAGCTCTATTCTAAACCAGAGCCCATTCTAAACCAGAGCCCATTCTAAACCAGAGCCCATTCTAAACCAGAGCTCCATTCAAAACCAGAGCTCCATTCAAAACCAGAGATCCATTCTAATCCAGAGATCTATTCTAAACCAGAGCTCCATTCTAAACCAGAGCTCCATTCTAAACCAGAGCTCCATTCTAAACCAGAGCTCTATTCTAATCCAGAGATCTATTCTAAACCAGAGCTCCATTCTAAAAGAGAGCTCCATTCTAAAAGAGAGCTCCATTCTAAACCAGAGTGCATTCTAAACCAGAGTGCATTCTAAACAAGAGCTCCATTCAAAACCAGAGCTCCATTCAAAACCAGAGCTCCATTCTAAACCAGAGCTCCATTCAAAACCAGAGCTCCATTCAAAACCAGAGCTCCATTCAAAACCAGAGCTCCATTCAAAACCAGAGCTCCATTCAAAACCAGAGCTCCATTCTAAACCAGAGCTCCATTCTAAACCAGAGATCTATTCTAAACCAGAGATCTATTCTAAACCTGAGATCTATTCTTAACCAGAGCTCCATTCTAAACCGGAGATCCATTCTAAACCAGTGCTCCATTCTAAACCAGAGGTCCATTCTAAACCAGAGCTTCATTCTAAACCAGAGCTCCATTCTAAACCCGAGATCTATTCTAAACCAGAGCTCCATTCTAAACCAGAGCTCCATTCTAAACCAGATTCAACACTAAACCAGAGCTCCATTCTAAACTAGAGCTCCATTGTAAACCAGAGCTCCATTCTAAAACCAGAGCACCATTCTTAACCAGAGATATATTCTAAAACAGAGCTCCATTCTAAATCAGAGCTCCATTCTAAACCAGAGCTCCATTCTAAACCAGTGCTCCATTCTAAACCAGAGTCAACACTAAACCAGAGCTCCATTCTAAACCAGAGCTCCATTCTAAACCAGAGCTCCATTCTAAAACCAGAGCTCCATTCTGAACCAGAGATCTATTCTAAACCAGAGCTCCATTCTAAATCAGAGCTCCATTCTAAACCAGTGCTCCATTCTAAACCAGAGTCCATTCTAAACCAGAGTCCATTCTAAACCAGAGGTCCATTCTAAACATGTGCTCCATTCTAAACATGTGCTCCATTCTAAACCAGAGCCCCATTCTATTCCAGAGCTCCATTCTAAACCAGAGCTCCATTCTAAACTAGAGCTCCATTCAAAACCAGAGTTCAATTCTAAACCAGAGCTCCATTCTAAACCAGAGCTCCATTCTAAACCAGAGCTCCATTCTAAATCAGAGCTCCAATTTAAATCAGAGCTCCATTCTAAACCGGAGATCCATTCTAAACCAGTGCTCCATTCTAAACCAGAGGTCCATTCTAAACCAGTCCATTCTAAATCAGAGCTCCATTCTAAATCAGAGCTCCATTCTAAACCAGAGCCCCATTCTATTCCAAAGCTCCATTCTAAACATGTGCTCCATTCTAAACCAGATCCCCATTCTAAACCAGAGCTCCATTCTAAACCAGAGATCAATTCTAAACCAGAGCTACATTCTAAAAGAGAGCTCCATTCTAAAAGAGAGCTACATTCTAAAACCAGAGCTCCATTCTAAAAGAGAGCTCCATTCTAAACCAGAGCTCCATTCTAAACTAGAGCTCCATTCTAAACCAGAGCTCCATTCTAAAACCAGAGCTCCATTCTGAACCAGAGATCTATTCTAAACCAGAGATCTTTTCAAAACCAGAGATCTATTCTAATCCAGAGCTCCATTCTAAACTAGAGCTCCATTCTAAACCAGAGCTCAATTCTAAAGCAATGCTCCATTCAAAACCAGAGATCTATTTTAAACCAGAGCTCAATTCTAAACCAGAGCTCCATTCTAAACCAGAGCTCCATTCAAAACCAGAGTGCAATCTAAACCAGAGTGCATTCTAAACCAGAGCTCCATTCAAAACCAGAGCTCCATTCAAAACCAGAGCTCCATTCAAAACCAGAGCTCCATTCTAAACCAGAGCTCCATTCAAAACCAGAGCTCCATTCTAAACCAGAGCTCCATTCTAAACCAGAGCTCCATTATAAACCTGAGATCTATTCTAAACCAGAACTCAATTCTTAACCAGAACTCAATTCTAAACCAGAGCTCTATTCTAAACCAGAGCCCATTCTAAACCAGAGCCCATTCTAAACCAGAGCCCATTCTAAACCAGAGCTCCATTCAAAACCAGAGCTCCATTCAAAACCAGAGATCCATTCTAATCCAGAGATCTATTCTAAACCAGAGCTCCATTCTAAACCAGAGCTCCATTCTAAACCAGAGCTCCATTCTAAACCAGAGCTCTATTCTAATCCAGAGATCTATTCTAAACCAGAGCTCCATTCTAAAAGAGAGCTCCATTCTAAAAGAGAGCTCCATTCTAAACCAGAGTGCATTCTAAACCAGAGTGCATTCTAAACCAGAGCTCCATTCAAAACCAGAGCTCCATTCAAAACCAGAGCTCCATTCTAAACCAGAGCTCCATTCAAAACCAGAGCTCCATTCAAAACCAGAGCTCCATTCAAAACCAGAGCTCCATTCAAAACCAGAGCTCCATTCAAAACCAGAGCTCCATTCTAAACCAGAGCTCCATTCTAAACCAGAGATCTATTCTAAACCAGAGATCTATTCTAAACCTGAGATCTATTCTTAACCAGAGCTCCAGTCTAAACCAGAACTCCATTCTAAACCAGAGCTCCATTCAAAACCAGAGCTCTATTCTAAACCAGAGCGCAATTCTAAACCAGAGCTCCATTATAAACCAGAGATCTATTCTAATCCAGAGATCTATTCTAATCCAGAGCTCCATTCTAAACCTGAGATCTATTCTAAACCAGAGCTCCATTCTAAATCAGAGCTCCATTCTAAACCTGAGATCTATTCTAAACCAGAGCTCCATTCTAAATCAGAGCTCCATTCTAAACAAGAGCTCCATTCTAAACCAGAGTGCATTCTAAACCAGAGCTCCATTCTAAATCAGAGCTCCATTCTAAACAAGAGCTCCATTCTAAACCAGAGTGCATTCTAAACAAGAGCTCCATTCTAAACCAGAGATCTATTCTAAACCACAGCTCCATTCTAAACCACAGCTCCATTCTAAACCAGAGCTCCATTCTAAAAGAGAGCTCAATACTAAACCAGAGCTCCATTCTAAACCAGAGCTCCATTCTAAAACCAGAGCTCCATTCTTAACCAGAGCTCCATTCTATAATGTCTTACTAAGACAGAGAGAGATAGTCATCTGCCCCACATTGATTATCTACCGTTTGTCTGCTAAAGGAACATATTACAGCACTGATGTCATTATCACAGACAGCGTTTTTCTGTTCAATACTCTTACTAGACTTGGGCCACTGTAACCGGTGGGTTCTAAACCCCAGTCTCCTGCTCAGGAAATGTCTTAACCAACAGGAAAATCATTGTGAGCCAGTTTCCCAGACCCAGATTCTAGCTGGTCTAACTACTATCTAACTAGACTGGCCACTCTAAAGGTCTCTAGCTGGTCTAACATAACATACATTTGGTATGGTGTGGTTATTGTTGCATTAGACAGGAATACATTTGGTGTGGTTAGGTCCTGAGCGGGTTTTCATCAAGGATATCTCTGCACTTTGCTTCTTTCATCTTTCCCTCGATCCTGACTAGTCTGCCAGTCCCTGCTTCTGAAAAACATCCCCACAGCATGATGCTGCTATCACCATGCTTCACCTTAAGGATGGTGCCAGGTTTCTTCCAGACGTGACACTTGGCATTCAGGCCAAAGAGTTCAATCTTGTTTTCATCAGAACAGAGAATCTTGTTACTCATGGTTTGGGAGTCTTTAGGTGCCTTTTGGCAAACTCCAAGCGGGCTGTCATGTGTCTTTTACTGAGGAGTGGCTTCCGTCTGGCTACCATAAAGGCCTGATTGGTGGAGTGCTGCAGAGATGGTTGTCCTTCTGGAAGGTTCTCCCAGCTCCACAGAGGAACTCAGGAGCTCTGTTAGTGACCATCAGGTTCTTGGTCACTTCCCTGACCAAGACCCTTCTCCCCGATTGCTTAGTTTTGACGGACGGACAGCTCTAGGAAGAGTTTTGGGGTTTCCAAACTTTTCCATTTAAGAATGACGGACAACACTGTGTTCTTGGGGAACTTCAATGCTGCAGACATTTTTTGGCACCATTCCCCAGATCTGTGCTTCGACCTAATGGCTTGGTTTTTGGCTCGGACATGCACTGTCAACTGTATAGACAGGTGTGTGCCTTTCCAAATCAAGTCCAATCAATTAAATTTACCACAGGTGGACTCCAATCAAATTGTAGAAACAGGATACACCGGAGCTCAATATCGCGTCTCATAGCAAAGGATCTGAATACTTACGTAAATAAGGTATATGTCATGACGCCCGCTTCCCCCTTTCTTGTGTGGCAGTTTTATGATTTTACGAAAGGTCATAAATTCCTGGCAGAGACTTTCTCCCTGGACATGCAGTATGAGAGAGAAAATCTCTTAGTAGAACCAAGGATCTCTTCCGCCAAAAACTCCTACATCCCAGAATTGGGAGAATTAAACCATATTCCTATTTTAGAAAATGTGGGAAAGGGTCGGTGAAGAATCCAAGAACGACCCTGTCAATTTTGAGGTGGAAGACAGTAGGACAACATAACTATCTTTTAAAAGTGTAAATCTCTGTTATTAGCTTTGCACCTGAATGTTGTATAGGATGAATGATTAAGTATAGAATACTTTTGAAAAGATAATGTGATTTTAGTCTTATGAGGATGAAACACCCCCCTTTCCACTTAAGGATAAAAGCACCCGTGACGAAAGTCACAGCAGTCCAAATAACTGGTCCCCACATAAAAAATGATTTAAACTACCACTCTTGTGTATGGATGATTCAAGTAAGTTAGGGTTCGTGCAGAATAAAATAAATTACGACATTCAAGAATGAGACTGATCGAGGTAAAATTGATTAATAAGCGACTGTTATGATAAGAGATACAAAGCAACTCTATAAACAACATTCTTCCGTGGTTTCCCGACTTCCTAGTTAATGTTTACATGATTAGTTGAATCACGTAATAATTAAACCTAGAGAATTGATTTGATAATATAACAGTCTTCACTTTTAATGACAGTCAAGACACGACATATATATTTTTATTTATATATAAATTTGCACCTGGTCACCTATGTCATGGAAAGAGAAGGTGTTTGTTCCATTCAGTGTCTATATACTTACTCCATATAATACAGGCCTGGTTTTAACTTTTCTCAGATGGACTAGCAGTGAGTGGAGAGGCCTGGTTTTAACTTTGCTCAGATGGACTAGCAGTGAGCGGACAGGTCTGGTTTTAACTTTTCTCAGATGGACTAGCAGTGAGCGGACAGGTCTGGTTTTAACTTTGCTCAGATGGACTAGCAGCGAGCTGATAGGTTTTTATAGAAAATGTTATTCAACATACATTTTTCCAGCAAAAAGGCAATATACAGGAGTAGTTGTGGTACACTGCTGCTACAGGGACGAGCTTCAACTGGAAAATACCAAATCAAGGAGGAGCAGGGGTGTGATCAGGGCCCAGGAATCTGATCTAGCATCAGTTGACTTTTAGATCATAACGAATAAGCTTGTATGGACAGATCCTAGGTCTGCACTCCTACTCAAGACGCTTTGTGGATATGGGCCCGAATCTCATCTAGGGTGGCAAAATTCTAGTTACTTTACCAAAATGCACGGGTTTTACAGAAATCCCTGTCGGAAGATTCACGGAATCAGAGGAGTATAAGCAGGTAGTCTGGAATCCTCCAACTTGGATTTCTGGAAAACCTGGGAATTTTGTTACCTAATCCCACGGGTCCGTACCGCAGCTTGTTATCTAAACTGAACCTTAACATCAATATTAGAACCAACTGGTGCCATCAGTTCAAACAAGAAGGAGAACACAGAAGAAAAAACAATTATCTAAATAATCAGGAACCTGAAGAAAATAAACTACCAGGAATATGAACACCTGAATCTTCTCCATCTGTAGCCGACCAATACTGTGTTTTCCATCTGAGCTTGTTGTCCTAATAATAATTATAGTAACACTGGTTCTGTGTATATATGGTGAAACCAGAGGGCTTCCTACTAAAGCAGCACCCATAACAATCACCTTGGATCTACAACCCAGAACAATCCCTCAGAGGGAACGGAACAGGGCAGGAAAAGAGGAGGAGGAAGAGCACATCAAAAGTACAACCAAAGTTTCCATTTACCTGCTTTGATATGAAGGTTAAAGGTTAAAGAACAGACAACTTCTTCTCTTTTTACATTTTAAACAGATGCTGTGGATTTTTATTTTATTATACAAGATATTGCAGAAAAAGACAAAAACATATCATTTTTTTTAAAGATGGAAACAGTTTGACTAGTTGACTAAAGAGGAGGGTGTATGAAGGGGAACTAGTTTCAAGCGTCAACCCATCTGCACTGGTTCTCTTCTTTAAAAAAACTAATCACCCTTTTATGCAAATGACGACTATCTCTTCTTTGCCTCGTCATCCTCCACTAGATGAAGCAGTGCTCTTTGCTTTTCATAACTCTTATTATTAAAACCAAAACCAAGAATAAACAGGGAAAAAGTAAAGTCTAGAAGTTCATCATCCTGTCCTGTCTCCAATTTCATTTATTTATTCCAGACAAAAATAGGCAGTCAGAGCTAGAGAAGCCAAAAACCTAACGACCTCAAAAAAAGTAGAAGGGGTGTGGAGGGGAGAGAGGGGGAGAGAGGGGGGTTTGGGAGGATCAGTCATCATCACCATCATCATCATGGATGGATCCGTGTGACACGATGTCTGTCTGTGGAGGGTGTTCGAGGTGGAGCACACACACACGGTTGGTTACAGTCTGTGGTTACGGCAGGTTAAGGAGGAGGAGGAGGAGGAGGAAGAAGAGAGGGGGAGGGAGGGTTGCTCAGTTGTGGATCTTGATAGCTTTCTCCAGGTAGGTGTAACGGCCTCTCTTGGGGGCTTTGTTGAAGTGGTCCAGACCTAACCAGGGCCGAGGGTGGGACATGTTACCTAGAGGGAGAGGAGGACATATGTAACATTCTGAGAGGAGGTGGTAGTGTTCAGTATTATAATATGCAATACCAAAAAAAGAAAGCATATTAGAAAGAGTTGATAACTGGTAGAACAAAGAATATATTCTGTTATAGATCACATTTAGTAGAAAAATAAAACACCATTAAATAACAGAAGAATACTGGTCATGTTCCCTGATGCCAAACCCATATCAGAAACTCAGAAGACAGAATTATTGTACGGTTTTAAAATCTAATTTGAGACATAGGGTTAATTTGGGTCAAATTCCATTAATTAGACCTAAATAATTGAATGTATTAAATGATTTGTTTAGTTCCAAAACAACAACACATTGAAGGTTCTATATTGCAATAGCCTACTCTACATGCCATAGAAATACAATCTAATTCATACAGCATACTATGATTCCCAGAGTAAATTTCATTTCCCAGGGTGCAATGCTCTGCACAGGGCTGCTGGCTGGCTAGTGGCTACTGCTACCAAGTCCACACAAACGTGAAGTAGTGTAAATATATTGTTGTCAAGTTATGAGTGCATTTCACCTTACCTTGGGTCGTAATCACACTATATAATGCTCACCTTCATGTCGTTGTCATACAAAAAGAATCCTAATTTAGATGAATAATGACAACGTTACAATGTGATGTGTAAAATATTTGTATATTTTCATGTTGGATCTAAACCTCCCTTGCACTGCACTGCTTTGTTCCACCTTTTGCTTAGTTGTTCAGCCTGGCTAGCGACTGCCCCCTTGAGAAGACAAGCACAGCCTGGCTAGCGACTGCCCCCTTGAGAAGACAAACTCAACCTGGCTAGTGACTGCCCCCTTGAGAAGACAAGCTCAGCCTGGCTAGCTACTGCCCCCTTGAGAAGACAAACTCAACCTGGCTAGCGACTGCCCCCTTGAGAAGACAAACTCAACCTGGCTAGTGACTGCCCCCTTGAGAAGACAAGCTCAGCCTGGCTAGCGACTGCCCCCTTGAGAAGACAAGCACAGCCTGGCTAGTGACTGCCCCCTTGAGAAGACAAGCACAGCATGGCTAACGACTGCCCCCTTGAGAAGACAAGCTCAGCCTGGCTAGCGACTGCCCCCTTGAGAAGACAAGCTCAGCCTGGCTAGCGACTGCCCCCTTGAGAAGACAAGCTCAGCCTGGCTAGCGACTGCCCCCTTGAGAAGACAAGCTCAGCCTGGCTAGCTACTGCCACCTTGAGAAGACAAGCTCAACCTGGCTAGTGACTGCCCCCTTGAGAAGACAAGCTCAGCCTGGCTAGCGACTGCCCCCTTGAGAAGACAAGCACAGCCTGGCTAGCGACTGCCCCCTTGAGAAGACAAGCTCAGCCTGGCTAGCGACTGCCACCTTGAGAAGACAAGCTCAACCTGGCTAACGACTGCCCCCTTGAGAAGACAAGCTCAGCCTGGCTAGCGACTGCCCCCTTGAGAAGACAAGCACAGCCTGGCTAGCAACTGCCCCCTTGAGAAGACAAGCTCAGCCTGGCTAGCGACTGCCCCCTTGAGAAGACAAGCACAGCCTGGCTAGCGACTGCCCCCTTGAGAAGACAAGCTCAGCCTGGCTAGCGACTGCCACCTTGAGAAGACAAGCTCAGCCTGGCTAGCTACTGCCCCCTTGAGAAGACAAGCTCAGCCTGGCTAGCGACTGCCACCTTGAGAAGACAAGCTCAGCCTGGCTAGCTACTGCCCCCTTGAGAAGACAAGCTCAGCCTGGCTAGCGACTGCCACCTTGAGAAGACAAGCTCAGCCTGGCTAGCTACTGCCCCCTTGAGAAGACAAGCTCAGCCTGGCTAGCGACTGCCACCTTGAGAAGACAAGCACAGCCTGGCTAGCGACTGCCCCCTTGAGAAGATTCAGACAAAATACAAGACAGACTGGATCCTCTCAAACTGTTCATGACACAAGACATTTGACAGAAGTATCGAAAGGAACAAAAATTGTAGTACCAAACAGTTTTTCATGTTCTAGTCTCAAAAAAGTAGTGAAGTTTTGGTATACTGTGCAAAACTAGTAGTTAGTAGTGGTCGTCAGTTAGTAGTAGTAGTGTACCTGGCTGTGGCTGGAAGTCTTTCAGGTTGACCTCATACTCATCCTCAGTGATGTACTGATGCCGGCCCATCATCACGATCGCAAACTTGAACTGCAGACAAACAAAGAACACAGTGAGTATTCATAAAGCAGGTTATAACTGCTCCTCCATCAGAACACAGTGAGTATTCATAAAGCAGGTTATAACTGCTCCTCCATCAGAACACAGTGAGTATTCATAAAGCAGGTTATAACTGCTCCTCCATCAGAACACAGTGAGTATTCATAAAGCAGGTTATAACTGCTCCTCCATCAGAACACAGTGAGTATTCATAAAGCAGGTTATAACTGCTCCTCCATCAGAACACAGTGAGTATTCATAAAGCAGGTTATAACTGCTCCTCCATCAGAACACAGTGAGTATTCATAAAGCAGGTTATAACTGCTCCTCCATCAGAACACAGTGAGTATTCATAAAGCAGGTTATAACTGCTCCTCCATCAGAACACAGTGAGTATTCATAAAGCAGGTTATAACTGCTCCTCCATCAGAACACAGTGAGTATTCATAAAGCAGGTTATAACTGCTCCTCCATCAGAACACAGTGAGTATTCATAAAGCAGGTTATAACTGCTCCTCCATCAGAACACAGTGAGTATTCATAAAGCAGGTTATAACTGCTCCTCCATCAGAACACAGTGAGTATTCATAAAGCAGGTTATAATTGCTCCTCCATCAGAACACAGTGAGTATTTATAAAGCAGGTTATAATTGCTCCTCCATCAGAACACAGTGAGTATTTATAAAGCAGGTTATAACTGCTCCTCCATTAGGCCAAACATTAGCAAAATGAAAGTACTGACCTTGTCAAACTCTTTCTCCTGGATTTCTAGCATGCTTTGAATCGTCCTCATCACATCCCTGAACGGCTCACCCTGAGAACACACACAGAGTTAGAAAACCCAGCAGCGTTACAGTTCTTGACACAAACCGGTGCGCCTGGCACCTACAGTCGTTCAACGGAACTTCAATGTTTTGTCTTGTCCATTCACCCTCTGAATGGCACACATACACAATCCATGTCTCAACTGTCTCAGGACTTAAAAATCCTTCTTTAACCTGACTCCTACCCTTCATCTACACTGATTGAAGTGGATTTAACAGTGACATCAATAAGGATCATATCTTCCACCTGGGTTCACCTGGTCAGTCTGTCATGGAAAGAGAAGTGTCCTTAATGTTTTATACACTCAGTGTATCCGTGGTAACCAATTCATTTTAAAGAGTCAAGATCACTTTGAGTCAAAAAGATCAGAATAGGTTTTAAACATGAAATGTAAGCCTATGCAACATTAACCTAATAAAATAAATGATAACATTACCAGGCATTGACTATTAGTATTATTATAGCTAGTAACATGATCATGTTTCTGACTTCCATTATTATTAGCATTATTACTATCATGAGTAGTATCAGCATTATTAGTAGCATTACCAGTCAGTGAGATCCTAGCAGTGATCAGGGTGGAGGATGTTATTTCCCAGCATTGGTATCCAGACTATTATTATCCAACAGCAGTAATCATTCATTATGATGACTGTTACTCTTCTTCTTTTGTCTGTTATGTGGCCAATTCACCAATGGGAACACCTCTCTTGGTCATGCCGCCATAGGCTTAGGTTTTTGGCTGGGTGCTTAAATGGGGTAACATTGTAACAGGATTCATGCACCCATCTGTTTTTGGGCCTGGCCAATCAGTGATTGAAAGGGTTTTTAGACGCTAAAGGAGCGTTACGGGTAGGGGGTTGGTCTAATAGTCTCAGGGACTACAGGGGAGGATTTCACAGGAGGGATATTGGAGTCAGTTGCATCTACAGTATATTTGGAAAGCATATATCAAGGTACTGCTACTGGGAAAGAGGTCAAGTATTGATCAAGGTGTTTTTTTGGTAGCAAGTATACTGGCATGTATTATGGTAATAATAAGTGAAACTTAATGTCTCTTTATGAAGATCTGGTACAACACTGTGTACTACTTCCTTCACAGAACAGCGCAAACTGTCTCTAACCAGAATAGAAAGAGGAGTGGGAGGCCCCGGTGCACAACTGAGCAAGAGGACAAGTACATTAGAGTGTCTAGTTTGAGAAACAGACGCCTCACAAGTCCTCAACTGGCAGCTTCATTAAATAATACCCACAAAACACCAGTCTCAACGTCAACAGTTAAGAGGCGACTCCGGGATGCTGGTCTTCTAGGACAGAGCAAGATATGGCTTTTTCTTTGCAACTGATGCTTTCTGTAAAGATTTTTTTCTTGAGGCAATTAATTCCTTTCAGTCCAGAGAAACCCCAGGGCTTGATGGTAGACCAGTCCAGAGAAACCCCAGGGCTTGATGGTAGACCAGTCCAGAGAAACCCCAGGGCTTGATGGTAGACCAGTCCAGAGAAACCCCAGGGCTTGATGGTAGACCAGTCCAGAGAAACCCCAGGGCTTGATGGTAGACCAGTCCAGAGAAACCCCAGGGCTTGATGGTAGACCAGTCCAGAGAAACCCCAGGGCTTGATGGTAGACCAGTCCAGAGAAACCCCAGGGCTTGATGGTAGACCAGTCCAGAGAAACCCCAGGGTTTGATGGTAGACCAGTCCAGAGAAACCCCAGGGCCTGATGGTAGACCAATAGAGGTACATCAGACCTGTTTATACTCAAAGATCCATTATTATCATGTTTTAATTACTCTTATAAAAATGGTAGACTTTCAGGTACTCAGCAAGAAGGTCTGATTTAATTACTACTGAAACAGGACCCAGATGGTATAAAGATCTGACTTAATTATTACTGAAACAGTACCCAGATGGTAAGTATAAAGATCTGACTTAATTATTACTGAAACAGGACCCAGATGGTAAGTATAAAGATCTGACTTAATTATTACTGAAACAGTACCCAGATGGTAAGTATAAAGATCTGACTTAATTACTACTGAAACAGGACCCAGATGGTAAGTATAAAGATCTGACTTAATTATTACTGAAACAGTACTCAGATGGTAAGTATAAAGTTCTGACTTAATTACTACTGAAACAGGACCCAGATGGTAAGTATAAAGATCTGACTTAATTATTACTGAAACAGTACCCAGATGGTAAGTATAAAGATCTGACTTAATTACTACTGAAACAGGACCCAGATGGTAAGTATAAAGATCTGACTTAATTACTACTGAAACAGGACCCAGATGGTAAGTATAAAGATCTGACTTAATTACTACTGAAACAGGACCCAGATGGAATAAAGATCTGACTTAATTAATACTGAAACAGGACCCAGATGGTAAGTATAAAGATCTGACTTAATTACTACTGAAACAGGACCCAGATGGTAAGTATAAAGATCCAATCCATAACAAAATAAACTGGATGCCCCTTTTACACTTCAATGCTGAGATGCAAAAATCCTGGCAAAATGCATAGTGAATAGAAAACTTAGAACAGGCCTTTGATAAATGTTGGGGAATCTCTTGTACAATAGGTTAAAGTTCAGATGTAATTAATGGTTCCTTCTCAGTATTTAACTGAGACAGTTAAACAAGGTTGTTCATTGTCTCCATACTTATTTGTTATGGAAATGCTCTCAAGATCAGATCGAACAATAACTTCAAGGGTTTAGAAAGCCATGGCATAAAAATAAGTGTCAATGCTGATAGGACTCTTTATGAAGAAATAAATCACACTGATGTACTCTAATCATATAGTTTACGTATTTACTGACGGCGCTCCAGATTACTTAGATGAGCAAAAAATATTACATTCATTTGGAATTGTAAGCCAGACAAAATTAAACGTGTTTATTTATATAATGAATATGTTTCGGGAACTGAAATGTGAATATTAAAGTGTTTAACATCTCACTAAAAGCTTCATCCATACAAAAGTTCTACTTAAACCCAAAATGGTTCTCCAGTAGAAACATTTGTTATTACTCCACAATACTAATCTAAATGACAGAAGGAAGTCTGTACAGAATACAAATATTACAAAACATGCATCCTGTTTACAACAAGGCACTAAAGTAATATTCCAAAACATGCATCCTGTTTACAACAAGGCACTAAAGTAATACTGCAAAACATGCATCCTGTTTACAACAAGGCACTAAAGTAATACTGCAAAACATGCATCCTGTTTACAACAAGGCACTAAAGTAATACTGCAAAACACGCATCCTGTTTACAACAAGGCACTAAAGTAATACTGCAAAACACGCATCCTGTTTACAACAAGGCACTAAAGTAATACTGCAAAACACGCATCCTGTTTACAACAAGGCACTAAAGTAATACTGCAAAACACGCATCCTGTTTACAACAAGGCACTAAAGTAATACTGCAAAACACGCATCCTGTTTACAACAAGGCACTAAAGTAATACTGCAAAACACGCATCCTGTTTACAACAAGGCACTAAAGTAATACTGCAAAACACGCATCCTGTTTACAACAAGGCACTAAAGTAATACTGCAAAACACGCATCCTGTTTACAACAAGGCACTAAAGTAATACTGCAAAACACGCATCCTGTTTACAACAAGGCACTAAAGTAATACTGCAAAACACGCATCCTGTTTACAACAAGGCACTAAAGTAATACTGCAAAACACGCATCCTGTTTACAACAAGGCACTAAAGTAATACTGCAAAACACGCATCCTGTTTACAACAAGGCACTAAAGTAATACTGCAAAACACGCATCCTGTTTACAACAAGACACTAAAGTAATACTGCAAAACACGCATCCTGTTTACAACAAGGCACTAAAGTAATACTGCAAAACACGCATCCTGTTTACAACAAGACACTAAAGTAATACTGCAAAACACGCATCCTGTTTACAACAAGGCACTAAAGTAATACTGCAAAACACGCATCCTGTTTACAACAAGGCACTAAAGTAATACTGCAAAACACGCATCCTGTTTACAACAAGGCACTAAAGTAATACTGCAAAACATGCATCCTGTTTACAACAAGGCACTAAAGTAATACTGCAAAACACGCATCCTGTTTACAACAAGGCACTAAAGTAATACTGCAAAACACGCATCCTGTTTACAACAAGGCACTAAAGTAATACTGCAAAACACGCATCCTGTTTACAACAAGGCACTAAAGTAATACTGCAAAACACGCATCCTGTTTACAACAAGGCACTAAAGTAATACTGCAAAACATGCATCCTGTTTACAACAAGGCACTAAAGTAATACTGCAAAACACGCATCCTGTTTACAACAAGGCACTAAAGTAATACTGCAAAACACGCATCCTGTTTACAACAAGGCACTAAAGTAATACTGCAAAACACGCATCCTGTTTACAACAAGGCACTAAAGTAATACTGCAAAACACGCATCCTGTTTACAACAAGACACTAAAGTAATACTGCAAAACACGCATCCTGTTTACAACAAGGCACTAAAGTAATACTGCAAAACACGCATCCTGTTTACAACAAGGCACTAAAGTAATACTGCAAAACACGCATCCTGTTTACAACAAGGCACTAAAGTAATACTGCAAAACACGCATCCTGTTTACAACAAGGCACTAAAGTAATACTGCAAAACACGCATCCTGTTTACAACAAGACACTAAAGTAATACTGCAAAACACGCATCCTGTTTACAACAAGGCACTAAAGTAATACTGCAAAACACGCATCCTGTTTACAACAAGGCACTAAAGTAATACTGCAAAACACGCATCCTGTTTACAACAAGACACTAAAGTAATACTGCAAAACACGCATCCTGTTTACAACAAGGCACTAAAGTAATACTGCAAAACACGCATCCTGTTTACAACAAGGCACTAAAGTAATACTGCAAAACATGCATCCTGTTTACAACAAGGCACTAAAGTAATACTGCAAAACACGCATCCTGTTTACAACAAGGCACTAAAGTAATACTGCAAAACACGCATCCTGTTTACAACAAGACACTAAAGTAATACTGCAAAACACGCATCCTGTTTACAACAAGACACTAAAGTAATACTGCAAAACATGCATCCTGTTTACAACAAGGCACTAAAGTAATACTGCAAAACACGCATCCTGTTTACAACAAGGCACTAAAGTAATACTGCAAAACACGCATCCTGTTTACAACAAGGCACTAAAGTAATACTGCAAAACATGCATCCTGTTTACAACAAGGCACTAAAGTAATACTGCAAAACATGCATCCTGTTTACAACAAGGCACTAAAGTAATACTGCAAAACATGTGGCAAAGCAATTTACATTAACATTTACATTAACATTACATTAACATTAACATTACATTAACATTAACATTAACATTACATTAACATTAACATTAACATTAACATTACATGTTAATAGTAGCAGTGGAAAGTTCCATCCTGAGTGGTGAAGTAGAGGCTTTGAATGACTTTACCAGGAGATTACACTGTCTGAGACAGCAGAACAGACACAGAGTCACCACTCACACCAGATCCAGTCAGAACAGACACACACACACCAGATCCAGTCAGAACAGACACACACACACCAGATCCAGTCAGAACAGACACACACACACCAGATCCAGTCAGAACAGACACACACACACCAGATCCAGTCAGAACAGACACACACACACCAGATCCAGTCAGAACAGACACACACACACCAGATCCAGTCAGAACAGACACACTCACACCAGATCCAGTCAGAACAGACACACACACACCAGATCCAGTCAGAACAGACACACTCACACCAGATCCAGTCAGTCAGAACAGACACACACACACCAGATCCAGTCAGTCAGAACAGACACACTCACACCAGATCCAGTCAGTCAGAACAGACACACACACACACCAGATCCAGTCAGTCAGAACAGACACACACACACCAGATCCAGTCAGAACAGACACACACACACCAGATCCAGTCAGAACAGACACACACACACCAGATCCAGTCAGAACAGACACACACACACCAGATCCAGTCAGAACAGACACACACACACCAGATCCAGTCAGAACAGACACACTCACACCAGATCCAGTCAGAACAGACACACACACACCAGATCCAGTCAGAACAGACACACTCACACCAGATCCAGTCAGAACAGACACACACACACCAGATCCAGTCAGTCAGAACAGACACACACACACCAGATCCAGTCAGTCAGAACAGACACACACACACCAGATCCAGTCAGTCAGAACAGACACACACACACCAGATCCAGTCAGAACAGACACACACACACCAGATCCAGTCAGTCAGAACAGACACACACACACCAGATCCAGTCAGTCAGTCAGAACAGTCACACCAGATCCAGTCAGAACAGACACACACACACCAGATCCAGTCAGTCAGAACAGACACACACACACCAGATCCAGTCAGTCAGTTAGAACAGTCACACACACACCAGATCCAGTCAGTCAGTCAGAACAGTCACACCAGATCCAGTCAGTGAGTCAGAACAGTCACACCAGATCCAGTCAGTCAGACAGTGAAACGGAGTAAGACAACACACACCTGTCTGATCTTCAGCAGGAAAGGGATTCCGAACGTTCCAAAGACCTCCTTGTGGAAATGTGCGACAGGAATCAACATCTCAGTGTCCTTATCCAGGTCCACCTGGTCCAGAGGAAGTTCCTAGAGAGAGAGAGAGGAATCAACATCTCAGTGTCCTTATCCAGGTCCACCTGGTCCAGAGGAAGTTCCTAGAGAGAGAGAGAGGAATCAACATCTCAGTGTCCTTATCCAGGTCCACCTGGTCCAGAGGAAGTTCCTAGAGAGAGAGAGAGGAATCAACATCTCAGTGTCCTTATCCAGGTCCACCTGGTCCAGAGGAAGTTCCTAGAGAGAGAGAGAGGAATCAACATCTCAGTGTCCTTATCCAGGTCCACCTGGTCCAGAGGAAGTTCCTAGAGAGAGAGAGAGGAATCAACATCTCAGTGTCCTTATCCAGGTCCACCTGGTCCAGAGGAAGTTCCTAGAGAGAGAGAGAGGAATCAACATCTCAGTGTCCTTATCCAGGTCCACCTGGTCCAGAGGAAGTTCCTAGAGAGAGAGAGAGGAATCAACATCTCAGTGTCCTTATCCAGGTCCACCTGGTCCAGAGGAAGTTCCTAGAGAGAGAGAGAGGAATCAACATCTCAGTGTCCTTATCCAGGTCCACCTGGTCCAGAGGAAGTTCCTAGAGAGAGAGAGGTTAGGAGGAGAGGAGAACGTACCTCTATTCTGAAGGTGCGGCTGGCAGCGGGAGATAAACATTCTAGCAGCTCGTCCTCTTGGTGAACCCCGATGATCTTATAGCTTACTATCTCCAACAGTCTGGATAGAGAGGGGGGAGAAGAGAGAGAGGGGGAGGAGAGAGATAGAGGGGGAGAGAGAGAGGGGGGAGAAGAGAGAGAGAGGAAGAGAGAGAGGGGGAGGAGAGAGAGAGAGGGGGAGGAGAGAGAGCGAGAAGGGGGAGAAGAGAGAGAGGGGGGGGAGAAGAGAGAGAGAGGGGGGAGAAGAGAGAGAGAGGGGGGAGAAGAGAGAGAGAGGGGGGAGAAGAGAGAGAGAGAGGGGGAGAAGAGAGAGAGAGAGGGGGGAGAAGAGAGAGAGAGAGGGGGGAGAAGAGAGAGAGAGAGGGGGGAGAAGAGAGAGAAGGGGAGAAGAGAGAGAGAGAGGGGGGAGAAGAGAGAGAAGGGGAGAAGAGAGAGAGGGGGGGAGAAGAGAGAGAGAGGGGGAGAAGAGAGAGAGAGAGGGGGGAGAAGAGAGAGAGAGGGGTGGAGAAGAGAGAGAGAGGGGGGGAGAAGAGAGAGAGAGGGGTGGAGAAGAGAGAGAGAGAGGGGGGAGAAGAGAGAGAGAGGGGTGGAGAAGAGAGAGAGAGGGGGGGAGAAGAGAGAGAGAGGGGTGGAGAAGAGAGAGAGAGAGGGGGAGAAGAGAGAGAGAGGGGTGGAGAAGAGAGAGAGAGAGGGGGGAGAAGAGAGAGAAGGGGGAGAAGAGAGAGGGGGGAGAAGAGAGAGAGGGGGAGAAGAGAGAGAGGGGGGAGAAGAGAGAGAGAGAGGGGGAGAAGAGAGAGAGGGGGGGAGAAGAGAGAGAGAGAGGGGGGAGAAGAGAGAGAGAGAGGGGGGAGAAGAGAGAGAAGGGGAGAAGAGAGAGAGAGGGGTGGAGAAGAGAGAGAGAGAGGGGGGAGAAGAGAGAGAGAGGGGTGGAGAAGAGAGAGAGAGAAGGGGGAGAAGAGAGAGAGAGAGAGAGAGGGGGGGAGAAGAGAGAGAGAGAGGGGGGAGAAGAGAGAGAGGGGGAGAAGAGAGAGAGAGAGAGAGAGGGGGGGAGAAGAGAGAGAGAGAAGGGGGGAGAAGAGAGAGAGAGGGGGAGAAGAGAGAGAGAGGGGGAGAAGAGAGAGAGAAGGGGGGAGAAGAGAGAGAGAGAGAGAGAGGGGGGGAGAAGAGAGAGAGAAGGGGGGAGAAGAGAGAGAGAGGGGGAGAAGAGAGAGAGAAGGGGGAGAAGAGAGAGAGGGGGGAGAGATGTTAGAGGCAGGGTGGAGAAATAATATAATAATAGAACAGCAGCAGTCTTGTATAATAATAGAACAGCAGCAGTCTTGTATAATAATAGAACAGCAGCAGTCTTGTATAATAATAGAACAGCAGCAGTCTTGTATAATAATAGAACAGCAGCAGTCTTGTATAATAATAGAACAGCAGCAGTCTTGTATAATAATAGAACAGCAGCAGTCTTGTATAATAATAGAACAGCAGCAGTCTTGTATAATAATAGAACAGCAGCAGTCTTGTATAATAATAGAACAGGCAGCAGTCTTGTATAATAATAGCATTGAAGAACCACTGGGTGTAATACAAGCCTGACCACCAGAGGGCAGCACTGTTGTGACACTCACTCACACAGTCTCTCTGCTTACCGGAGCTTCTCTGAGCCTTTGTCGGACAGCTCCACAGCTTTTTTACATTCCTCCAGCAGGTCCCTGACACAGCCGTGTTTATCTGGGTAGAGAGTGATCTCCTAGAGGGAGAGAGAGAGAGAAGGGGAGAGCGAGGGAGTTAGTCATCACGGTCAAAGGTTAGAAAGCACGTGTGAGATCACATTTTTAACAGTACAGAATGTCGCATTGTATTTTGAAATGAATGCACTTCATACATCTAGTCCCATCATTCGAAGAAGTCATAAGTATTGGGACAAATTCATAGCACACGAAGACTACCAACTAGTTGAAGGTGTATCTTGTTTTGGTGATACCTCAAAGAAAACAAAAGATTATGCCCCGCCCCCCACCATTACCAATAACGGGAGCATTTTTGGGGTGGGGGGGTGATCTCAAATGCAAAATGCAGAAGCATAAAGTCAAATGAAAAGTCTTGGCTTCACTGTCTATACAGTCGTATGAAAAAGTTTGGGCACCCCTCTGAGGCTGCATAATAATTTACTCTGTCGTCACAGAAAATGATCACAGTGGCATGCCATTCATTTTCTAATAAAAGCTGAGTACTGGGGTATTGTCCAGACAAAGATTTTTAGTGTAGCAATATTAAGTTGTATGAAATTAAATCAGATGTGAAAAATAGGCTTGTCATTCTGTTGATTTGAATACCTGTAACTACTTAGCACTGATTAATTGGAACACACAATTGGTTTGGTGAGCTCATTAAGCCTTGAACTTCATAGACAAGTGCATCCAATCATGAGAAAATGTATTTCAGGTGGCCAATTGCAAGTTGTTGTTCTCTTTGACTCTCCTCTGAAGAATGGCAACATGGGGGCCTCAAAACAACTCTCAAATGACCTGAAAACAAAGATTGTTCAACATTATGGTTTAGGGGAAGGCTACAAAAAGCTATCGCAGAGATGTAAGCTGTCAGTGTCCACTGTGAGGAACATAGTGAGGAAATGGAAGACCACAGGCACAGTTCTTGTTAAGGCCAGAAGTGGCAGGCCAAGTAAAATATTGGAGAGGCAAAGGATGGTGAGAACGGTCAAAAACAGCCCACAGCCCACCTCCAAAGACCTACAACATCATCTTGCTGCAGATGGTGTCACTGTGCATCGTTCAACAATTCAGCGCACTTTGCACAAGGAGAAGCTGTACGGGAGAGTGATGCGGAAGAAGCCTTTTCTGCACACACGCCACAAACGCACATTTGGACAAGCCAGCTTCATTTTGGAATAAGGTGCTGTGGACTGATGAAACAAAGATTGAGTTATATGTTATGCATGGCGGCAAAAGAACACAGCGTTCCAAGAAAAACACTTGCTACCCACAGTAAAATTTGGTGGGGGTTCCATCATGCTGTGGGGCTGTGTGGCCAGTGCCGGTACTGGGAATCTTGTTAAAGTTGAGGGTCTCATGGATTCCACTCAATATCAGCAGATTCTTGGGAATAATGTTGAAGAATCAGTCACAAAGTTGAAGTTACGCCGGGGCTGGATATTTCAACAAGACAACGACCCAAAACACTGCTCAAAATCTACCCGGGCATTTATGCAGAGGAACAAGTACAATGTTCTGGAATGGCCATCCCAGTCCCCAGACCTGAATATCATTGAGAATCTTTGGGATGATTTGAAGCGGGCTGTCCATGCTCGGCAACCATCAAACCTAACTGAACTGGAGATGTTTTGTAAGGAGGAATGGTCCAAAATACCTTCATCCAGAATCCAGAGGCTATAGGAAGCGTCTAGAGGCTGTTATTTTAGCAAAAGGAGGCTCTACTAAATATTGATGTGATTTTTCTGTTGGGGACCAAATTTATGAACCTGTCTAATTTCATTTTGATGCATATTGCACATTTTCTGTTAATCCAATAAACCTCATTTCACTACTGAAATATTACTTTGTCCATCAGTTATTTGATAGATCAAAATGAAATTGCTGATCCAAACACCCAATTATTTATAAATGGAAATCATGGAAATTGTCAGGGGTGCCCAAACTTCTTCATACGACTGTATAAATAGGGAGGGAGTGTGTTATGTAGTAATGTTACCTCCTCTCTGTATAAATAGGGAGGGAGTGGTTATGTAGTAATGTTACCTCCTCTCTGTATAAATAGGGAGGGAGTGGTTATGTAGTAATATAACCTCCTCTCTGTATAAATAGGGAGGGAGTGGTTATGTAGTAATGTTACCTCCTCTCTGTATAAATAGGGAGGGAGTGGTTATGTAGTAATGTTACCTCCTCTCTGTATAAATAGGGAGGGAGTGTGTTATGTAGTAATGTTACCTCCTCTCTGTATAAATAGGGAGGGAGTGGTTATGTAGTAATGTTACCTCCTCTCTGTATAAATAGGGAGGGAGTGGTTATGTAGTAATGTTACCTCCTCTCTGTATAAATAGGGAGGGAGTGGTTATGTAGTAATGTTACCTCCTCTCTGTATAAATAGGGAGGGAGTGGTTATGTAGTAATGTTACCTCCTCTCTGTATAAATAGGGAGGGAGTGGTTATGTAGTAATGTTACCTCCTCTCTGTATAAATAGGGAGGGAGTGGTTATGTAGTAATGTTACCTCCTCTCTGTATAAATAGGGAGGAAGTGGTTATGTAGTAATGTTACCTCCTCTCTGTATAAATAGGGAGGGAGTGGTTATGTAGTAATGTTACCTCCTCTCTGTATAAATAGGGAGGGAGTGTGTTATGTAGTAATGTTACCTCCTCTCTGTATAAATAGGGAGGGAGTGTGTTATGTAGTAATGTTACCTCCTCTCTGTATAAATAGGGAGGGAGTGGTTATGTAGTAATGTTACCTCCTCTCTGTATAAATAGGGAGGGAGTGGTTATGTAGTAATGTTACCTCCTCTCTGTATAAATAGGGAGGGAGTGGTTATGTAGTAATGTTACCTCCTCTCTGTATAAATAGGGAGGGAGTGGTTATGTAGTAATGTTACCTCCTCTCTGTATAAATAGGGAGGGAGTGTGTTATGTAGTAATGTTACCTCCTCTCTGTATAAATAGGGAGGGAGTGGTTATGTAGTAATGTTACCTCCTCTCTGTAAAATTGGGAGGGAGTGGTTATGTAGTAATGTTACCTCCTCTCTGTATAAATAGGGAGGGAGTGGTTATGTAGTAATGTTACCTCCTCTCTGTATAAATAGGGAGGGAGTGGTTATGTAGTAATGTTACCTCCTCTCTGTATAAATAGGGAGGGAGTGGTTATGTAGTAATGTTACCTCCTCTCTGTATAAATAGGGAGGGAGTGGTTATGTAGTAATGTTACCTCCTCTCTGTATAAATAGGGAGGGAGTGTGTTATGTAGTAATGTTACCTCCTCTCTGTATAAATAGGGAGGGAGTGGTTATGTAGTAATGTTACCTCCTCTCTGTATAAATAGGGAGGGAGTGGTTATGTAGTAATGTTACCTCCTCTCTGTATAAATAGGGAGGGAGTGGTTATGTAGTAATGTTACCTCCTCTCTGTATAAATAGGGAGGGAGTGGTTATGTAGTAATGTTACCTCCTCTCTGTATAAATAGGGAGGGAGTGGTTATGTAGTAATGTTACCTCCTCTCTGTATAAATAGGGAGGGAGTGTGTTATGTAGTAATGTTACCTCCTCTCTGTATAAATAGGGAGGGAGTGGTTATGTAGTAATGTTACCTCCTCACTGTATAAATAGGGAGGGAGTGGTTATGTAGTAATGTTACCTCCTCTCTGTATAAATAGGGAGGGAGTGTGTTATGTAGTAATGTTACCTCCTCTCTGTATAAATAGGGAGGGAGTGGTTATGTAGTAATGTTACCTCCTCTCTGTATAAATAGGGAGGGAGTGTGTTATGTAGTAATGTTACCTCCTCTCTGTATAAATAGGGAGGGAGTGGTTATGTAGTAATGTTACCTCCTCTCTGTATAAATAGGGAGGGAGTGGTTATGTAGTAATGTTACCTCCTCTCTGTATAAATAGGGAGGGAGTGGTTATGTAGTAATGTTACCTCCTCTCTGTATAAATAGGGAGGGAGTGTGTTATGTAGTAATGTTACCTCCTCTCTGTATAAATAGGGAGGGAGTGGTTATGTAGTAATGTTACCTCCTCTCTGTATAAATAGGGAGGGAGTGGTTATGTAGTAATGTTACCTCCTCTCTGTATAAATAGGGAGGGAGTGTGTTATGTAGTAATGTTACCTCCTCTCTGTATAAATAGGGAGGGAGTGGTTATGTAGTAATGTTACCTCCTCTCTGTAAAATTGGGAGGGAGTGGTTATGTAGTAATGTTACCTCCTCTCTGTATAAATAGGGAGGGAGTGGTTATGTAGTAATGTTACCTCCTCTCTGTATAAATAGGGAGGGAGTGGTTATGTAGTAATGTTACCTCCTCTCTGTATAAATAGGGAGGGAGTGGTTATGTAGTAATGTTACCTCCTCTCTGTATAAATAGGGAGGGAGTGTGTTATGTAGTAATGTTACCTCCTCTCTGTATAAATAGGGAGGGAGTGGTTATGTAGTAATGTTACCTCCTCTCTGTATAAATAGGGAGGGAGTGGTTATGTAGTAATGTTACCTCCTCTCTGTATAAATAGGGAGGGAGTGGTTATGTAGTAATGTTACCTCCTCTCTGTATAAATAGGGAGGGAGTGGTTATGTAGTAATGTTACCTCCTCTCTGTATAAATAGGGAGGGAGTGGTTATGTAGTAATGTTACCTCCTCTCTGTATAAATAGGGAGGGAGTGGTTATGTAGTAATGTTACCTCCTCTCTGTATAAATAGGGAGGGAGTGGTTATGTAGTAATGTTACCTCCTCTCTGTATAAATAGGGAGGGAGTGGTTATGTAGTAATGTTACCTCCTCTCTGTATAAATAGGGAGGGAGTGTGTTATGTAGTAATGTTACCTCCTCTCTGTATAAATAGGGAGGGAGTGGTTATGTAGTAATGTTACCTCCTCTCTGTATAAATAGGGAGGGAGTGGTTATGTAGTAATGTTACCTCCTCTCTGTATAAATAGGGAGGGAGTGGTTATGTAGTAATGTTACCTCCTCTCTGTATAAATAGGGAGGGAGTGGTTATGTAGTAATGTTACCTCCTCTCTGTATAAATAGGGAGGGAGTGGTTATGTAGTAATGTTACCTCCTCTCTGTATAAATAGGGAGGGAGTGTGTTATGTAGTAATGTTACCTCCTCTCTGTATAAATAGGGAGGGAGTGGTTATGTAGTAATGTTACCTCCTCACTGTATAAATAGGGAGGGAGTGGTTATGTAGTAATGTTACCTCCTCTCTGTATAAATAGGGAGGGAGTGGTTATGTAGTAATGTTACCTCCTCTCTGTATAAATAGGGAGGGAGTGGTTATGTAGTAATGTTACCTCCTCTCTGTATAAATAGGGAGGGAGTGGTTATGTAGTAATGTTACCTCCTCTCTGTATAAATAGGGAGGGAGTGGTTATGTAGTAATGTTACCTCCTCTCTGTATAAATAGGGAGGGAGTGGTTATGTAGTAATGTTACCTCCTCTCTGTATAAATAGGGAGGGAGTGGTTATGTAGTAATGTTACCTCCTCTCTGTATAAATAGGGAGGGAGTGGTTATGTAGTAATGTTACCTCCTCTCTGTATAAATAGGGAGGGAGTGGTTATGTAGTAATGTTACCTCCTCTCTGTATAAATAGGGAGGGAGTGGTTATGTAGTAATGTTACCTCCTCTCTGTATAAATAGGGAGGGAGTGGTTATGTAGTAATGTTACCTCCTCTCTGTATAAATAGGGAGGGAGTGTGTTATGTAGTAATGTTACCTCCTCTCTGTATAAATAGGGAGGGAGTGGTTATGTAGTAATGTTACCTCCTCTCTGTATAAATAGGGAGGGAGTGGTTATGTAGTAATGTTACCTCCTCTCTGTATAAATAGGGAGGGAGTGGTTATGTAGTAATGTTACCTCCTCTCTGTATAAATAGGGAGGGAGTGGTTATGTAGTAATGTTACCTCCTCTCTGTATAAATAGGGAGGGAGTGGTTATGTAGTAATGTTACCTCCTCTCTGTATAAATAGGGAGGGAGTGGTTATGTAGTAATGTTACCTCCTCTCTGTATAAATAGGGAGGGAGTGTGTTATGTAGTAATGTTACCTCCTCTCTGTATAAATAGGGAGGGAGTGGTTATGTAGTAATGTTACCTCCTCTCTGTATAAATAGGGAGGGAGTGGTTATGTAGTAATGTTACCTCCTCTCTGTATAAATAGGGAGGGAGTGGTTATGTAGTAATGTTACCTCCTCTCTGTATGGACTGTTGAACCATATGGACTTGAAGCTCCTCCTGTTCTCAAAGTCTGTGATCTTCATCTTCAACTGAGAGGAGAGACAACATTAACAGTCAATACACACACACTACACACACACTACACACACACTACACACACACACACACACTACACACACACTACACACACACACAATGCTAAGCTTTGTCCTACGGTGATCATATCCTGTCATGAGACTAGACATCTAACACCCCACTATCAGATCAAATCAAAGTTTGTCACGTCCGCCGAATACAACAGTTGTAGACCTTACAGTGAAATGCTTACTAACTTAATTACAGTTTAAGTAAAAAATAAGTATTATGTAAACAATATATAAGTAAAGAAATAAACTGTAAAATGACAGTAAAAAAAAAAAAATATATATACACAGGTGATATACAGGATATATACAGGAAGTACCAGTACAGAGTCAATGTGAGGAGGCTATATACAGGTGGTACCAGTACAGAGTCAATGTGAGGAGGCTATATACAGGAAGTACCAGTACAGAGTCAATGTGAGGAGGCTATATACAGGAAGTACCAGTACAGAGTCAATGTGAGGAGGCTATATACAGGTGGTACCAGTACAGAGTCAATGTGAGGAGGCTATATACAGGAAGTACCAGTACAGAGTCAATGTGAGGAGGCTATATACAGGTGGTACCAGTACAGAGTCAATGTGTGGAGGCACCGGTTAGTCGGGCTAATTGAGGTAATATGTACATGTAGTTATAGTTACAGTGACTATGCATAGATGATAAACAGAGAGTAGCAGCAGTGTAAAAGAAAGGGGCGGGACCCAATGCAAATAGTCCGGGTAGCCATTTGATTAGCTGTTCAGGAGTCTTATGGCTTGGGGGTAGAAGCTGTTAAGAAGCCTTTTGGTCCTAGACTTGGCGCTCCGGTACCACTTGCAGTGTGGTAGCAGAGAGAACAGTCTATGACTAGTGTGGCTGGAGTCTGACAATTTTTAGGGTCTTCCTCTGACACCGCCTGGTATCGAGGTCCTGGATGGCAGGAAGCTCGTACTGGGCCGTACGCACTACCCTCTGTAGTTCCTTGCGGTCGGAGGCTGAGCAGTTGCCGTACCAGGCAGTGATTTAACCAGTCAGGATGCTCTCGATGGTGCAGCTGTAGAAATTTTTGAGGATCTGAGGACCCATGCCAAATCTTTTCAGTCTCCTGAGGGGGAATAGGCTTTGTCTTAGTGTGTTTGGACCATGAAAGTTTTGTTGGTGATGTTGACACCAAGGAACTTGAAGCTCTCAACCTGCTCCACTGCAGCCCTGTGCAATATGTTATGTAAATTGTAGTGGGTCTAGGGTTTCTGGGATATGGTGTTGATGTGAGCCATGACCAACCTTTCAAAGCACTTCATGGCTACAGACGTGAGTGCTACGGGTTGGTAGTAATTATGGCAGGTTACCTTAGTGTTCTTGGGCACAGGGACTATGGTGGTCTGCTTGAAACATGTTGGTATTACAGACTCAATTAGGGACATGTTGAAAATGTCAGTGAAGACACTTGCCAGTCGGCCTTGTGAATGTTGACCTGTTTAAAGCTCTTACTCACGTCGGCTACGGAGAGCGTGATCACACAGTCGTCCGGAACAGCTGATGCTCTCATTCATGCCTCAGTGTTGCTTGCCTCAACGTGAGCATAGAAGTGATTTAGCTCGTCTGGTAGGCTCGTGTCACTGGGCAGCTCGCGGCTGTGCTTCCCTTTGTAGTCGGTAATAGTTTTCAAGCCCTGCCACATCTGACAAGCGTCGGAGCCGGTGTAGTACGATTCAATCTTAGTCCTTTGACACTTTGCCTGTTTGATGGTTCGTCGGGGGGCGTAGCGGGATTTATTAGTCTCGCTCCTTAAAGGCGGCAGCTCTACCCTTTAGCTCAGTGCGGATGTTGCCTGTAATCCATGGTTTCTGGTTGGGGTATGTACGTACAGTCACTGTGGGGAAGACGTCATCGATTGGGTGGAGGATAATGTAGCCTTTGTTTTTAGTCTCCCCCACTAGACATCTAACACCCCACTATCAGATTAGGGGCGGAGGATAATGTAGCCTATGTTTTTGGCTCTGAATCATCATCACCCACTAAATAGATGGTTGATTTTGCAGATCATGTTTTTGAGCTAGTAATGTATCAGCCATGACATAGTGCGCCTAGCAAAAGGGATTTGTTCTGAAATAATCAACTTTACCCTGTATATCTAAAAATGACCATACACTGATTGTTTGAAGTAAAACTAGCAAAACTATTGCAGACTAAAAACATAGGCTACATTATCCTCCGCCCCTAATCTGATCACCATCAGCAATAGTTTTGCAAGTTTTACTTCAAACAACAGTTGGTCAACACAGTGACATGTCCAGTTCAACACTGAAGGAGAGGACGCATCAGTTGGTCAACACAGTGACATGTCCAGTTCAACACTGAAGGAGAGGACGCATCAGTTGGTCAACACAGTGACATGTCCAGTTCAACACTGAAGGAGAAGACGCATCAGTTGGTCAACACAACGACTGCTGTGTACTAAGACGCTGTTCTTTACTGCCACGCGCCAACCATCCGCTGTCACATCACTATGTCATCACCATGGATGATGACTGTCAATCACATCGCCCAATCCTACAGGTACACACACCTGTTGGTAGTAGAGTTTCTTGGGCTGACGGGGTTTGAAGAACTGCAGCAGATCTCGGAGAGTTCCTTCATAGTTGTGTCTGAGAGGATTCCCAGGTCCGTCTCTGTACCTGCCCAGAGAGGACAGGAGAGGGGGAGGAGAGAGGAGGAGTGGGGAAGGAGGGAGGAGAGAGGAGGGAAAGGAGAGAGGAGAGGACAGGAGGAGTGGGGAAGGAGGGAGGAGAAAAGGAGGAGTGGGGAAGGAGGGAGGAGAGAGGAGGAGTGGGGAAGGAGGGAGGAGAGAGGAGGAGTGGGGAAGGAGGGAGGAGAGAGGAGGAGTGGGGAAGGAGGGAGGAGAGAGGAGGAGTGGGGAAGGAGGGAGGAGAGAGGAGGAGTGGGGAAGGAGGGAGGAGAGGGGAAGGAGGGAGGAGAAGAGGAGAGGACAGGAGGAGGGGAGAGGAGGAGGAAGTGGAGGAGAGACAGAGAGGGACAGGTTACTCAACAAGTCAACTTGGTGCTTCAAACCTTTATACTTGTACTGACTCAGTCTGGCACACATGAAACAGGAGTGTGTGTAACGGCAGTCCTACCCTTGGGATTTAAAGAACTGAAGGAGCATGGGATCTGTGTTCAACCTCTGGGCCACCGTTTTCGCCACCTGACAGACAGACACATTAAAGAGATTCTCCAGTACTTTTGTAGGGAGCAACACAGCTTCAAACTAGGTATTTCATGGCTAATGAAGGTAAGACAGAAATTGTGCTCATATATTATGCATGTATGAACTACACATTGACACATCCAGCCCAAAGCAGGAGGTAAAAAAATACCTTCTTAGTCGCCAAAGTACCAGAGTATGTCTTTAACACACACTAGCTTTGTTGAACACCCAAATGTTGAAGGAACAGTCGCAGGTAAACTAATGCAGATGCAAGATAATGTGACCTCTTGCTGACCTGGAAGTAGTTCATCCTGTTGGAGAGCGTGACAACGAAGCCGGGGTCATTGTGGATGGTCTTGTCACAGAAGATGACGTCCACTCTGTGGTAGAGGTCTCGGAAGTAGTCCTTGGCTGTGGGCAGCTCACTGCTGTCGTTCTCTGTGTCGTCTCTGTAGGGAGTGAGGAGAGAGAGAAAGACAGACATTAGCTGGGAGAGGCTAGTCAATATTGTACTGAATTCTCCACAACAGGGCTCTCCAACCCTGTTCCTGTAGAGATACCCTCCCGTAGGTTAACTCCAACCCTGTTCCTGGAGAGATACCCTCCTGTAGGTTAACTCCAACCCTGTCCCTGGAGAGATTCCCTCCTGTAGGTTAACTCCAACCCTGTTCCTGTAGAGATACCCTCCCGTAGGTTAACTCCAACCCTGTTCCTGGAGAGATACCCTCCTGTAGGTTAACTCCAACCCTGTCCCTGGAGAGATTCCCTCCTGTAGGTTAACTCCAACCCTGTCCCTGGAGAGATACCCTCCTGTAGATTTTAATTCCAACGCTGTTCCTGAAGAGCCATCTATCCTCCTGTAGGTGATTCCCGGGACCACCCATAAGTAAAAAATGTATGCCAGCATGACTAAGTGGCTTCAGATAAAAGTGTCTGCTAAATAGCAATATCATCAAGCCTTTTGATTAATGTGTGTGTTAGTAGTCTAAGGGCTTAGTGTTCTAATGGGTTAGCATGTTGGAATGACTTACTTCTGGAAGACTATGATGTCTCCGTCCATGAGTTCGTCCAGGGCCTTGTCCAGTGACACGTCATAGTCCTGTATCCGCTCTGTTAAATTAGGCTTCACTTCCTGGAACACATGGGAGATGGAGGCTGTTTGTGTGTGTGGATAAGTGTTAGACCTGGAGTTGTGTGTGTGTGTGTGTGTGTGTGTGTGTGTGTGTGTGTGTGTGTGTGGTGTGTGTGTGTGGTGTGTGTGTGTGAGTATTCTCAACTCATAGAGGACAAGGCTAGTGCGTGCGTGTGCGTGTATGGTAGGGGTTACGGTTCGGTCCAGCAGGAAAATGAAATGCCAACAGTTACTCCAGTAAATCTATTCCTAACCCAGGAATAGATCAGGACCCTAGAAAATCACTAACCCAGGAATAGATCAGGACCCTAGAAAATCACTAACCCAGGAATAGATCAGGACCCTAGAAAATCACTAACCCAGAACAATGCTTAAACCCCATCAGGAGAAAATGTGAGGTCTGGGAGAAATCTAAGACATTTAATTTGTAAAGTAATTACCCGTTAATTTAGTGGTGCACCAGCAAGAGCCTGGATTGGTCAGCTGGGTTTCTGTAGCACGCATGTGATTGCAGAGTTTGCTAAACAAATACCCACTGGATTGATATCATTCTTCCAGGTAAACATAGGCTACTTTGTAGTAAATATTTAATTGAGGAGGTTCGCCTGCAAACTATCACTGACTACAAAGGAAAGTACAGCCGTGAGCTGCCCAGTGACACGAGTCTACCAGACGAGCGAAAATCACTTCTATGGTCGCTTTGAGAAAAGCAACACTGAGGCATGCATGAGAGCACCAGATGTTCTGAATGACAGTATGATCACGCTCTCCGAAGCCGATGTGGGTAAGACCTTTAAACAGGTCAACATTCACAAGGCCGCTGGGCCAGACTGATTACCAGGAGGTGTACTCCGAGCATACCTCCTGTACTCCCTGTTCACCCATGACTGCATGGCCAGGCACGACTCCAACACCATCATTAAGTTTGCCGATGACACAACAGTGGTAGGCCTGATCTCAGACAACGATGAGACAGCCTATAGGGAGGAGATCAGAGACCTGACCGTGTGGTGCCAGGACAACAACCCTCAACGTGATCAAGTCAAAGGAGATGATCGTGGACTACAGGAAAAGGAGGACCGAGCACACCCCCATT